>JAYKKT010000077.1:14215000-14567500 GCA_036023115.1 Brasenia schreberi
TATATTTCAAGGAAAAATATGAAGTGTTTGAGCGGCTTGGGCATAGGTTTGAGCCTTGTGTTTGGGTGTCTCCTTTTGGCTCTGCTTGCTGAGCTCTACTATGTTTTCTGGTGGAAGAAAAGACTGAACAGAGACTCTGAAGATGAGTACAGCGGTTCTCCAAGAGAGCTGTTTTATCTCTTTTGCTGGAGGAAGCATTCCTCTTTGAGGTCAGCTGCACTAAACCCTCAAGAGATTTGTACTTCAGTCAGAAATCAGAATATCCACAACCTACAAGATGGGAGCCAGCAGTCAGTTTCAAGCAAGGATCGTTTTATCAAGCCTTTTGGGGAAGAAGGGATTGAATCTGAGCTCATGAGGATTCACCATCTGTCTGGTCCCCCAAGATTCCTTTTCACCATTAAAGAGGAAACCAAGGAAGATTTGGAATCTGAAGATGGGAACTCGAGAAAGAGTATAAGAGGATCGAGAGGGAAGAGTTTGAGTGATTTTTTTGTTGCTGTGGAAACAACCCCATTTGCAACACCACTTTCCTCTCCTCCTTTCTTCACGCCTCCTCTCACACCAAGGGCGTACCATGAATCTAATCTATCTTTTTCTAGTGGTTTCAATCCACTGTTTGAATTAACCATCGAAGGGGAGCTTAATAGACTGAGATCATCGCCGCCCCCAAAGTTCAAATTCATGAGGGATGCTGAAGAGAAACTTTGCAAAAGACTGATGGAAGCTCAAAAGGTTCACACAAATTATGGGTTCCGTGCAGATGAGGTGACTCATAAGATAAACAATAGTTACGGGTTTGCCGCAGATGAGAAAATGAACCCCAATAGTTTCTGTGGAGTTTCATCAAAGGAGGAAGATGGGTCTTTCCTCACCATCGTTATCAATAAATGTACAGAGAGCCAACAAATTCAGCGCCCTCCTTCGGGTTGTTCACAGGTACTTCCTTTGCAATCCTCTCCACCCGAAAACACAAAGCCAACTACCCGAAAACCTGGTGCCCTTTGACATTTCAATTGCTGCAATTCATCTCTTTGTTGTAGTGAGCGATGCTTGCATGGAAATTCACTGGATACGCCGTCGTTTCCCTTCATTCTCCACTGTTTTTTGATGGAGAGGCAGATGTGTTTGGAATCGATGTGTACATTTTAAAGGGCAGCTTCTTATGCAAGTTTGTCTTCATGAAGCTTCGGGATAGTTGGAAATTGACACCGGAGTTTCTGGTCTGCCATACTGATTCCCGACTTTTAGTTTTCCCTGTTCATAGTGTATCTGCTATAACTCCATGAATGATAGTTGGACTTTGCCCCAAGGCAGGTAATTTAATTTGATTTCGGAATTCATGGAACCTTCATTACCGTACTTCAAATGATACGCTTATCATTATATATATATATATATATATATGTGTGTGTGTGTGTGTGTGTGTGTGTGTCTGTAGAGAGAGAGAGAGAGAGAGAACTCAAGTGCGACATAGTCCCAAAATGCAGAATGAAGCGCATTTAGTAAAGATCATGCAAAAGGTTCCCATGCACAAAAAACTGAGACTTTACATACTTCTTTTTTTTATAAAAAAAAAGATATAAGTATTTAGCAGTCTTTGCCAGTTTTAACTAATAAAATCTCGTGTGCACTAAAGAAAATGGTTAGGTACTTCATGTCGTAGATTCTGGTTTTATGGCCATCCAATGCACTTGCATAAGATTAATTTTTTGAATAAATGTGTCCATGTGCTCTCTCTCTCTCTCTCTCTCTCTCTCTCTCTCTCTCTCTCTCTCTCTCTCTCTCTCTCTCTCTCTCTCTCTCTCTCTCACACACACACACACACACACACACAGAATCGAAGGCATGCAAATTATGTACAGGACCACCATTGTCTTGACGCTTGAGCGAACAAAGGGAGGTGCCTTTCACAGTAACGTCAAGCATCTTCTTTGAATCTTTTGGCCTGCTCTGGCCATTTGAAGACAAACGAAGTTGGCTCATAGTCTTCAACCTGCACGTGAATCTTTTGTTTCATAGGGCCAGTCATAATCCTAAACAAGTCATGGGTGCCCCTCTCACTGGCTCTATAAAGTTAAAAAATGAAACCTCGTGTGATATTGTTGATGCTTGGCATCCTAATCCCTTCATCATTCCAAATAACTAGTTAGGATCAAAATCCCATTCACAGCCCTATAAAGTAGGTAAATGTGTATACCAATATTATATATATAAAGGTAGGAGATACAAGTAACTGATGCAAACTCTATTCAAACCAATAATCATTTATTATGATACATGAATGGTCAAGATTGAAAGAAAAAATATAAAAAGTACATATGAAGTTGGAGTACCTTGTAAAAAGTACAATATTTTTATGTTTGATTTTCAATATCAATCATCAATTTGTCTCAATAATATGGTTAAAATTTGTTTGACTAAAGTTTACATGTGACTTCACTTTCTTTTTCAATCTCAAACACCATAACGTAACTCTTATTGAGGTTAGTTTACATGGAGTTTGTATCCTCCAACTTATATATATATATAAGAGCATAGTCCCTGTGCATGTCAATTCATCCTTAAACAAGCTTTTAAAATTCAACCGTTCAATAAAAAATATTGATGTACTTTTATAGGTGCAATAAATTAACTTGGTATAAGTTTTTTTTTACTTAAAAATCTCAACGATTGATCTTTAAGATAGGACGGTTGAAATCTGTGAAAATGTTTAAGCATATATCCACGTGCACATATACTGATTTCTCTCTTTCTATATATATATATATATATATATATATATATATATATATATGTGTGTGTGTGTGTGTGTGTGTGTGTGTGTGTGTGTGTGTGTGTGTGTGTGTAACTAGAAATGGATTTGCTGTTTTACAAGTTTGAAGTTAAAGTATTTAATAAAAAATTCGAAGAAAAATGCCACTCATATTATCAGTTCAGCTCATAGCAGAGTAGATCTGGTTCGCAGTCTGTGTGAAATGAACTTGGAACAATTTCCCGACCTAATCCAAAACATTTTTTAGAGAGGCTTGTCTTGTTTCACAAATTTCAAAGTCCCAAATTCAACAAACGAGACCTTAACCTAAACTAAATTTAATGTCAAAGGCGGTTCATTGCCAAGAAGAATTTGTTGGCTGCAAGCTGTAAGGCCAAACCCAACACGCTAGTTCAAATCAAAATTTCTTAGTTCCTTTTTCCTTCGTCTTTGACATTAATGGTGCTTAGCACTTATTAACATAGAGACGATCGCGCTGCCCCCACTCCTCTGTGGCCGTCTTCCAGCTAACGTCGTCATCCCCTCGATTATATCACTTTCAGCGCCGTGCATGCACCCACCCACCCCCCATAGAGAACTGTAGAAGTAGGGATAGCAACTGTACAGAAGGAACGCACGCAGGCTCACACAGAGAGAGAGAGAGATAGAGTGGCCACAGCAGTGGGTGGCCACGGCAGCATTTCTTTTCCTTTTGGGTTGGGTCTGTATACAAGAGTGATAGCATCTCAGACACACACACGTAGGTAGTGTGTGTGTGTGAGAGAGAGAGAGAGAGAGGCCCCTATGCTGTTTTCTTCAGTCCGGTTTGCAAGATAAACCGAACGGAACATCAAATTTCTTCTCATCAATCATATATCACGAAAGTACCTGAAGAAAACTTGAAGCACGTATCAGTCAAGATGTAAAATTAGTTTCCCCTCAACAAAGTTCAGGTAAATAATACTCAAAGATTCGACAAAATCAGAGACATTACACCTCACTTGTCAGACCACTGGATTTCATTTGATGTATCAAATACAGTTAATAATGATAACTAGAAAAGGACAAAATGATAGTTGTATAAATAATGCCTCATTCATGTTCCTAGACGGTAGACCACATTCTGCAAACGAGGGCGCACCAGCTGAATAGAAGACGTGCAAGAAGAAAACCTAAAATTCATGACTCCCTCCGCTTCTTTGAATGTTTGGATGGTACAGCAAGATATTCCTCTGCATTTATGCTTTCAGTTGTCTTCACTTGACGATGAGCCTTGGCCTTTTCCTGAAAAAACGAACATTTCCGTGATTCAAAACCTAATACGAAACAAGGCAAACAGTCCACAAAATTTGAGTCGTTTATGTTACACAGACCAGTTGAACTGTTGAAACAAGAGAAACTAGGTGGAGTATAGACCGAAGACTACGGGTTTATATCAGCTCTACACGAAACTTGAGGTAAAGCTATAGACTACTAGCATTAAGACATACCTTCAAGGACGCTGCCATCGCAGCCAGATCCTTGCTGCCACTGGCAGATGGCTTAGCAGAATCATAAGAAACCTCCTGCATTAAGGATTACAAAAGGGCTATTAAAAGAATGTAATGCCTACCAACGAACAAAGATAGCATTAGAAAATGTGTCTGTGTCTGTGTCTGTGTCCGTATCCATGTCCACGTGTGTGTGTGAGGGAGAGAGAGAGAGTTGTGCCAATTAATAAAATGTGATTTGAATGAAATATCATGAAAAGGTCCCACCTGTAATTGGGGATTCATGTACTAATATAAAGGAAGGAAGAAGTTGATTCACAAATAGGAGAAACAAATGTAAGACTTAACCTGTGGAGGAATAAATGAAGCCTCTCTCTTTCGCTTATTTTCTGCAGTCTTCTCAGCTTGCTTTTGCTGCTTCTCAAGCCACTTCTTTCTGGATTTCCTTTCAGCTTTTAAGAAATATTCACCGCTTTCCAGTTCAAGGTCAACCTAAAATTGCAATAAAATAATTTGCATTTCAGCAAGATTACATGAAAATTGAAAATAAATGTAAATAGTTCATGAATTTGAGCCAGTAAAATGTATTCAGAGCCACTAGCCGATGCCTATGTAGTGATCTCCAACATGCCAAGGCACCACAAAAAATTCAAACAGATGCGTTACCTTTCAAATAGGAGATTGACTCCTCGAATTTCAGAATATACTGCACGTTCCGTAAAACTTTCAAGATAACAATAAAGCACGATCATGCTTTTTCCAAATTAAATGCTAATATGACTCAAGATAGAGCACAATGGCAACTATAATCCAGGCCTGCTCCACTTAGTGTGGGAGGAAGCATGGTTTTGGCATAATAGAAGCTAAAGCCTAAAGCTTAATACTTTGTAAGGATAAACAAAAGCAAAAATAAGCATCTTCTAGATATTCCACATAATTAACCAACCCCTTAATTCCGAGTGGCACATCACATCAAAAGTATATCTAATCAATGAAGAGTGAAATGATACACCTTCTGATTAACTGAAATAGGAACATCGTGCGTGTCGTGAGGTTTTCAATGATCCAGACAAACAAAATATTTGTCTATCTTCTTCAAAGTTTCCTCGTAGCAGGTAGAAGTTTTAATTATGCCGAAAAGGATAAACATTATATGAGGACAGGGTGCAGATTGGATCCTGCAGGATGCATAACACAGGGAGTGGCGTAAAAAAGGTCTGAGAAATAGTTTACCTTGCTAGGTTGTGGAGGTGGAGGGAATGGTGTATAAGGTTTCTTCTCTTTAGCCTTCACCTTCGGTCGCTTGACATTTTTCCTAAAGAAAGACAAGGATGAATACCATTAAACTTTTCGAAAACAAAAGAAAAATCCAACCAAATAATAGCATGCAGTTTGAAAAGTTCAAGACAAATCCTACTTTTTATATTTTGGAAGAAAATTGTCCCAGTTCTCATTTGCAAGTGCAGGGTTCTTTGCAAGCTCTCTCTTGATCATAAGCGTCTAGCAAGAAACATAGAAGTTAATAAGATCACTACCAACTGTAGATATGACTTTTTTGTGTTTTTGAGGAAAATCTGCAGAGATGACTTTGAGTAGCTTGAAAAGAGTCAATCATTTGTGCACACCTTGATATGATATATGGGATGTATATTCCGTATGCAATCTTCCACGATCCTTCTAACTTGTTTCAAACCTTTGAATGAGCCCATGGCAGCAACAGTGTTTCCCTGGGGACAAGTATTCCGTACTCCAATAAATTAAAGTTGAATATATCAAGAAGAAAAAGGCGAAGTGCACAAGTTTGCACACTGATGCAAAAGTAAGGGAATTAAAACCAATCTTTGCATACCTGAACCAGAACATAGCAGCCAGTCACCAACTCAATGGCCTGCATTACCAAAAGGAATTCATTTGAGAAAACGACTCAACTTTAGTTTTCTAATATGCAAGGTATAATTAGACATAGGAAGTCATCAACGTACCCTTAGAGTAGTGTTATTGGCACCTAACAGGCGTTGCCTTCTTTTATGAAAGCGTTCCTACAGTGTAAATTCCATCAAACAACTGCTTTAGTTAAGACTGAGTATGCCTCTAGTTTCCCCTAGGCCATTTTGAAGAAGGAAGATATGACATTATTTAGAGAACAATATCGTAAAAATGCACATACAGGAAGCACATGAACTATAAGGTGTTAGAGCGTTCAGGATTTGATACTTCAAAATTAAATGCTAGCAGGGTACCAGAAAGCTTGGTTTACAACCGAAACCTAACTTCAAAAGATTCATTTCAAGAGATACCTAGGGACGTGCAACTTGTCAGACATCAATGATGATTGGCCATCTCAGGATATAGATTATTATGTATAATAAACACAATTAGCAAGAACTCGTACATGAAATACAAACTGTAAGCAATATGTCATGCCAAATACTTGAGAACCGAAGCCAACAATGATGGGAAAAAAATTTTCAGAAACTCTCAGAAGCATGGAACATGCCCATGTTCATGCATACCCATATGACAACTAGAGTAAAAAAGAAATGACAAAAAAGTCTATAGAGGAAAAGATAAAGGCACCTTGTTCCGAATAATGTTGCCAATCTGAATGATGTCACATTGCATTTCATCATCTAAAATTTTGATTGCCTGCATCAGTAGGTGTGGATTAGATATTTTCCTAGCGAACAATTCATATTCATAACTTATGCCTAGAAAGAACATATCAACAATTCATATTTATAGCTTATGCCTAGAAAGAATATATCAATTTATCCTGTCTAATGTAATTAGCTTGTAAATTCAAGCTTCATATTTGATGGAAGATTCGGCCAATAAAATTACGCGTACTCATATGAAAGAGCATATATACATACATACACAGTGTTTTGACGTTATCGTATCGTGTATTGTTTTGGTCCACGATACAATACATATTGTATTGCCCCATATCGTTTTTTAAAACTAAAAAATTAAAATAAAATCACAAAAAATCAAGAATAATTAAAATAATTAAAAACAATTCATATAATGCATGAGTTGAGTACATATTCATCGATCACCATTCAATCTTCAATGTATAAGGCATTTAAGCAGTCCATCCTTAGCAAAATTATAAATTTCATAATTGAAAAAAGAATTACATTTACATATTGTAATCACGATCAACTAAATAATCTTATCTTCTCCTCCTTGCTCAAGATCATCACCACCTTCAGCTTCAAAATAAAAATCAACATCAGCATTCCCTTGATGTTGTTGCGCTTGTAAGAAATTAATTCCTTGAATGTATTCTTCAATTAAGAGTATATTTGCTTCACTATCTTCCATAATCGACTCCTCTAAGATATCAAAATTGTCTAGCACTCAAATTGGGTCTCCTCTCCCTATTTAACTTTTTTAATTGCCTGAAAGAAAAATAAGTAAATAACATTAATAATTAAATAAAATAAAACATTGAATGATTGAATTGAATACTTAATTAGTAACTAATATTTCATTACCTTTATCAGATCCAATTGTTGCAACGGATGAAAACTGGGTCACTAAACCGCTTATGTTCCAACCTGTTGTACTTTTTTATATGGATATGTTCAAAGACACTCTAATTCCTTTCACAACCAGTTGCACTACAAGTTAGCAATGACATCTGTCATCGTTTTAAAATGAAAAGAATTTGTTGCATTAAATGGAATGCATGCATCATAAAACCATTTCCCTACTGCAAGGTATGCATGCTCATGCAATTGCTCAGAAGCCATAACAACATGAATTCCAGGTTGAGCACCAAGTGTAGTACGTGGAGGAAAACACGACTGTATGCGAGAATAAGATCTTCCTCTAGCCCTTCATCTTCTACCACTTCCAACCTCTTGAACAACACTCTTTACTCTAATTAACGGTCAAGAACTACTATCAACCTTTATCCTAACATCATAAGGAATGCTATCACCAAGTACAACAAGATCATCATTTTCCTCAAACATCTCTCATGACTTCTAGCACTTTCCTAACTTTGCCCGTGGAAGGAACAACCTTTTTTCCAATATGTGTTAGGTGATGTATAAACAAAAGAACTCCACCACTAATCACCTTCTCACAAAAAATACATTTTATTTTCAATATATTTTCCTCAACTGTTGTACCCCACTGCTATGCCGAATCATCAGACCGAGATTGGGAGTCTCTAACACCCTTCCAGCCTCTCAATTTAACACTTTAATCTTAATCAGTGTTGTTCGATGTATATCGTACCGTGTATCGTTTTGGTCTATGATACAATATGTATCGTAATTTAATACTAAAAAATTAGTAAAAAAAAAAGAGGAAAAAAGATGATAATTGGAAAGAATTCATATAATGCAAAGTATAGTACATATTCATCATTCACCATTCAATAATAGAAAAAGAATTACATATTTTGAAGCAAAAAATGGAATACATTTACATTTACATATTGTAATAAGGATCATAAACTAAATAATCTTCATCTTCTCCTTTCTAAAGATCCTCACAACCTTCTCATTCAAAATCTTAACATCCTTGATGATGTTGTTGCGCTCCTTCCAAATTAATCCATGCAACGTCTTCTTCAGTTAAGAGTGCATTTTCTTCATTATCTTCTATAATCCACTCCATATATCAAAATTATCCAAACTTATTAGATCAAATTGGTTTTCTTCTCTATTTAACTTTTTTAATTGGCTAAAAGAAAGAAATATAAGTAATTAGTAAATAACATTAACAATTGAAGTTAAACAAAATATTGAATTGAATCTTCAAGTAGTAACTAATATAAGATTACCTTTATCGAAGCCGCATGTTACAATGGATGAAAACTAAGTCATTGAGCCACTTATGTTTCAACCTGTTGCGCTTTTTGTGTGGATATGTTCAAAGACACTCCAACTCCTTTCACAACCCATTGCACTATAGGGTTAACTCAAAACTCTAACGACAAAATCTCCAAGGTTTGGGCAATCACTTCCAAACATATTCCACCAAAAATGTATATAAAAAGACAAACATCAGGAACTTAATTCACAATAACTATAAGATTTAAAAAACTTCAATACAAAGATAAACAGTTTACCTGGACGCATATTAGTGCAAATGCGGATTGCTACGGGCAAATCCATGAAGTGAAGAGTGTTATTATAGATCTCTATCTCTCGATGTATAGCATATGCTCTATTCTCATAAGAGACTAATCTATCTATACAATCAATGATGCCTCGATTAACCACACCGTCTCTTTTAAAGCTTGTTGAGTACCTGAATATTATGTTTAGGTAATATGTTACTGCATGAATAGGCTGATGCAATTGTTTGTTCCATCTATTATCTATAATGTTTCACACGGGCACATAATCTCTCTTTCTTCCATTGAAATTACTTCTCATGGCTTCTTTTGTCCTATCCATGACTTCATAAAGATAGCCCATAAATTGTTTCTCCTCGCTATCAGTGAATATCAAAACCTTCACTAAAAGCCACGTAATCCTCAATAGTCTAATACATGCATACCAAAATATATTACTTCTAATGGCTTCTTTTGTCCTATCCATGACTTCATAAAGATAGCCCATAGATGGTTTCTCCTCGCTATCAGTGAATATCAAAACCTTCACTAAAAGCCATGTAATCCTCAATAGTCTAATACATGCATACCAAAATATACTCCTGAAGACTGTCTCTAAAATCTCATTTAACTTTCTGTTTCTTCTATTTTGAGGCAACTCTATAAATTGTTGTCACTTATCTGAGGAGAACATTCACTTCAAGGCTTGCTTTTGTCTCACAATGCTCAGTAAAAATAAGAAATTAGTTGCAAACCGAGTTGTAGTCGTACGAAGAAGCTTTGTAACATCTGTATATCTCATCATCCATAATAAAAAGGCATGGTTATAGATAAATTTAGTGATATCTTAACATCACTCAATTGTTGCCTTTTATCTCATCCATCTCACCAATATCCTCAAAGATGAGATCTAAACAATGGGTTGCACATGGTGTCCAATACAAAGTCTCATAAGTATCTGTTAACTCTTTCCCAACTACTTTATAGTTAGTTGTATTATCTATAATGAATTGGACTACATCCTCTATCCCAACCTCATATATCACCTTATTAAACTCTTACCTTAAATGCCTCTCCTCTAACATGTCTAGATATCTCAAAAACATTAAGACAATAGATAAGAATGTTTAACAAAGTCCTTTCATGCCTATTTATTCATCTATCTACCATCATAGTGTATCCTATCTTTTTTCATGACTCTCTCAAAGTCGAACAACATTCTTACACTTTAAGGACAATCTTATCTAATAGCTTTCCTTTCAACTTGTGATAAGAGGGCATCTTATATCCTAGACCAATATTAGCAATTGCATGTGTTATTGCTTAAAAATGAAAATTATTTGTTGTATTAAATGGAATATATGCATCATAAAACCCTCTGTCCACTATAAAGTGTGCCTGCTCATGCAGTTGTTCTGAAGCCATAACCCCACAAATTCCAAATTGAGCTCCATGTATAGTGGTAGGAAGAAAAAATAATTGTATGCCAAAAGAAACTCTTCCTCTTCTACCACTTTCACTTACAAAATCTTCAACAACCCTCTTTCCTTTGGTTAATGGTCGAGAACTACAACTACTTACCTCTGTTTTACTATCACAAGGAATAATATCACCTAATCCAATAGCATCATCATCCTCTTCCTCAAACATCTCTATATCATCTTTTTGTTGTCTCCTCTCATGTATAATATCAATCGTCTGCAAACATTGTCATTTAATGGCTTCTGACAATTTTCTAACTCTCCTCGTGCAAGCAGCAACTTCTTTCCTAGTCCCTGTTAAGTGATGTTTCATTCATGAAATTCCACCACTAACCACCTTCTCACAAAACAAATATTTGATCTTCAATATGTTTTCCCCAACTGTTGTACCCCACTGTCATGCCAAATCATCAGACCGAGATTGAGAGTCCCTAACACCCCTTTTAGTAATCTCAATTGAACACTTCAATTCAATGAGAAACCTTAAAATAAAAGCACTTCATAAATCCCCAATCTTCACGTAACACTCAAATAGAGTGTCTCCCACTTCACGAATGCAATAAAAATCATATCCACGCACTTCATAACTTCATATTTTATCATTTAAGAAAAATGTAAATAACATCAAAAAACAATAAATACAAAGAAAAAAATTCTAAAAACACCAAAAATATACCACAATCCGAGTTAGGAGGCTTGAACGGACACCGTAAAACACTTTTTTGGAAGCCTTGAACACCAAGGAGGGGGAGAGAGGGAGCCTTAAGCAATGTTGGGGAGTTGTGAACAAACGCAAGAAACCCACAAAAATGCGGGTTTCTATTTGGCCAGGGACCCTTTAAAAGAGTCCCAAGCCGTACGATATGGTCGATACAATGTCGTATTGTACGATACAACACGATACTTATTATGCTACGATACTAATGTTTGTATTGTACCACGATACAATACGTCGATACAGTGATACAGATAACACTGATCTTAATAAACTTGAAAATAAAAAAACTTCATAAATCCCCAATCTTCACTTCATAAACCACCAAAACACTCAAATAAGGTATCTCCCACTTCATAAATACAATGAAAAGATATTCACACGCACTTTATAAGTTCATATAGTCATTAAAAAAACAAATAACACAAGAAAACACCAAATACAAAGAAAAAAATGAAAAAACCTACACCATAACTATCAAAATATTTATGTTGCCGCTAACAGAGTGATAGTGGTATTAAAGACCCTAGAAAACTATTGGAGATGCCTCACCCTAGTTGGAAGTCACCTTCGAGGAGCCTGAAGACCCAAAACGAAAGCCAGACGTGGGTTTCTATTCGGCGAGGGATTTTATAAAAGATCCCTTGGCGTATCACACGATACAACAAAATATTTTATCTTATACGATACAATATTGTGTATCGTATCGTGGAGCCCTACGATATGATACGTATCGCACTATATCATACGATACTGTACGATACAGATAACATTATACATATATACATACACAATATATATATATATATATGTGAACATATATTAGAGCTGAATTACGATACAGATAACATTGTACATATATACATACACAATATATATATATATATGTGAACATATATTAGAGCTGAATTATTACTTAATATAATGGCTTTGGCAAGCATAAGTATGGAAGTACACCTGAGGAGCTGGAACACTGCGAGCTAGAAGCCGTAAAAGATCTCTAGACTTTATAATGATGTATGGATCCCTCGTCTTACGAGTTGTTGCAACGCTCATGGTGCCCTCAACCTGTCAAAGAAAAGCTAATGGAATTAAATTCGTATTAATGCAACCCATTATTGCAAATATAGCATTGGATATACGGGAAGAACAAACATATTAAACTGAAGTAGATGATACCATATCAAACTCCATTTGTTCATTCAATGAAGAAAACATTAAAAGAAAAGAAGTGCAGAAAATCAATAATCTAATAGTGTAAGATACACATATTATTGTATAACATGGTGTGGTTTGTACCAATAAATGAGCAACAACGATATGATATCCATCCAAGTACCAATGTTGAATACAGCTACACCGGATACATATCTACAATGATGTACTACCAAATAGCAATATTATAAGAGAAATGCAGTCTTCTCCATGATTAAACTGAAGGCATTATATAAACATGTCTGACAATATTTAACTATTCTCAATATCTTTCTCAATCCTATCAACTCAAACTATAATGAGGGTTCATCCCTACATAGCCTATCCCAATCCTGGATAAAAGAAGAGGGCTGAGTTAGGTAGGCGACAGCCAACATAAAACTTTGTCAAATCTTTTCTGGGTGCTTATCCTTGAATCAATAATGCATCATTTTCTCATAGAACTCTAAAGTAAGGCATTCTTGGGCAAGAATAATACGAAAGCTGAACTCATAGGAATCTCTTCTGCTGCACCATTGTGCAAAGATGCTTCGTTACGGTTAATTCTAAATTCTGTCACAAAAGTGTGAAATACGAGGAGACCTCCGTTGAATATTTGCTGTACTCGGTAACTCTCAACAAGAGCTGTTATCCTTAAAATATCACTGCATTAGAATGGTGCAAACATCATCGTTTTGATGCATGTGATGGAATATGTTTCGTAGTGTTTCAATTATTACACATAAACCTCCACTGTTGAATTTTACAGAGGATGCCTACTTACATTACGAACTTGTGCCATCTTCTAATAAAAAATCTAATAAAATGTGTCTCAGGAGAATGTAAAGTTTTATGCCTATATGAAAATATCCAAGTTTGCACCCCAGTGATTATTGGTTTCTTTGACACACATATATACAATTATGAGATACCAAATAAAGCAAGAAAACAGATGAGCATTTTACCAACTGAGTAGAAAAGTGTGAGTCTGTGAGTGACCAAAATGCAAACTGAAGAAAATTTATAAAAGATCCATCATAAAATCCTATAACACATTGCATAACAACAAACCAGATTCACCTTACCAAGTTGAGCTCACAAGCTATTCCATATTCTTTAAGAGCTCGCTTCACAATATGCCATGCTTCTTGCAGATACCTTTCTGAAATTACGTAAGCAATGGAGATGGTCATCAAGGAGCATACACTATATGATTAGTTTAGAATTCTTGAAACATGTCAGAATCAAGCCCGACTCCAAACATGAATCGGCAAAGGACACACCAATAGTAACAGATAATATGAATCGGCAAAGGACAGAGTAATATTAACAGAAACTTTTTATTAGTCCTAAACTATTAACAATTCACCTATTGTATAATGCTATACAGAACCTGCTGTAGCGGAGTCAATCATTGAATGTGTAGAAGAAAGATGTCTCTTAAGTGAGGTGGACATGGCAATCAGAAAGAAAGTCAATGTGATGTGGAACCAAGAAATGATATAATTAGGAGGATGCGATTAAGGTGACCCAATCGTCCAGAGAAACAGCAAAATGTACCTCCAGCACGACAGTATGAAAAGTTAGATGTTGGTAGTGCAATTGAGGCCAAGGAAGGCCCAAAAGGCTTATTAAGGAAGCTAATAAAACTATGATCTTTCTCTGTTAGAGTTAAGCACAGACAATGCAGTTATGACAAAAGAGACCAAGAATCCATGTAAACAACTACACTTATACGTTTGGAATCACAATTCGAGATAGAAGGTGCTTCGTGTGTCATCACACGGTTTGGGAACTCCAATCTTTCATTAGCTCGTGCGTAAAGCATCAGTCATGCTCCCAATTCATTGTACTGGCAACAACTGTCTTTTATATGTCTTTTATATGATGCTGTTCAGACACCATTATTGGGGGATGCCAGAGTTATCCTCTTACACTGTATTCGTAATTTTCTGTTTTCAATCAACAGAAACCTCTCCTAACACAACAATCTATAGCTGTAAACATCATTTTCAATTTTGTCTGTTCCCAACCAATGGATAACAAGAACAAAGTTTTCAAACGAAGAATGAAACTTACAGGTTCCGAATAGAGGACTAGGTTTTAGATTTCCGCAATCGCTATACCAATCGAAGAACGAACAGAATGGCAAGGAAAGACAGAGAAGGACAGAAGAAGGGACTTGGAAGTGAACCTCTATAGCTGGGGAATTTTATGGAGAAGGAGCTGCTCTCGAGCATTCCCCCTTCGTTCCATGAGGGATCGAACTTTTCAATCTTCCAATGGTCGATTGACTCGTCGTCCCACGGTTTCGGCTTATCGTGCTTCCCTTTGTGCCTCGACTTCGTCTCCACTTGGTCTTCCCCTCCTCCGCTCTCCATGACTCTCGCCCCCTCTCGTCTTGCCCTAAAACCCTAAAGCATAATTCCTGCAACTCTCCCTCTCTCTCTCTTATCGTAGGGCCCTGGAAACCTTCTATTAGACACGGCCGGTTCGAAACGTGCCGACTGTTTCAAGTTTCAACCATAACAAAACCGAGTGAGGAACCGACTGAAACCGAAATCGGGAAATCGAAACCAAACCAGGAATCGAAATCGGAACCGAGAATCACCTGATTCGATTTCAAATTTACCTTTTATAAAATCGAAACGGCTTCTGGTATTTTATTTTATTTTTTTAATAATTTATTTTCTTCGGTCTCAAACCAGAACCGCCCGAAAACGATAGTTATCATTTCAAGTTCTAACCGAAACGCGCCGTGTGAACCCCTATTACACTCCAGCATCGCATATATTGGGATAGAACCTGCACCTTGGCACGTCCCACTTTATTTTAAATAATTAAAAGAAAGTCAGTTGATATCATATATTATATATATATATATGATATTCTATAATATAAAATTACAAGTATTTATATATAATATAAAATATATATGTGTATATAAGATAGATTGATGAATTATAGGAAAATATTGTATACATAATTATATTAGGTTATTAAAAATAAATTGAGAGCAATACCAATAGATCATAAAATAAGATAAAATCATTTAAGATGATTGGGATACATATAAAGAAGATCAAAAGAAATTGTGATAAAAATATACGAAAAACTAAATTGTGAAAATATTAAAAAGAAAGATAGATCATAAAATTGTTAGAAAAATAATAAAAATAATATAATTGATGAGATAAGTTAGTATGACATATGATTGAACTCCATGAAAAAAAATCATATAGCCAATCTCATTTAGTATGAGAAAAAGTTTAGTTGTTGTTGTTATATAGATAATATAAAAATACATGCATATGCAAACACACACATATATAATATATATAATATAAAAACACATGCAATATATGTATAATCTTAAACCCTATCTCGTTCCTCTTGCCCCTACACCTTATCTATCAACGCTTTCTTTTTTTAAGGGTAACAACCAACGAGTCATGTTCTTATGATGATTAAATGATTGTTGCCGGTGATATTTAGTTATTTGCTCGAAAGGTTTAGCTTTCAAACATTGCAGAAATACATGATTTCCACGGTGTAACAAATTTTGTAATTGGGAGAAATCTAGTCCTAAAGTTGATTGCCTTCCGGTGTGGTAGTTTAAGATTCCTATCTTTCAAAATCACTGGTAGGATTAGTGGTGAACCTAAGAATTTTTTAGAGGTGAGAGTTGTATTTCACATCCATAAAACATTTATACTTTCTTTTATATAAATATATATAGTGGTGAACTCAAGAATGTTTGAAATTTCGAGTGAAACGCATGTTCCATAACTCGCCTTAAAGTGGATCTGCTGCTGAATATGACTCTACACTCGAAAATGCAAAAGTTGCTATTAGTTTACTTGGCAGGGCACTAGACTCACAAGATCACAAGATGCAAGTCTTGAGTTCGACTATTAGAGTGTGCATACTTGAGTTTGGCCTTCCTGTTGTAACAAAAAGAAAAAGATTCTAAATTCTAGATTATTTTGAATTTGCTCCGGTTTGTAGTGTACGCCACTGTAAATTGTTTCATGGGCTTCGAGGCCACCTAAAAGAGTCACAAGAAACACTAGTGAATTCTTTTTAAGGGTCTCGACACATAAAAGTGTGAGAAATCAAGTGTGGAATACTTGAAAAGAAGAAGAAACCAAACCTCAAACGTGTAGAGAGAAGAGATTGAACATCATCTAACTTTTAAAAGTTGAATATGAGACAAGATCAAGCACAATGATGATTAAGAATCTATCTACTTGAACCCCCAAGGGAGAAAGCAAGGTCGCCCGGTTACCGTCGTCAGGCGCCACCTTTGAAGGCATCAGCTGTCAATGGTATGATCCTACAGCTTTGCAGAGACCTTCGCTTTTGATAAACAGTCGGTCTAGAGAGCACCCCTTCTCTCAAATGATAAGCCAAGTGCCTTCTCCTTCTTTGTCGTCTCCTACATCTCATCATTCCATCGTCTTGCATATCGTCTTTTCATTGTTTTTACTCATTATAGACTGTGATTAAAGAAGGATACACACCATGATTGTTATTGTTAAATTCATGTTGAGCATGAGCAAAAAGATGGATATCGAGTTCAATAGCAGCTGGAATCTCGTGTACAACAAAAGGATAAAAGCTTGTTTAATTGCGATTTTCGGTGAATTATGACATTCACATTCATGTCAAACCATTACTCTTTGTGATCTCACAACCAAATTTGGAGAGATGAATTGTTGATTATAAGCCAATCACTGTTTTAGTACCAAGCTCAACTTTATTGTCTCCATAGTTGTGTAGGTTGAGGAACTATGGTTGGCATGTAAGGAGTCAAGTTTCAAAATCAATCAAAATAAGCACTATACAACACCCATAGTGTTGGCTCAACGACAGGACGCTCTAGCACCGTTGTTTCCGATGAGGAGTTCAACTCCCAGGAAGGTGTATGTGTTAGGCTGCAACCTCCCCTTGTAACCGCAAAAAATTGGACACTACACAACACTCAGAGTGTAAGCTCAACGGCAGGATGCGCTAGCACCATTGTTGTTGGTGGGCAGTTTGACTTTCAGAGGGTGCATGTGTTGGGCTTCAGCCAAGATGGAATTTGCATAAATAGAACCAAAAGAAAATGTGTGCCCTAAGTTCAATACCATCGTAAGGCAACATTGCAATACTCTCTATTTTAATCGAGAAGAAGTAAATAAAAAATTTAAAAACAACGATAATGTAGAATAGGAGAAGATACAGGTACTTGGATTATATTGTTATTATTTTATTATTGCTCGATTTTGGAAAAGCTTGAGCACACGTAGACCTCCACCCGACCGTTGACTAGAAACAAACGGAATGTAATAGCTATGTCTCGGCAAGCTTCATGCCAGCCGTAGGGCCCTATTTATGTCAAAGTAATTGCCGGATACTTATCAATACTTCGTTGGTTTAAGTGGTTCGGGACTTGTTTCTCTTAAACGAGGCCTTGAGTTTGAGTCTCGTGAATTGGATTTTTTAGGAGATGATAGAACTCTATCCACAAGTTGCATCTATCTAGCTCAAATTGGGTTGGGCTAGGTTTGGGGTGTGGATCTTGATTTTTAGAGCTCTTAGTTTTAAGTTCTGTTGCGCATCGAAATTAGAACCCTCATTAATATGAAACTACGATCTCAAAGACTTACTTAATTTGAGTAAAGAAAGTTGGCGCTAAGAGAGTGAGTCACACAAATTAAAACACACACACACACACACACACACACACACACACACATATATATATATATATATATATATATATATATATATATATATATATATATATATATATATATATATATATATGTATGCATACACGTGCGCATGCAAACACATGCATTATATTTAATATGTGTATGCATTTTTCAGGTTGGTTTTGGTTGTTGGGAAGACCCATACACGTGTGCATGCAAACAAATTCGTCAAACCTTTAGCGTAAAGAATGAAAGGGTAGTGAGACAAGGAAGCTAGACTCACTGCCAACCTGATTTCTGTTAATGCATCCATTAAGTCGACCGTTCATTGATACATTTGAGCGAACTTCACTGCCAACCTGATTTCTGTTAAAAACTCTATCATGCTGGTTGCTAAATCAAGACTATTTTGGCACTCAGATTGTTGGTTCACTTGACAGGAAGCTAGACTCACAAGCTGCATGTCTTGAGTTCGACTACTAGGGTGTGCATACCTGAGTTTGCCCTCCCATTGCTGCGTCTGATATTGCAAAAGAAACGCAAAGTCTGCCCGAAGTTTGAATTTCTGATGTCTTGTATTTGCTTCAGTTGATGTATGTTGTGTAGATGATTGTATACATCAATATATTGTCTTCAAACTATGATGGACCAATCAAAGTGCTGTTGTTGTTAGTTTGATTACCAACAATTCATAATGTTCAGTTCCTACATCAGATTATGTATCCTTTTTACTGGTGCAAAAGGATGCTGAAGCCAGATGCACACCCCTGGTATCGAACTCATGATCAGAAACTTGAGAGCAAACAACCTAACCAGGTGATCTATTGGTATCCTTTTGAAGAGTTAAGCAAATATTATGTAGTTTCTGCTCATTGAACACAATGCCTACCATAGGGTCCCATTTATGTCAAAGAAATTGCTGGATACTTATCAATACTTTGTTGGTTTAAGTGGTTGGGGGCTTGTTTCCCTTAAACCAGGTCTTGAGTTTGAGTCCTGTGAATAGAGAAAAAAATTGGAGCAGAAAGAGCTCTACACTCAAGGTGCGTCTATCCAGTTAGGTTAAGCGAGACAAGATGTTATGGGGGTGTGCTTGATTCGTAGTTCTAAGAGAATTAGATCTTGCATTTTGTAACTTGTAATTTTAAGTTTTGTTGTACATTGAAAGTAAAACTCATGCTAATATAAAATTATGATTAGATATGTGGATGAATATAAATGCATTGTTTTTAATATGTGTATGCATTTTTCGTTGGTTTTAGTTGTTGGGATGACCAGACACTATCTTTTTTTGGGGGTGTTTTGGGTCGGGTTTGAAAGAAATTCCCAACCCTAACCAGAATCGGTGGTACGCTCCCCAAGAAGTCATTTTGACGTGCATATCAATGGTTTTAGCTAACAGGAAACGACGTCTCATAACTCTATTTAATCGCGTGGCCGTTGAAGACCAAAGCCTCGTCATCCAAGTACCCCTACCCTCTCTCACACACCGTCTGTGGATCCCCCTTCCGAAAATTTCCAACTCCCCGACGTATAAAACCCCAAACAAATAACGGAGTATTGATAAGCCGCTGTAGTGCAGATCAATAGCAAATCGTCTCCGTCCTAGAACCAAAAATGGCGGAAAACCTCCATCTTTCCCCGTCGCCCCGCCGGGAAACAACCATATCCCTGCCGGAGTCTGACATTCCGAACTCTCATTCCCCGTCAAACCTCTTCAAAACGATCAAGTCGAACCTAGCATTCCGTTCCCGGTGGGCGGAGATCAACGGCGCCATGGGCGATCTCGGAACTTACCTCCCCATCGTCATCTCCCTCACTCTCGCCAACGGCCTAGACCTGGGCACCACGCTCATCTTCACTGGTTTCTACAACATCGCCACCGGCGCGCTCTTTGGCGTCCCGATGCCGGTTCAGCCAATGAAGTCGATCGCTGCAGCCGCTATCTCTGGCGGAAAATCCTTCTCCGTGCCGGAGATCATGGCCGCTGGGATCCTGACCTCCGGCGCCCTCCTCCTTCTCGGCGTCACCGGTCTCATGCAGCTCGCCTACCGTCTCATCCCCCTTCCGGTCGTCCGCGGCATCCAGCTTTCTCAGGGATTCTCCTTCGCCCTAGCCGCCGTTAAGTACGTCCGTTACGTCCAAGACTTGGCGAAAGGGAAGTCCGGATCCAGCCGTCCATGGCTCGGCTTGGACGGCTTGATTTTAGCCATCGTCTGCTCCGTCAGCGACTCCCTGAATGAACGCGCGTCGAGAGAAGAGAGCATCCACGTTTCGAGGAGAGACAGGTTGATGAGAGCCATAGCCTACTTGCCGTCGGCTTTCATCGTGTTCGTGCTCGGCTTGGTGCTCGCGATGACCAGGAATCGGACGGTGGTGAGAGATTTGAAAGCGGGACCCGCACACACGTGTGGTCAAGATCTCCTCGCACGCTTGGTGGGAAGGGTGCTGTTCCTCAGCTGCCCTTGTCTATACTGAACTCGGTCATCGCTGTGTGCAAGCTCGGGGTTGACCTGTTCCCGGCGAAGGAGTTCTCGGCGACGAGGATCTCGGTCAGCGTTGGAGTCATGAACCTTATTGGGTGTTGGTTCGGGGCGATGCCGTGCTGCCATGGTGCGGGTGGGCTGGCTGGACAGTATAAGTTTGGGGGTAGGTCCGGTGGGTGCGTGGCCTTCCTGGGTGCAGTCAAGTTGGTGGTGGGCTTGGTTCTCGGTGGCTCCCTTGTGGGGATACTGAAGGAGTTCCCTGTAGGTCTGCTGGGGGTGTTGCTGCTGTTTGCGGGGATCGAGCTGGCGGTGGCGGCGAGGGACATGAATTCCAAGTCGGAGTGGTTCGTAATGCTCGTGGTCAGCTCGGTGTCCTTGGTGGGTTCGAGTGCGGCTCTTGGGTTCGTGTGTGGGATGGTGACTCATTTGCTAATTAAACTCAAAGACCTGAACCTAGCCCAGGGGAATGCCTAGGTTTTGGTTTTCGTGATGGCTGTCAATTTATGTTATGGAGATCGCTCCGTGTTTGGCCGTAACCTAGTGTTGTTGCTGCTGATGGAGAGTTCGAGGGTGCATGTGTGAGAGAGTGTGTATTAGGCTTTGGGCCTCCCCTTGTAACAAAAAAAAAAGTTTTCAAAAGACCCCGTTCAAAAAGTTTGCGTGAAGGGAAGCCACATATGGCATTCTTTCCCCGTTTGTAATTTCTGGTGATGATTGTTCGGGTCCGATTTCAGTATCTGCAAATGGATCCTAATTTAAATCTGACTCCATCTGATAATCCAAGCCCAACTAAACTTATTTATATTAAAATAAGATTCTGTTAACTATTTGGGTGGGATTCAGTATTGAGTGTTGTGGCCAAGAACGGAAACTTGGACCACGTAAATATAATCGGGTTACGTTCAGTTTACCTAGCATCAAAATGGGAATTTTATCAGACCTGTTTCGTACTTTTTTATATGCGTTTGGACCCATTTATGGACCTTCTATGTTTGGACCAGTTTCGTAATATGCATCCGTATCCGACCCTCAAATAATTTGCATATTAAATCTAACCGAACCGCTTTCTCTCGATATTTGGAAGTGATCGGCTGCTTGATTTGCAGATAGACTGTGCGAATTCCCAAAGGTGGGGCCCACGGAATAGCTTACTTTTGTAATCCGCTGGTATAAAGAGCAGCTCAGCACAATCTGGAATCTGCTTAAAAATCTCGTCCGTCCATCTCATGTGGGCGTACCTAGTCTATGCAGAAGCAAGAACCGTCCATCATGAAATCGGATGGATGAGATATCGAAGCACTTCACGGTAGGAACTTCACTGCTTTCAAGTAGGTGCTGCAAGCAGCAATTTCAGTGATGCTACACTTAATAGGCTGCAAAATATCTACCGTCCATTTTTCGACACGTCGTCAAAGTGGACGCTGTTCTTCCTTGATCGTGTCATACGAATTACCCTAGATCGTATCCAGAAAGTCAAGCACCGCCATGCGGAATCCTTTAATAAATATCACCACGTGGCTGAGCCGTGTCTACTGCCTTGTCATAAAGTTCCGTCTGCGTTCTCCTCTATATTTTTTATCCCGTGAATCCAACTAAACGTGGCTGGTTTGAAACCAGTTCGACTAATCTAATCGAAACTAAACCAAGTCAGGAACATACTGAAACCAAGACTAGTGAAATTGGATTCAAATCAAACCCCAAATCAAGTGAAACTAAAACTTATTCGAAACTAAAACTAACAGTTTCAAACCGTTGGTTCTGATTTTTTACTTGAGAATACCGAAAACGGCCAATCAATTTATTGGTGTGAAATTTCACGCTCCACCTTTCTTATAGTAGACTCATAGATTTTTTTTGTTATATCATTTTTTAAAATATTTTTAAACTATTCTCTCTCTTTTTTGTGTCTAAATTATATTAAATAAGTTTTATTTATTTTAATATTTATCACTTTCACTCTCAACTTTAATGACATTTTCAAAAACTCATATTCGTAACACTAATAAATGATAAAATGAGAGTTACACACAATATAGATTGATGCGACTTGCATTTATGAGGGGCATGTTTGCATAGACTGAATTTTCCTTGAAGTCTCGAATGTAGATAAGGCCGATCTGAAACCCTCCCAATAATTAGAACCAGAACTGCACCGGTGGCAGAACTGATCAAACCAGTCAACAAATCGTAACTAGAATCAGAAATCCAGACCAAAACGAGAACCATTGATTCTAAATTGCCACTCATTAAGCTTTATATATTTTTTTCAACATTCATTATCTTATGTTTATTGGTAGCTAACGATACGAAGCCCGCTTTGTTGAAAGTTTGATTTTAGGACTGGTTCAAATTGCACGAGAATCGGAGCTGAACCAGTCCTAAAATCTTCAAAGTACCTAATTAGATCCTACTTGTTTCTATTGGATCCAAATGCCATCAATTGAATTTGTCCTAATCTGGGTACTAACTATTAATGCAACCTCGATCATTTTTTAGTATTTCATGTTATGAGTTCGATACTCTTAACCGGGCTTGAATGGACACTGGATGATTCTTGAAATAGCCAAAATACTAAAGCAGGTCCAAATGCACCCTGTTTGGATCCGAACTAGATTCATATCTGTCTTACTCTTTATTGGGATCACACAGACACTATTTAATGCTGAACCGAACTGATCACTGCAACACCTCAAGTTGGACTTATTTTTTAAGAAATCATATCTTGGGTATGGGTACGGGCACGAATTTGATCCGACCCAAAGTGTCATGAACCGGTGTTGAGGAACCGGCTTGACCAGTTCATCGGTGGAAGCGGGTAGTCCGGTGCTCAAACGCTGATTGTGGGGGATTCCGGCAGCGGAGCAAAAAGGAGAAATTTCTGCAGGCTCAACGCTCTACTCGATGATCGTTGAGTTGCCGCTGGTGGGCCGCAAAAATTGCCAAAAATCACAAGAAAGCAAGAGGATGGAGTACGGATTTAGTAGAGATTTTCTGGGATTGATTCAGGCCGCTACAAGTGGTGAGACCAAAAGAAAAATTATTCACCCTCGACGGCTTTATTTGGTATTTGGATGGTTGGAAAACTAAAAGAGGGTGCGATTAGGGTTCTAGTTTGGTTTCGAAGGACCCTTTCCGGCTATAGTTTGTCCTCTTGGGCCACGAAGTTGAACCTGACCAATGCACATTTGGAGTCCGCACAGGAAAGTTCCTTAGGTTCATGCTGCAATAAAAAAAATGAGAAACCCCCAAACTATCAAAGAACCGCAACCCCTTACCGGACGTTTGGTAGCGTTTAACAGGTTCTTGTCCAAAAAGCCGGGAAAAGCCTCTCATTCTTTAGGATATTCCGGGTAACCTAAAAATTTGAATTAAATATTGAGTGCAAGGAGGCTTTTGCTCACACGATGGAACACTAAAAACATATACCTCGCTCAGTGGCCGATCTAAAAACTCTTTTGGCCTCAGTTTTAATTGAGAAGTTGTCACACCCGCTCGAGTCGCGACCACGACCCGGCCCGAGCCGATGCCATGTGGCTGCTTCTCTCACGGGCGTGATGGTGAGCATTAACCAAATACAATACCAATTTAATTCAAACTCAAGAAATATCTAACTGAAATAAATATTCATATCGAAGTTCTAAACAACACGTCCAAAATGGTGCGGGGCCCACCTAACAATAACCCAGAATAAAAGACTTTCTAAATTATTCAACACTTATCATACCATCTAAAATAAAAATGCTGCTCTATCAAACTCCTACTTTGCTCCGTATGCCTTCAAAGTGCTAGCTTCAGGATGAGCTGTAAAATAATAGGGTGAGCTCCTATACATAGCTCAGTAGGGAGGTTAAACATCTTTAAACAGAAAACATACTAAAAGCGTGCATAGTTCGCAACCATTTCATAACAAAGCATATTTACCTTGAAATCATGATCTCAAATTCATACGCACACACTCACACACGCACACATCATTAGTTTCGATAATTATAGCCCATACTGTGTCTGCCCCAAAGGCCACGGGAGTCGTCCGACCCTCTCTAACGTGACCTCGGTAACCCCGTCCACAACGATAACCACGCCGACTCTCACGACAGAGTACCTAGGAACACACCCTGTATTCGCCCCAAGTCGGATCGCCCGAGGAACCTGCAAGTCTCTAGAGACCCCACACAAACCACATAAGTACGGCTCGTATATTCACACATCATTACATTTCTAAAACCAATTACAGTTCATCACATTCACAAATCATATCCAGATCCACGAATATCCAAAATCAAACTTATATCCACACAACATTTAAATACCATGTTCATACAACACATGCATATCAAAACATGCTCTTTATCAAACAGTGTCATAAACATGTTCTATTTGAAAAGCATATCAAATAACCCATAATTGTGAATAACATTTCACAAACATCAATAAAACATTTATCAATCATGCACATTTAAATCTATCTAATACAGTAAAATCACTTCTAGCATGGTTCTGTAAAAGAATGCATAACCCCCTACCTAAAGGAGCGCTAAGATCCAGTTTCTAAGTTACTGGGTTACTCTTATCACCACCAAATCCTCCAATTTTAATCTCTAAATAATTGCAAATAATTGAAACATTAAAATTTATTTAACTATAAGTCTAATGAAATAAACTATATCCGAATCGGTTCCCAAACCCCAACTTGGATCCGTTTAAGTAATCCGAGATCCAAATCGATACCCAATTCCATATCTAATCCAAATGAGTGACACAATAGGTAGCTTGTGTCATTGTGTCAACAGAGAACCTTTAACTACTGACACAAGTCTTATTCATAACCCAGGAACCCATTTCAAGACACGACCCAAACTGGACCCGTTTCCGATACGAAATCCGACGCGAAACCTGTTTTGATACAAAACTGGTTCTTAACATGCGATACGAGGATACAACACGAATCAATGTCGGTTCATGACATTTTTGACACGACACGTTTCCGACACGACACAATATGAGAACAAGGGACACACCCAAATTGGTCGATTCTCATGGTTTTTCGAGTACAGATGGTTCAAGAAAATCTTGACGATCATTCTTGCACATTTCAATTATCTGAGATGATAATCCCATTCGTGATTAGGAGAATAAGAATTTAATATTAGGTGATGGTGCGTGCGCGTGTGCGTATGTGTGTGCGTGAGAGAGAGAGAGGAGTCGAGGGCTACCGTCCCACTGAAAATTTTTTTAATCGAAGGCAGAGATTCGCCGAGAGATAGTTCTCTCTCTCTCTCTCTCTCTGCTGTTTTGTAAAGGAATCTACCTGATTGTTTAGGCCAGTGGAGGAGGTTCTTGACATCAGGAGGCCATTTAGAGTCAAACCTTTGTTTAGTTCGAGTTCATGGTTTTCTTCCCATTGCATTTTGCTTTTCTAATTTTCATGGAACTTTTTTCTAAGTGAGTTGTATTTGTGCAAATGGACAAGCTTTAATATTGAATATTGACTTTTTTAAAATAAAATTAGAAAAACCCTCGATGCCAGTAAGCAATTACTTCATTAACCTGCTAATTTCGGTCGATTTTATTAAAGGAGCTTGCGTACGTATAAGGTTGCAAGCATGGATGACATAAATCATTTGCGTACGTAAGACTATAGTCATGATGGCTGCATGCATCTGCAGGGCATGCGTGCCTCAGTTGTGAGTGAGAGGCCTTGCTTCTTGACGTACTCAGCATGCTCCTCTTTTGAGCAACAGTCATTGCCACAGCAACTGCCGCAGCAATATCTCCCACAGCTTTCATTGAGTTCTCCACAGCAATACGTGTGACCATCAATTGCAGTCGTCGGTAAGAACTTAACCAATTACAGAGCGAAACTGAAGTTTTCCCTTCACAGCCACTTTGCCTACAGAGATCTAAAGGGAACGAGGAGTTACACATAGTCTGATTCATGAAATGTGAAAATTATGTTATTGCTGAAAGCTATATATTTTTTTCTTTTTGGTTACAAGCAAAGCTACAAATCAATTATCAAGAAATAACAGTTAAAAGGAGGCCAAGTGCTTGGCTCCGGCCGATGGCCGTGGGAGTTCTGCCTTGTTCTAGCTGATGTTCGGTGTATAGGCTGAGGGGGATGGCAATATTCGTCGCTTGGCTCATTTTATTTTATTTTTTATGTTCGTCTCATCATTAGTGGAATCCAAGAGATTCCCCATTTCTCCCCTTCAGAATGGTCTATTTTATACACTGAGATTTCATAATCCGTATAATCGGTTGTATACTATGACTTATCTACGATATTATGCAGTTAATAAAACCGTCACAATTGCCATTTTCTACGAGTACAGATGGCACGGCGGGAAACTGAGTACAATATATCTTTTTTTATATATGTTACTTGTATAATAATGTATATATATAAATATAATTGAGTAGATCTAAGGCTGACTTTTCTACATGGTTCTCTGGTCCCATATAAAGTTAAAATGAAAATGAATGATTGTGAACGGGACATATATATATATATATACATATATATATATATGTATATATGTATATATGTATTGATTTGACATGCTTCACCCGACCTGACAGTACACATGAATGCTGACTCTAGTAGATGTTTGGCATTGATCGAAATGGGCCCGTCGAATATATAATTAGCAGATCTACGGCTGACTTTTCTACATGGTGCTGGTCCCCTATAAAGTTAAAATGGGAATAAAAACAATAGATGTAATTTTAGAAATAATATATATATATATATATATATATATATATATATATATATATGAGATGGAGAATTATGCTAGTATATCACATCACGGAACACACTACTTACACGTATGTATGTATAATGTATTATATGCATGTATGTATCATACAAGGAAGATTGAACCCCCCACTCTCTCTCTCTCGTATTTTAAAAGAATCTACCTAATGGTTTACGGCAGTGGAAGAGGGGTTTGAGCAGGAGGCCTGAGGGTTATCTGTTTAGCGCTGTCTGGGGTTTGACGAAGTCTCACCTGATTTCTTTATGTGATCCTTCGGTCTGCGGATTCAATCTCGTGGTAGGCCTACGATCATCTTCGCACAATCTTCCAAATAAACAGCACAAGTAGCTGGTTCATAGTAATCTAGACTTACCCAACTATATTGAAGCATGCATTTTACTTTTCTCTTTCATGGACATATTTTCTTAATCAGTTTTATTAATTTGTGCAAGAGGACAAGCTTTAATATTGAACATTAACTTGTTTAAATAAAATTAGAAAAACCCTAGAAACCCGTAAGCAGTTACTTCATTAACCTGCTCATTTCGATCGATTTCGGAGAAGCAATCGAGAAGCTGGGCTTCTTTGAATAGCGAGAGATGAGCAGACATTTCATCAGCATATGTTTGATATTTTGGGAGCAGTTTTACGCCGCTTATGTATCTTGTACTTTCCTTATCCCTACCGAGAAGATCTATTCAGCAAACCATAGTATAGATCAAGGAGAAAAGACAGACTAGATTCATTCATGCTGCAAACCGTAGTGACAAGTTACAAATAAGAACAGTAGATGCATAAAGAAACGCTGGTTGCAAGAGTGCAAGCAGCAGATTTTATTTAAGCGTCATGCATGCTTATAAGTTTGCAAGCATGAACGGCATACATAAGACTGTAATCATGATGGCAAAACGCATGTGAAAGGCTTGCGTGCCTCAGTTGTGAGTGAGGCCGTGCTTCTTGACATACTCAGCATGCTCCTCTTTAGAGCAGCAGTCATTGCCACAGCAACTGCTGCAACAATAACTCCCACAGCATTCATTGAGCTCCCCACAACAGTACGTGTGACCAACCAAGCACCAACTGCAGGCGTCAGCAAGAACTTGACCAATTACACCACGAAGCTGAGGTTTTCCCTTCACAGCCACTTTGCCTACAAAGATCCAAAGGGAATGAGGAGTTACACAGTCTGATTCATCAATTGTGAAAATTATGTTATTGCTCAAAGCTATGTCTTTTCCTTGTTGGTTACAAGCAAAGCTATAATTGACTTATCCGGAAATGACACAGGCCAAGTGCTTGAGGAGCTTTCATATAATGGAGGGCCCCGAATCTTCGCATTCATGAAGGGTCGGGTTTTTGCTCCGGCCGATGGTCGGGGGAGTTCTGCTGCGCAGGCTGTCATCGTTAGTGGAATCCAAGAGATTCTACATTTCTCCCCTTCAGAATAGTTTGTTCTACATTAGTGAAATCCAAAACCGTTGATGCAGTTTCAAAGATTTTCTTTTTGAAATATAAGGGCAGTGCACCCTCTTAGAGTCGAATTACCCCCGAGTTGTAACGGTGGAAAACGCCTTAGTGTTGAGTTGACCATCTATTAATAAGGGATTTTGGAAAACATATTGAAAGTATAGTGGCGGTTTGGAACTACCGGTTCCAATTCTGGCCCGATTAACAGAGAGTATGAACAGTAATTGAGGTTCCATGTCTATATATAAGTGTGTATATATATATATATATATATATATATATATATATATATATATATATATATATATATATATATATATATATATATTGGATACATCAATTTATAGATATAACAAGAACATAGAATTTACAGATAACCAATACTTAGTTACAACAGTGTATAAACATGTTTGTCATTTCCAGCAGTATCGTGTTGATGGCCCAGTCACAATCGCCAATAAAAAGAGTTGCTTACCAGCACAATATAAAATTGACATACACGCACCAAGGTTAGTCTACATGTAATTCAAGCAAAAATTTGTATGTATATAATATATATATATATATATATATATATATATATATATATATATATATATATATATATATATATATGTGTGTGTGTGTGTGTGTGTGTGTGTGTGTGTGTCTGTGTTTACGCGTGCAGGATGCCAGACATGATTGATTAATGGTTCATCTGTTGCTACCCTCTAACTACGTGACTGGAATAAAGAGAAAGATGAAACGTGAAGGAGTTTATCAAAGGGAATATATATGTATGATTCACAGAGATGGTGCTCATTGACAATGAAGGAAAGGAAGAGAGAAGGCATTTTATGAAAAGGAGACACACACACGCAGATATATATATATATATATATGTATATATTAACATACTTGTGGTTTCAAGGTCCCGAGCAAACACTAGGGAAGGAGTTGAGAGTAGGGCAACAAAGAGGATAATCAAAAGGCCTGACTTCAGTGCCATGGCTGATTCTCACAAACTAGCCTGCAATTCCACTAACAAGCGTGTGAGAAGAAGCTAGCTGCTCGGATATGGAGAGAAACCACCACACCCATGCATTTATAAAGTTGGCAGAGAGAGAGATGTCCTCCCTGTGGCCCATGGCGTCACGGCCATGACTTGGCGCTTGTCCCCATATAGTCTTGTTGTGAGTAAGACTATTGAATCTTGACCCTTTAAATTAAAGCACGATTATGTACCTAATGTGATAGCTCAATGGTGGCATGCTGTAACGGGATCGCCATGGCAGGAGCTCAAGTTCTAGTGGGTGCATGGCTATGGCTTCCAATTGTAAAGAAAGAAAAAACACGATTACATACAGACACAATATATCTAACATGAGAGAGAGAGAGAGAGAAAGAAAGTTCTTGGTATATACCCGCATATATTACATCCTAGCATATTCAAACTAATTTCAGCCATGTAAGTTGAAAGATGAACGTATATGATATCGGTTGGGGGTGAGCTCAGCACGTTCTAGGACAAGCCAAAGAGCGAACTACTCATTCTCTCTTGGTGCCCTGGTGATAATTGTCAAAAATTCTCAAAGAGGGATTGACAGTCATCAGTTATCAATTTTCAATACAAATTCTATAAAAAGGTTAAGTTATAGGAATTTCCTAGCAAGCTCATGTTCGTGTCTCGGCTTGTGACTGCAGCTCGGCTCCGCTCTCAGCTTTGGCGAGCTGACAAGCCGAACATAAAAATAGCCAACATGGCAGATAAGCTGAAGCGCTAGGCTCATCTTAGACGAGCAGACGAGCTAAGCAAGAGCTAGCGACATGTTAGACACACACACATACATATAAGTAATCACCATGTAGAAAAGTTACCGTTTGATCTACTCAATTATATATTCGGGCCCATTTCGATCAATGCCAAAAATCTACCAGAGTAAGCATGCGTGGGATCGGTCTTCCGGGTTCAGCATGTCAGATCAATACAATTGAAATCCTAAATTTATCTAAATACAAAAATAATGCATTTGCCAAAATTTGGTTCCCTTATGCAACTGATGATATTTAAGCATCTCAATTGTAATACATATTTGTTTACATGGGTGATAATTCCAACTGTAGTGGACTAGTGTTTGTTCCACCACAACGTCACACACAGGCGCAGACACACACACACACATATATGTATATGTATTTATAAATATATATATATATATATATATATATATATATATATAAGAAACTGAGTCCTGCGTACACACAACTTCTGTTAATGTAACCTCATCGGTTTCATATGTAACTTATTTCCCTTGATTTTCTTAACGCAATTGGGTAAATAAATCAACAAATTAAATGCCTTTTGCGCAAGGAACTTGTTAGAAAAAAAAAAGTATGACGCTAATTAAAATGAAGTGGGGCCATCTTCTCACAAATGGGTATAGAGATGAAAAAAACATATATAAGATTATGAGAATTCTGTCATATGGCTGGCTATATTTTGATCCGTACCACATATCTTATCCTTCAACACTTCATGTCAAGACATATCGGTGTGGTCTGACGTTTACGAGATGACGTGATCCTCATCTTCAAAGATGACACAATCCCAAACCTGAACGTAATTTCTGGTCCTCATCTTCAAAGATGACACAATCCCAAACCTGAACGTAATTTCTAGTCCTCATCTAAGAAAGAAGATATATAGGCGGAACTGGGTTTGGATTTGGATATATCCTGCTTGCTACTTGTCTCAATTTCGGGTTTTAGTATCAGCATCAGATTTGAAAACAAAGACCCAATGGTGAACCCCATGTACAAACCTTTCCCTTCTACGTGACGGCACCAAACACACACACATCTATATCCGCAGCTATATATATATATATATATATATATATATATATATATATATATATATATATATATATATATATATATATATACACACACACACATATAAGTAAGCACCATGTAGAAAAGTCAGTCTTAGATTTACTCAATAATATACGGGCCCATTTCGATCAATGCCAAAAAACTGGCAAATTCAGCATGCATGTGCACTGTCGGGTCGGTCTTCCGTGTTAAGAATGGTCAGATCAATACAATTGAAATTCGTTGGACATCCCAAATATATCTAAATACAAAAATAATGCATTTGCCAAAATTTGGTTTCCGAATGCAACTGATGATATTTAAGTATCTCAATTGTAAAGGGATCAGCAAATTAATATTTACATTTTTTCTTTTTGAATTTAAATCTTAATAAACAAATTAAGACTTAGTCAATTATGACAACACTAACACCCAACAGCCTTATAACCCTCAGGCCTCCTGCTGTCAAGTTCCTCTTCTACTTAACTAAACCATGAGGCAGATTCTTTTTTCATATCTTAATAAATCTTGATTATTCATTTAAAAGATAAACATATATTTTTTAATTTAAATCTTAACAATTTAATTTTTGCAATAATCTAGATGATTGAGATTATATGTCTTTACTTACATTTGACAAAAGCTAAGCCTCCATCTATGAGGAAAGTGAGTCCTCCATCTAAAAATTTTGCAATCGGATGAGAGACCTCCTAGGTGCTCTTAGCTGGTCTCTCTCTCTCTCACACACACACACATTCCGACTCCCTTCCCTCTTCTCTTTCATGTCTTTCTCTCTCCTTCAGAATCTTCTCTCTCTCCCACTATGCACTAGGTCATTGTGTTCGATGCATGCCATTGTGCTTTAGGTCATCGAACACAATTCTCATTCTCTGAAGAGCGCCCTAATCTGTAGGTGTGTGTGAATAACAACGTATAATCCAAATAGAAAAATCCCACAATATTGTTGGAGCTTTTCTACTTTCTAAACACAAAGATACATATTGCACCTCAGAGAGAGAGGGAGAATTATGAGTTAAAGTTGGCCTGGGCCTAGGGAGAAAGAGTTGATTACGAGTCAACTTTTACCCCGTCATCGGGACGATAGATTGCTGGTATGGGTTTCATTAGACACGAGACTGACAGGTAAAAAAAAGGTATTATTACCATGAGCACAATAGTTTTTTTATTTAAAATCGATTTCTTAAAAGTAAAAAGCAATATTTTAACATAAATATAGACGCTAATACCAAACTATTAAAGTATTTAACATCACTGACATTCTATAAATGACATCAAAATGAAATACCATCAAAATAGAAGCATCAGTTAAACATCTGTTCATATAATGCAAAAATTATAACAAATAATTACCGATAACGATCACCGTATAGATCCTTGTCAAGACTGGTTAACAAATGAAGTTCCTCCGGAAGCATCTCATCACAAGCAGGAGGAATTTATTCGAGAAATTAACACATCTGAATTAGCTAATCCAATAAATGGATGAGATGAACACCTTTGCGAGAAATGGTTTCGCTTCATCTATGGCAATGGCAATGGCAACTTTCTCATCCAAACTGTAAGTTTTGGAAAAAACAATTTCTTCCATCTCTCGCCCAAGACGGGCAAATATTCTGACCAACGCGTCCAAAACTTACACCCTGATTACCTTTTAACTTCTGGCGGTCACATAGGATAACCCCTTCCTTATGGGACATGGAAATCTGGATAAAGAGGGCCAACAGTTGGGGAAGGTACTGGATCTCGTAGTGCAATATCAATGATGGTCTCCATGAGCAGAACAGATTGGTTGACCTCAACCGATGAATTTCGTGGTATAACAGTTCTATCATCATCGGGCAGTTCTAACAAATCATAATATACCGTGTCAAATTCATCCCACGGTATTCGAAACTCATCTGAAAGCCAAGTTCTTTACGGATCATCTGTGAGTTTCTTGCAGTACGTAAGCTTATTTAGCAAAAAAGCAGATGAAACGTGATTTTCTGCCAATTCTTATCAAACCAAAATATTTAGAAAAATGTGAAGACATGTACAGGTAACAATCAAGCGAATCAATATCCTAGTGAACGATGATCAGCTTTTCACCAGAGATCAAAGTTCAAGTTTCACATGAAAAACGTAGTTCGACAGATCTTTCATTTCAAGAAATCTTAACTTCGGAAAAGATGAAAGTTCTTTGTTTATCACAAATAAGAATTTGCCAGCAAATGCCAGTTCCTACGTCTGTATCCATAAAATTCTCAATAATTCATTTGAAAATGGAAATGGTTGAGGCTAAGAACTCACTCCCATAAGTAACAGTCTGTTCATTTTTCACAGACTGTTAGCAGCACCCAAGCCCAGTCGCTGTGCCATATATTGCAAATTGAAGTTCTTGTGGGGAGTTGGAAAATCTAGATAGAGAATTTGAAGGATTGACAACTCAAAGTATAGTATAAAAAATGAAGTGAAACGCTAATGTGGGAAATCAAAGTATCCGGAACTCTAGAAGGTAACCAGAATTCTCTTCCACTCAAAGTTGGCTCCAATCCAACAAGCACTCTTTGATATATTCACGTTGATTTCTCACCCTCGTGGTTACACCGAAGACAAATAATAAAGATTCGAAACTGGCACCGGTGGGTGTCCAACTTACATTCACAATTAACACTTGATCAGTAAAAACTTACATTCACAATTATCACTTGATCAGCCAAAAACCGTAAACCAAAACTTAACACTCAACCACAACTAAGCCTTTTCCCATAGTAGACGGGGTTGGCTACATTGATTCTTTATTCCCACATAGTCTTATCATGTGTCATATTAGCACTTAACTCAACATAAGCTAGATCATTCCTTATTGTTTCTTTCCAACACTTTTGTAGTCGTCTTCTACCTCTTTTAATACCTCTTCCTAAAGGCACTTCTTTTGGTCTTCTTTCTATATGTCCAAACCATCTGAAACGATATTCTATCATTTTATCCCTTATTGGTGTCACTCTCTATTTGTTTCTAATAACCCCATTATGTATACGGTCTTTCCTTGTACGATCACTTACCCATCTCAACATATTCATTTTTGCCATACATATTGATCATTAACTGCCTAGAATTCATATCCATAAAACATGGCAAGTCTAATGGTTGCAGTATAATATTTATCTCCTAACTTTATTGGTATATTCTTGTCACAAAGAATACCTGATATTTCTCTCTATCTTAACCATCCTACATTAATTCTATGCATAACATCTCCGTCAATTCTTTTATCACTATGAAAAATTGATCCTATGTATTTAAAACTTTCCTTTTGAGATATGCAATGTGTGTCAATTTTCATTTTTATGTATTTTAAAGTAACCAAATGATAAAACTTACGTTCCATATATTTTGTCTTCATTCTACTTAGTCGGAAGCCTTTACTTTCTAATGTTTTGCTCTATAGTTCAAATTTTCTATTAACTTTTTCCTTAGACTCCTCAACTAACACAATGTCATCTTCAAAGGTACTTCATCTTGAATATATTTGGTTAACTCATCAATCATCATTTTAAATAAGTATAGACTTAAAGTTGATCCTTGATGTAGCCCAATATTAACTTCAAAGAAGTTTGTCATTCCTTTATAAGTTCTCATACATGATGTCTCTTATAAGGTTTATGTATGTCAATGGGATACCTCTTTTTTCAAGGTTCTCCAAAGAGCATCTCTTTATCGTAAGCGTTTTTCTAGATAAATAAATATCATGTGAAGGTCTTTCTTTTTTTATCTATAATGTTCCATAAAACATCTCAAAAGGTTAATCGCTTTGATTGTAGATATGTTTGGCATGAATCTAAATTGCTTCTATGTTCTACTCGATACTTGTCTTAACCTATATTCAATAATTTTTTCCTATAATTTCTTAGTATAACTCATTAACTTGATACCCCGATAATTCGCACAATTCTCAATGCCTCCCTTGTTCTTCTATATAGGTATACGTGTACTCACTCTCCATTCCTCGACAATCTTTTGGTTTTCTCCATATTTCATAAAATTGTCTTGTGAGCCAAATGATTCTTATCTCTCATAGGATTTTCCAACCTTTCCTAGAGATTTACCACCATTCATATGTTTAAGAGTTTCTTTAACTTTATTCTTTTGAATACGTCGGTAGAAATTGTGGTTTATAATACTTTCTGATTTGACTAACTCTCTTAAGCTAATACTAATATCTTTATTTTCATTAAAAAGCTTAAAAAATAAATTTTCTATCTATTTTTTATACAATTATTTGCAACTAGAATTTTCTTATCCTCGTGTTTGATGTATCTAACCTTAGTTATCCTACAAATATCTCTTTCATCCTCTTTTGAGTTGAACTTTTTATATAAATCCTCCTAAATTTTAGCTTTTGCTTCATTGACGACATTTTCGCTTCTTTGATTTCTTATAAGTATCTAAAGTTTCAATAGTCTTTTAGCATAATGTAATTTGTAACGTGCCCTATTTGCTTGATTTTATTTTGCACTTCATTCTACCACCAAGCTTCCTTTTCTGTCGATATACCTCTCTTAGATTCACCTAACACATCTTTCGCCGCTTTCCTAATATGTATAACCATATTATTCCACATATTCCTAGCATCTCCTTGGATGTCTTTTTATTTGAATATACCTTCTTCCTCGTTTTTGAGATTCTATCATTTAGCCTGAATAGTTCGATGTACTCTTTTCTTCTTTGTCTACTTTTTTACCTTAAATCCATAACTAAAAGTCTGCGTTGAGTGGTTAAGTTTTCGCTTAGAATTATCTTGCAATCTTTCCGACACGCTCTATCTTTTTCCTATGAATAAAATAATCAATTTGGGTTTGTGATAATCCACTCTTATAAGCATTTTTTAAAGATTGTTTTGACTATAAAAAGATTAAATGTCATAGCAAAATTTAAAATCTCTCTACCTTCCTCATTTATATCCCCAAAACCAAAGTTTCTATAAATACCTTCATATCTTAATGTCTCTTTATTGACATGTCCATTTTAGTATATTCCTCAACAAATCATCTCCCTTAGTGTAATTCTTTGAATCACCTTATCTAACTCTTTCCAAAAAACCGTATTTATATAATCTTCTAGTCCTACTTGGGGTGCTTAAGTACAAACTATATTCAAAACCTCTGCTCTTAAAACTACTTTCAACATCATGATTCGGTCATCATATTGTTGTTTGTCTACTACACTATCCTTTAAATCATTATTTGTGATAATACCAACTCCGTTTCGAGTATTTTCTCTTCATGTGTACCATAATTTAAAACTTGAATACTCAATCTCCTTTGCTTTTTCTACAACCTATTTTATATGATATGAATCTTTCTATAAATCATAGTACCTACCACCTCCAACAATATTTCCATATGAATCTTATTATCTAGGACTAACTTCCTTATCACTCTCTATCCATGTAAAAAATGAGAAAACTCTCTATGTAATTTGTTCAATACATTCCGGTGTTTTTGCTTGCTTGCTTCAAGTGGGTGAGTGATCATATTTAAGTATCTCAATTGTAATCCATATTTGTTTACATGGGAGATAATTCCAACTGTAGTGCACTACTCTTTCTTGTGTTTGTTCCACCATAACGTCACACACAGGCGCAGACACACACACACACACATATTTATATATATACACATATACATATATGTATGTGTATTTATAAATATATATGTAATAACATAATTTTCACATTTGATGAATCGAACTATAAGTAACTCCTCATTCCCTTTGGATCTCTGTAGGCAAAGTGGCTGTGAAGGGAAAACCTCAGCTTCGTGCTGTAATAGGTCAAGTGCTTGGCGACTCCTGCAATTGGTCCTTGGTTGGTCGCATGTACTGCTGTGGAGAGCTCACTGAATGCTGTGGGAGCTATTGCTGCAGTAGTTGCTGTGGAAATGACTGCTACTCTAAAGAGGAGCATGCTCAGTATGTCAAGAAGCACGGCCTCACTCACAGATAATCTTACGTATGCAAATGATTATGTCATCCATGCTTGCAACCTTATATGCATGCAGATGCTAAAATAAAATCAGCTGTTAGCAATATTGCAGCCAGCGCTTCTTTATGCATCTACTCATGTGCGGTTTGTGTTTGCAGTATGAATGAATTATCTATGAACCAGCAACATGTGCTGGTTATTTGGAAGATTGTGCCAAGATGAACGCAGGCCTGCCAAGAGTTTGAAGGCCAAGGGCCCTCATACATTTGCTATTTCGATTTGTATGATTTATAAATTAATTATTCTCTTGCTTGGAGAAGTTGTCCTCGTGTGTCTTTAATAGAAAAACAAGAAAGAATCTATTTATGTCTAACTATAGCTTCTTGCGCAACCACCAGTGTCGAACCTGTTCAAGGACAACGAGAGGATAATGAATGCAAGAAAGTTTCTACAATTAAAGGTAGGAAGCGATACATGGCTTAGAGAGGATGAATGCAAGCTTTCAACAATATATGGTGCCAGTTTCTTACAGACAGTGCTTCAGGCAGCGGGTAATAGAGATGTGACCCTTGCTTCTTCCTCCAGAGGGCCCTATCCTATCTCTAAAAGCCCAATGAACGGTACCCTAGAACCCGAGAGGAGTAAAATCAGCTCCGATATATAGGTCCACGAGCTTAACCTAAGGTGAGGACCTTCGTAGCTTGGCGCTCTCGAAGAACCTACATATACCAACGGAGCCAAGCCAAATGCCAAGCTGCTTGTCTCATTTGGCAACCCTGTATTGGACCAACGACGATAACTTGATAACGATCTAAGAACGCTGGTAAAGGGGGTTGGCTCGTCGATCTGGATCGTAAATGTCAAGATGAGTTGGCTTATCTGAGAACAGTAATATATGTTAGGACTCATCTAAAAATAGCTCAATATTCATAACGATCTGTTGCGTAACTGACCTAGCTAGTTCAGCTCATCTTTCATTGAGCCATGCCCACATGCAAACGATCTACTAAAGGACAACCCCTATGTGGAAATTTTCAGTATTGTTAACCGGACGATGAGATTATGATGATGATGAGAATGTTGGAGGGTATGATAATGATGGAGGTATATAATAAACAAACGTGCGAATGTGGTGATGAAAAAAGGGCAATAGGTCTTCGTTGTGCAGTTTTCTTTTCTTTTTCCTTCAGTTATATATGGCCGGCTCTATTAGTTGAATGCCCAATAGTTTTCCTTTGTTCTAAAGGGCGCCGCATTAAAGGGTGAAAGATATTGTAGAAAATGAAAACCTAAAGCTGCCAAAAAGGTGGAAAACCCCATCCAACCTACCACGCTTTTCTATATGTGTGTGTATCAACTAGATGATATACGTTGACATGAGGATATATTAAGAACTTAAAATACCATTCTTGTGATTCATGTAATTAAGCTATGAGTGCACCACCAAAACACAAGAAAAAGGAAGGACAAGAACCAACACATTGTCAAATTCGGATTCTTCAAGAAAATCTTGACAATCATTCTTACACATTTCAATTATCTGAGATCATAATCCAGTAGGAGAGTGAGAATTTAATATTAGGTGATGTTGTGTGTGCGCGTATATGTGTATATGAGAGAGAGGAGTGCATGAGAGACGGAGGAGAGGAAGTTCGGAAGAGAAAGAGGAGTCGAGAGCTCCCGGGAGGGCCCGCGTCCCATTGAGAAATTCTGAAATCGAGGGCTACTTTCCACTTAGATGCGACTGGCGTTCGCAGAGTCCTAATATAAATTTTGTGGTGGTTTGTGATCGGTTCTAGTTTTTGAAAATGATGAACGGTAACTGACTTGGGGAGTCTCCGGATACCGATTCGGTTAGTTCCGGACCGGTTAGTTATGGTTCAAACCGGTCATGTTTGCTCACGTAGAATGAAAAGGTTTGTACATGGGTTCACCATTGGGTCTGTGGATTCAAATCTAGTGCTGATATTAAAACCCGAAATTGAGACAAGTGCCACGACGTATCCAAATCCAAACCCAGTCCCGCCCATGTGTAACACATGTATCATCTTTCGTGGATGAGGACAGAAATCATATTATCTTTTTCAAAAAGTTAATTGCTTTTTCTCATAATGGTAATGTTTGGGTTGGGGTTGTGTCATCTTTCAATAAGAGGATCACGTCATCTCATAAACGTCAGACCCTTTTTCAGAAGTTCATTACTAACAACCGACATGGCTTGATTTGAAGGACTAGATATGTAACAGGGATCAAAATCTAGCCTCTCGTATATGATTTTTCAACTTTATACCCCTTTTTGAAAAGATGGCCCCACTTAAATTTGATTATTTGATCTAACAAGTTCCTTGCGCATAAACATTTTCTTTGTTAATTTTCTGATTTCTTTAACCACTTGCGTTAAGCAAATATAGAGAAATAAAGCATATATGAAAACGACGAGGTTACATTACAGAATCGCACATGTACGTATGGATGTATGTATGCATAGAGTGGCCTGATGGTTTTCTTGTTGATATCTCAAATTTCGGTTCGACCCAATGTAGATGCCTCACTGATTCGAACCAACCAAGCGTTGATAAATTGTCAAATCCCGATATATTAAGAACATAAAATATCATGGTTTTATCTTGTGATTCATCTAATTAGGGTATCAGTTTACCCACCAAAACAAAAAACAAACCAAAAGAAAAGAAAGAAGAACAAGAACCAACACATTTTCAAATCCGGATTGTTCAAGAAAATCTTGACGATCATTCTTGCACATTTCAATTATCTGAGATGATAATCCCATTCGTGATTAGGAGAATAAGAATTTAATATTAGGTGATGGTGCGTGCGCGTGTGCGTATGTGTGTGTGAGAGAGAGAGAGAGGAGTCGAGGGCTACCGTCCCACTGAAAATTTTTTTAATCGAAGGCAGAGATTCGCCGAGAGAGAGTTCTCTCTCTCTCTCTCTCTCTCTCTGCTGTTTTGTAAAGGAATCTACCTGATTGTTTAGGCCAGTGGAGGAGGTTCTTGACATCAGGAGGCCATTTAGAGTCAAACCTTTGTTTAGTTTGAGTTCATGGTTTTCTTCCCATTGCATTTTGCTTTTCTAATTTTCATGGAACTTTTTTCTAAGTGAGTTGTATTTGTGCAAATGGACAAGCTTTAATATTGAATATTGACTTTTTTAAAATAAAATTAGAAAAACCCTCGATGCCAGTAAGCAATTACTTCATTAACCTGCTAATTTCGGTCGATTTCCGAGAAGCTGGACATCTTTGAATAGCGAGAGATGATTCATCGACATATGTTTGATACATCGGCAATTGTATTCAGCAAATCAAAATACGCTCAAGAAAAAACGACAGACAAGACTCGTTCATACTGCAAACTCTAAGTGACAAGGTACATATATACAAGCGCGTAGCAACGAGGAGAAGGGTAGATGCATAAAGAAGCGCTGCTGCAAGCAGCTGATTTTATTAAAGGAGCTTGCGTACGTATAAGGTTGCAAGCATGGATGACATAAATCATTTGCGTACGTAAGACTATAGTCATGATGGCTGCATGCATCTGCAGGGCATGCGTGCCTCAGTTGTGAGTGAGAGGCCTTGCTTCTTGACGTACTCAGCATGCTCCTCTTTTGAGCAACAGTCATTGCCACGGCAACTGCCGCAGCAATATCTCCCACAGCTTTCATTGAGTTCTCCACAGCAATACGTGTGACCATCAATTGCAGTCGTCGGTAAGAACTTAACCAATTACAGAGCGAAACTGAAGTTTTCCCTTCACAGCCACTTTGCCTACAGAGATCCAAAGGGAATGAGGAGTTACACATAGTCTGATTCATGAAATGTGAAAATTATGTTATTGCTGAAAGCTATATATTTTTTTCTTTTTGGTTACAAGCAAAGCTACAAATCAATTATCAAGAAATAACAGTTAAAAGGAGGCCAAGTGCTTGGCTCCGGCCGATGGCCGTGGGAGTTCTGCCTTGTTCTAGCTGATGCTCGGTGTATAGGCTGAGGGGGATGGCAATATTCGTCGCTTGGCTCATTTTATTTTATTTTTTATGTTCGTCTCATCATTAGTGGAATCCAAGAGATTCCCCATTTCTCCCCTTCAGAATGGTCTATTTTATAAACTGAGATTTCATAATCCGTATAATCGGTTGTATACTATGACTTATCTACGATATTATGCAGTTAATAAAACCGTCGCAATTGCCATTTTCTACGAGTACAGATGGCACGGCGGGAAACTGAGTACAATATATCTTTTTTTATATATGTTACTTGTATAATAATGTATATATATAAATATAATTGGGTAGATCTAAGGCTGACTTTTCTACATGGTTCTCTGGTCCCATATAAAGTTAAAATGAAAATGAATGACTGTGAACGGGACATATATATATATATATATGTATGTATTGATTTGACATGCTTCAGCCGACCTGACAGTACACATGAATGCTGACTCTAGTAGATGTTTGGCATTGATCGAAATGGGCCCGTCGAATATATAATTAGCAGATCTATGGCTGACTTTTCTACATGTGCTGGTCCCCTATAAAGTTAAAATGGGAATAAAAACAATAGATGTAATTTTAGAAAGAATATATATATATGAGATGGAGAATTATGCTAGTATATCACATAACGGAACACACTACTTACACGTATGTATGTATAATGTATTATATGCATGTATGTATCATACAAGGAAGATTGAACCCCCCACTCTCTCTCTCTCTCGTATTTTAAAAGAATCTACCTAATGGTTTACGGCAGTGGAAGAGGGGTTTGACAGCAGGAGGCCTGAGGGTTATCTGTTTAGCGCTGTCTGGGGTTTGACGAAGTCTCACCTGATTTCTTTATGTGATCCTTCGGTCTGCGGATTCAATCTCGTGGTAGGCCTACGATCATCTTCGCACAATCTTCCAAATAAACAGCACAAGTAGCTGGTTCATAGTAATCTAGACTTACCCAACTATATTGAAGCATGCATTTTACTTTTCTCTTTCATGGACATATTTTCTTAATCAGTTTTATTAATTTGTGCAAGAGGACAAGCTTTAATATTGAACATTAACTTATTTAAATAAAATTAGAAAAACCCTAGAAACCCGTAAGCAGTTACTTCATTAACCTGCTCATTTCGATCGATTTCGGAGAAGCAATCGAGAAGCTGGGCTTCTTTGAATAGCGAGAGATGAGCAGACATTTCATCAGCATATGTTTGACATTTTGGGAGCAGCTTTACGCCGCTTATGTATCTTGTACTTTCCTTATCCCTACCGAGAAGATCTATTCAGCAAACCATAGTATAGATCAAGGAGAAAAGACAGACTAGATTCATTCATACTGCAAACCGTAGTGACAAGTTACAAATAAGAACAGTAGATGCATAAAGAAACGCTGGTTGCAAGAGTGCAAGCAGCAGACTTTATTTAAGCGTCATGCATGCTTATAAGTTTGCAAGCATGAACGGCATACATAAGACTGTAATCATGATGGCAGCACGCATGTGAAAGGCTTGCATGCCTCAGTTGTGAGTGAGGCCGTGCTTCTTGACATACTCAGCATGCTCCTCTTTAGAGCAGCAGTCATTGCCACAGCAACTGCTGCAACAATAACTCCCACAGCATTCATTGAGCTCCCCACAACAGTACGTGTGACCAACCAAGCACCAACTGCAGGCGTCAGCAAGAACTTGACCAATTACACCACGAAGCTGAGGTTTTCCCTTCACAGCCACTTTGCCTACAAAGATCCAAAGGGAATGAGGAGTTACACAGTCTGATTCATCAATTGTGAAAATTATGTTATTGCTCAAAGCTATGTCTTTTCCTTGTTGGTTACAAGCAAAGCTATAATTGACTTATCCGGAAATGACACAGGCCAAGTGCTTGAGGAGCTTTCATATAATGGAGGGCCCCGAACCTTCGCATTCATGAAGGGTCGGGTTTTTGCTCCGGCCGATGGCCGGGGGAGTTCTGCTGCGCAGGCTGTCATCGTTAGTGGAATCCAAGAGATTCTACGTTTCTCCCCTTCAGAATAGTTTGTTCTACATTAGTGGAATCCAAAACCGTTGATGCAGTTTCAAAGATTTTCCTTTTGAAATATAAGGGCAGTGCACCCTCTTAGAGTCGAATTACCCCCGAGTTGTAACGGTGGAAAGCGCCTTAGTGTTGAGTTGACCATCTATTAATAAGGGATTTTGGAAAACATATTGAAAGTATAGTGGCGGTTTGGAACTACCGGTTCCAATTCTGGCCCGATTAACAGAGAGTATGAACAGTAATTGAGGTTCCATGTCTATATATAAGTGTGTGTGTATATATATATATATATATATATATATATATATATATATATATATATATATATATATATATATATATATATATATATATATATTGGATACATCAATTTATAGATATAACAAGAACATAGAATTTACAGATAAACAATACTTAGTTACAACAGTGTATAAACATGTTTGTCATTTCCAGCAGTATCGTGTTGATGGCCCAGTCACAATCGCCAATAAAAAGAGTTGCTTACCAGCACAATATAAAATTGACATACACGCACCAAGGTTAGTCTACATGTAATTGAAGCAAAAATTTGTATGTAAAGCATATATATATATATATATATATATATATATATATATATATATATATATATGTGTGTGTGTGTCTGTGTCTGTGTTTACGCGTGCAGGATGCCAGACATGATTGATTAATGGTTCATCAGTTGCTACCCTCTAACTACGTGACTGGAATAAAGAGAAAGATGAAACGTGAAGGAGTTTATCAAAGGGAATATATATGTATGATTCACAGAGATGGTGCTCATTGACAATGAAGGAAAGGAAGAGAGAAGGCATTTTATGAAAAGGAGACACACACACGCAGATATATATATATATATATATATGTATATATTAACATACTTGTGGTTTCAAGGTCCCGAGCAAACACTAGGGAAGGAGTTGAGAGTAGGGCAACAAAGAGGATAATCAAAAGGCCTGACTTCAGTGCCATGGCTGATTCTCACAAACTAGCCTGCAATTCCACTAACAAGCGTGTGAGAAGAAGCTAGCTGCTCGGATATGGAGAGAAACCACCACACCCATGCATTTATAAAGTTGGCAGAGAGAGAGATGTCCTCCCTGTGGCCCATGGCGTCACGGCCATGACTTGGCGCTTGTCCCCATATAGTCTTGTTGTGAGTAAGACTATTGAATCTTGACCCTTTAAATTAAAGCACGATTATGTACCTAATGTGATAGCTCAATGGTGGCATGCTGTAACGGGATCGCCATGGCAGGAGCTCAAGTTCTAGTGGGTGCATGGCTATGGCTTCCAATTGTAAAGAAAGAAAAAACACGATTACATACAGACACAATATATCTAACATGAGAGAGAGAGAGAGAGAAAGAAAGTTCTTGGTATATACCCGCATATATTACATCCTAGCATATTCAAACTAATTTCAGCCATGTAAGTTGAAAGATGAACGTATATGATATCGGTTGGGGGTGAGCTCAGCACGTTCTAGGACAAGCCAAAGAGCGAACTACTCATTCTCTCTTGGTGCCCTGGTGATAATTGTCAAAAATTCTCAAAGAGGGATTGACAGTCATCAGTTATCAATTTTCAATACAAATTCTATAAAAAGGTTAAGTTATAGGAATTTCCTAGCAAGCTCATGTTCGTGTCTCGGCTTGTGACTGCAGCTCGGCTCCGCTCTCAGCTTTGGCGAGCTGACAAGCCGAACATAAAAATAGCCAACATGGCAGATAAGCTGAAGCGCTAGGCTCATCTTAGACGAGCAGACGAGCTAAGCAAGAGCTAGCGACATGTTAGACACACACACATACATATAAGTAATCACCATGTAGAAAAGTTACCGTTTGATCTACTCAATTATATATTCGGGCCCATTTCGATCAATGCCAAAAATCTACCAGAGTAAGCATGCGTGGGATCGGTCTTCCGGGTTCAGCATGTCAGATCAATACAATTGAAATCCTAAATTTATCTAAATACAAAAATAATGCATTTGCCAAAATTTGGTTCCCTTATGCAACTGATGATATTTAAGCATCTCAATTGTAATACATATTTGTTTACATGGGTGATAATTCCAACTGTAGTGGACTAGTGTTTGTTCCACCACAACGTCACACACAGGCGCAGACACACACACACACATATATGTATATGTATTTATAAATATATATATATATATATATATATATAAGAAACTGAGTCCTGCGTACACACAACTTCTGTTAATGTAACCTCATCGGTTTCATATGTAACTTATTTCCCTTGATTTTCTTAACGCAATTGGGTAAATAAATCAACAAATTAAATGCCTTTTGCGCAAGGAACTTGTTAGAAAAAAAAAAGTATGACGCTAATTAAAATGAAGTGGGGCCATCTTCTCACAAATGGGTATAGAGATGAAAAAAACATATATAAGATTATGAGAATTCTGTCATATGGCTGGCTATATTTTGATCCGTACCACATATCTTATCCTTCAACACTTCATGTCAAGACATATCGGTGTGGTCTGACGTTTACGAGATGACGTGATCCTCATCTTCAAAGATGACACAATCCCAAACCTGAACGTAATTTCTGGTCCTCATCTTCAAAGATGACACAATCCCAAACCTGAACGTAATTTCTAGTCCTCATCTAAGAAAGAAGATATATAGGCGGAACTGGGTTTGGATTTGGATATATCCTGCTTGCTACTTGTCTCAATTTCGGGTTTTAGTATCAGCATCAGATTTGAAAACAAAGACCCAATGGTGAACCCCATGTACAAACCTTTCCCTTCTACGTGACGGCACCAAACACACACATCTATATATCTATATCTTATATATATATATATATATATATATATATATATATATATATATATATATATATATATTATATATACACACACACACACACACACATATAAGTAAGCACCATGTAGAAAAGTCAGTCTTAGATTTACTCAATAATATACGGGCCCATTTCGATCAATGCCAAAAAACTGGCAAATTCAGCATGCATGTGCACTGTCGGGTCGGTCTTCCGTGTTAAGAATGGTCAGATCAATACGATTGAAATTCGTTGGACATCCCAAATATATCTAAATACAAAAATAATGCATTTGCCAAAATTTGGTTTCCGAATGCAACTGATGATATTTAAGTATCTCAATTGTAAAGGAATCAGCAAATTAATATTTATATTTTTTCTTTTTGAATTTAAATCTTAATAAACAAATTAAGACTTAGTCAATTATGACAACACTAAAACCCAACAGCCTTATAATCCTCAGGCCTCCTGCTGTCAAGTTCCTCTTCTACTTAACTAAACCATGAGGTAGATTCTTTTTTCATATCTTAATAAATCTTGATTATTCATTTAAAAGATAAACATATATTTTTTAATTTAAATCTTAACAATTTAATTTTTGCAATAATCTAGATGATTGAGATTATATGTCTTTACTTACATTTGACAAAAGCTAAGCCTCCATCTATGAGGAAAGTGAGTCCTCCATCTAAAAATTTTGCAATCGGATGAGAGACCTCCTAGGTGCTCTTAGCTGGTCTCTCTCTCTCTCACACACACACACATTCCGACTCCCTTCCCTCTTCTCTTTCATGTCTTTCTCTCTCCTTCAGAATCTTCTCTCTCTCCCACTATGCACTAGGTCATTGTGTTCGATGCATGCCATTGTGCTTTAGGTCATCGAACACAATTCTCATTCTCTGAAGAGCGCCCTAATCTGTAGGTGTGTGTGAATAACAACGTATAATCCAAATAGAAAAATCCCACAATATTGTTGGAGCTTTTCTACTTTCTAAACACAAAGATACATATTGCACCTCAGAGAGAGAGGGAGAATTATGAGTTAAAGTTGGCCTGGGCCTAGGGAGAAAGAGTTGATTACGAGTCAACTTTTACCCCGTCATCGGGACGATAGATTGCTGGTATGGGTTTCATTAGACACGAGACTGACAGGTAAAAAAAAGGTATTATTACCATGAGCACAATAGTTTTTTTATTTAAAATCGATTTCTTAAAAGTAAAAAGCAATATTTTAACATAAATATAGACGCTAATACCAAACTATTAAAGTATTTAACATCACTGACATTCTATAAATGACATCAAAATGAAATACCATCAAAATAGAAGCATCAGTTAAACATCTGTTCATATAATGCAAAAATTATAACAAATAATTACCGATAACGATCACCGTATAGATCCTTGTCAAGACTGGTTAACAAATGAAGTTCCTCCGGAAGCATCTCATCACAAGCAGGAGGAATTTATTCGAGAAATTAACACATCTGAATTAGCTAATCCAATAAATGGATGAGATGAACACCTTTGCGAGAAATGGTTTCGCTTCATCTATGGCAATGGCAATGGCAACTTTCTCATCCAAACTGTAAGTTTTGGAAAAAACAATTTCTTCCATCTCTCGCCCAAGACGGGCAAATATTCTGACCAACGCGTCCAAAACTTACACCCTGATTACCTTTTAACTTCTGGCGGTCACATAGGATAACCCCTTCCTTATGGGACATGGAAATCTGGATAAAGAGGGCCAACAGTTGGGGAAGGTACTGGATCTCGTAGTGCAATATCAATGATGGTCTCCATGAGCAGAACAGATTGGTTGACCTCAACCGATGAATTTCGTGGTATAACAGTTCTATCATCATCGGGCAGTTCTAACAAATCATAATATACCGTGTCAAATTCATCCCACGGTATTCGAAACTCATCTGAAAGCCAAGTTCTTTACGGATCATCTGTGAGTTTCTTGCAGTACGTAAGCTTATTTAGCAAAAAAGCAGATGAAACGTGATTTTCTGCCAATTCTTATCAAACCAAAATATTTAGAAAAATGTGAAGACATGTACAGGTAACAATCAAGCGAATCAATATCCTAGTGAACGATGATCAGCTTTTCACCAGAGATCAAAGTTCAAGTTTCACATGAAAAACGTAGTTCGACAGATCTTTCATTTCAAGAAATCTTAACTTCGGAAAAGATGAAAGTTCTTTGTTTATCACAAATAAGAATTTGCCAGCAAATGCCAGTTCCTACGTCTGTATCCATAAAATTCTCAATAATTCATTTGAAAATGGAAATGGTTGAGGCTAAGAACTCACTCCCATAAGTAACAGTCTGTTCATTTTTCACAGACTGTTAGCAGCACCCAAGCCCAGTCGCTGTGCCATATATTGCAAATTGAAGTTCTTGTGGGGAGTTGGAAAATCTAGATAGAGAATTTGAAGGATTGACAACTCAAAGTATAGTATAAAAAATGAAGTGAAACGCTAATGTGGGAAATCAAAGTATCCGGAACTCTAGAAGGTAACCAGAATTCTCTTCCACTCAAAGTTGGCTCCAATCCAACAAGCACTCTTTGATATATTCACGTTGATTTCTCACCCTCGTGGTTACACCGAAGACAAATAATAAAGATTCGAAACTGGCACCGGTGGGTGTCCAACTTACATTCACAATTAACACTTGATCAGTAAAAACTTACATTCACAATTATCACTTGATCAGCCAAAAACCGTAAACCAAAACTTAACACTCAACCACAACTAAGCCTTTTCCCATAGTAGACGGGGTTGGCTACATTGATTCTTTATTCCCACATAGTCTTATCATGTGTCATATTAGCACTTAACTCAACATAAGCTAGATCATTCCTTATTGTTTCTTTCCAACACTTTTGTAGTCGTCTTCTACCTCTTTTAATACCTCTTCCTAAAGGCACTTCTTTTGGTCTTCTTTCTATATGTCCAAACCATCTGAAACGATATTCTATCATTTTATCCCTTATTGGTGTCACTCTCTATTTGTTTCTAATAACCCCATTATGTATACGGTCTTTCCTTGTACGATCACTTACCCATCTCAACATATTCATTTTTGCCATACATATTGATCATTAACTGCCTAGAATTCATATCCATAAAACATGGCAAGTCTAATGGTTGCAGTATAATATTTATCTCCTAACTTTATTGGTATATTCTTGTCACAAAGAATACCTGATATTTCTCTCTATCTTAACCATCCTACATTAATTCTATGCATAACATCTCCGTCAATTCTTTTATCACTATGAAAAATTGATCCTATGTATTTAAAACTTTCCTTTTGAGATATGCAATGTGTGTCAATTTTCATTTTTATGTATTTTAAAGTAACCAAATGATAAAACTTACGTTCCATATATTTTGTCTTCATTCTACTTAGTCGGAAGCCTTTACTTTCTAATGTTTTGCTCTATAGTTCAAATTTTCTATTAACTTTTTCCTTAGACTCCTCAACTAACACAATGTCATCTTCAAAGGTACTTCATCTTGAATATATTTGGTTAACTCATCAATCATCATTTTAAATAAGTATAGACTTAAAGTTGATCCTTGATGTAGCCCAATATTAACTTCAAAGAAGTTTGTCATTCCTTTATAAGTTCTCATACATGATGTCTCTTATAAGGTTTATGTATGTCAATGGGATACCTCTTTTTTCAAGGTTCTCCAAAGAGCATCTCTTTATCGTAAGCGTTTTTCTAGATAAATAAATATCATGTGAAGGTCTTTCTTTTTTTATCTATAATGTTCCATAAAACATCTCAAAAGGTTAATCGCTTTGATTGTAGATATGTTTGGCATGAATCTAAATTGCTTCTATGTTCTACTCGATACTTGTCTTAACCTATATTCAATAATTTTTTCCTATAATTTCTTAGTATAACTCATTAACTTGATACCCCGATAATTCGCACAATTCTCAATGCCTCCCTTGTTCTTCTATATAGGTATACGTGTACTCACTCTCCATTCCTCGACAATCTTTTGGTTTTCTCCATATTTCATAAAATTGTCTTGTGAGCCAAATGATTCTTATCTCTCATAGGATTTTCCAACCTTTCCTAGAGATTTACCACCATTCATATGTTTAAGAGTTTCTTTAACTTTATTCTTTTGAATACGTCGGTAGAAATTGTGGTTTATAATACTTTCTGATTTGACTAACTCTCTTAAGCTAATACTAATATCTTTATTTTCATTAAAAAGCTTAAAAAATAAATTTTCTATCTATTTTTTATACAATTATTTGCAACTAGAATTTTCTTATCCTCGTGTTTGATGTATCTAACCTTAGTTATCCTACAAATATCTCTTTCATCCTCTTTTGAGTTGAACTTTTTATATAAATCCTCCTAAATTTTAGCTTTTGCTTCATTGACGACATTTTCGCTTCTTTGATTTCTTATAAGTATCTAAAGTTTCAATAGTCTTTTAGCATAATGTAATTTGTAACGTGCCCTATTTGCTTGATTTTATTTTGCACTTCATTCTACCACCAAGCTTCCTTTTCTGTCGATATACCTCTCTTAGATTCACCTAACACATCTTTCGCCGCTTTCCTAATATGTATAACCATATTATTCCACATATTCCTAGCATCTCCTTGGATGTCTTTTTATTTGAATATACCTTCTTCCTCGTTTTTGAGATTCTATCATTTAGCCTGAATAGTTCGATGTACTCTTTTCTTCTTTGTCTACTTTTTTACCTTAAATCCATAACTAAAAGTCTGCGTTGAGTGGTTAAGTTTTCGCTTAGAATTATCTTGCAATCTTTCCGACACGCTCTATCTTTTTCCTATGAATAAAATAATCAATTTGGGTTTGTGATAATCCACTCTTATAAGCATTTTTTAAAGATTGTTTTGACTATAAAAAGATTAAATGTCATAGCAAAATTTAAAATCTCTCTACCTTCCTCATTTATATCCCCAAAACCAAAGTTTCTATAAATACCTTCATATCTTAATGTCTCTTTATTGACATGTCCATTTTAGTATATTCCTCAACAAATCATCTCCCTTAGTGTAATTCTTTGAATCACCTTATCTAACTCTTTCCAAAAAACCGTATTTATATAATCTTCTAGTCCTACTTGGGGTGCTTAAGTACAAACTATATTCAAAACCTCTGCTCTTAAAACTACTTTCAACATCATGATTCGGTCATCATATTGTTGTTTGTCTACTACACTATCCTTTAAATCATTATTTGTGATAATACCAACTCCGTTTCGAGTATTTTCTCTTCATGTGTACCATAATTTAAAACTTGAATACTCAATCTCCTTTGCTTTTTCTACAACCTATTTTATATGATATGAATCTTTCTATAAATCATAGTACCTACCACCTCCAACAATATTTCCATATGAATCTTATTATCTAGGACTAACTTCCTTATCACTCTCTATCCATGTAAAAAATGAGAAAACTCTCTATGTAATTTGTTCAATACATTCCGGTGTTTTTGCTTGCTTGCTTCAAGTGGGTGAGTGATCATATTTAAGTATCTCAATTGTAATCCATATTTGTTTACATGGGAGATAATTCCAACTGTAGTGCACTACTCTTTCTTGTGTTTGTTCCACCATAACGTCACACACAGGCGCAGACACACACACACACACATATTTATATATATACACATATACATATATGTATGTGTATTTATAAATATATATGTAATAACATAATTTTCACATTTGATGAATCGAACTATAAGTAACTCCTCATTCCCTTTGGATCTCTGTAGGCAAAGTGGCTGTGAAGGGAAAACCTCAGCTTCGTGCTGTAATAGGTCAAGTGCTTGGCGACTCCTGCAATTGGTCCTTGGTTGGTCGCATGTACTGCTGTGGAGAGCTCACTGAATGCTGTGGGAGCTATTGCTGCAGTAGTTGCTGTGGAAATGACTGCTACTCTAAAGAGGAGCATGCTCAGTATGTCAAGAAGCACGGCCTCACTCACAGATAATCTTACGTATGCAAATGATTATGTCATCCATGCTTGCAACCTTATATGCATGCAGATGCTAAAATAAAATCAGCTGTTAGCAATATTGCAGCCAGCGCTTCTTTATGCATCTACTCATGTGCGGTTTGTGTTTGCAGTATGAATGAATTATCTATGAACCAGCAACATGTGCTGGTTATTTGGAAGATTGTGCCAAGATGAACGCAGGCCTGCCAAGAGTTTGAAGGCCAAGGGCCCTCATACATTTGCTATTTCGATTTGTATGATTTATAAATTAATTATTCTCTTGCTTGGAGAAGTTGTCCTCGTGTGTCTTTAATAGAAAAACAAGAAAGAATCTATTTATGTCTAACTATAGCTTCTTGCGCAACCACCAGTGTCGAACCTGTTCAAGGACAACGAGAGGATAATGAATGCAAGAAAGTTTCTACAATTAAAGGTAGGAAGCGATACATGGCTTAGAGAGGATGAATGCAAGCTTTCAACAATATATGGTGCCAGTTTCTTACAGACAGTGCTTCAGGCAGCGGGTAATAGAGATGTGACCCTTGCTTCTTCCTCCAGAGGGCCCTATCCTATCTCTAAAAGCCCAATGAACGGTACCCTAGAACCCGAGAGGAGTAAAATCAGCTCCGATATATAGGTCCACGAGCTTAACCTAAGGTGAGGACCTTCGTAGCTTGGCGCTCTCGAAGAACCTACATATACCAACGGAGCCAAGCCAAATGCCAAGCTGCTTGTCTCATTTGGCAACCCTGTATTGGACCAACGACGATAACTTGATAACGATCTAAGAACGCTGGTAAAGGGGGTTGGCTCGTCGATCTGGATCGTAAATGTCAAGATGAGTTGGCTTATCTGAGAACAGTAATATATGTTAGGACTCATCTAAAAATAGCTCAATATTCATAACGATCTGTTGCGTAACTGACCTAGCTAGTTCAGCTCATCTTTCATTGAGCCATGCCCACATGCAAACGATCTACTAAAGGACAACCCCTATGTGGAAATTTTCAGTATTGTTAACCGGACGATGAGATTATGATGATGATGAGAATGTTGGAGGGTATGATAATGATGGAGGTATATAATAAACAAACGTGCGAATGTGGTGATGAAAAAAGGGCAATAGGTCTTCGTTGTGCAGTTTTCTTTTCTTTTTCCTTCAGTTATATATGGCCGGCTCTATTAGTTGAATGCCCAATAGTTTTCCTTTGTTCTAAAGGGCGCCGCATTAAAGGGTGAAAGATATTGTAGAAAATGAAAACCTAAAGCTGCCAAAAAGGTGGAAAACCCCATCCAACCTACCACGCTTTTCTATATGTGTGTGTATCAACTAGATGATATACGTTGACATGAGGATATATTAAGAACTTAAAATACCATTCTTGTGATTCATGTAATTAAGCTATGAGTGCACCACCAAAACACAAGAAAAAGGAAGGACAAGAACCAACACATTGTCAAATTCGGATTCTTCAAGAAAATCTTGACAATCATTCTTACACATTTCAATTATCTGAGATCATAATCCAGTAGGAGAGTGAGAATTTAATATTAGGTGATGTTGTGTGTGCGCGTATATGTGTATATGAGAGAGAGGAGTGCATGAGAGACGGAGGAGAGGAAGTTCGGAAGAGAAAGAGGAGTCGAGAGCTCCCGGGAGGGCCCGCGTCCCATTGAGAAATTCTGAAATCGAGGGCTACTTTCCACTTAGATGCGACTGGCGTTCGCAGAGTCCTAATATAAATTTTGTGGTGGTTTGTGATCGGTTCTAGTTTTTGAAAATGATGAACGGTAACTGACTTGGGGAGTCTCCGGATACCGATTCGGTTAGTTCCGGACCGGTTAGTTATGGTTCAAACCGGTCATGTTTGCTCACGTAGAATGAAAAGGTTTGTACATGGGTTCACCATTGGGTCTGTGGATTCAAATCTAGTGCTGATATTAAAACCCGAAATTGAGACAAGTGCCACGACGTATCCAAATCCAAACCCAGTCCCGCCCATGTGTAACACATGTATCATCTTTCGTGGATGAGGACAGAAATCATATTATCTTTTTCAAAAAGTTAATTGCTTTTTCTCATAATGGTAATGTTTGGGTTGGGGTTGTGTCATCTTTCAATAAGAGGATCACGTCATCTCATAAACGTCAGACCCTTTTTCAGAAGTTCATTACTAACAACCGACATGGCTTGATTTGAAGGACTAGATATGTAACAGGGATCAAAATCTAGCCTCTCGTATATGATTTTTCAACTTTATACCCCTTTTTGAAAAGATGGCCCCACTTAAATTTGATTATTTGATCTAACAAGTTCCTTGCGCATAAACATTTTCTTTGTTAATTTTCTGATTTCTTTAACCACTTGCGTTAAGCAAATATAGAGAAATAAAGCATATATGAAAACGACGAGGTTACATTACAGAATCGCACATGTACGTATGGATGTATGTATGCATAGAGTGGCCTGATGGTTTTCTTGTTGATATCTCAAATTTCGGTTCGACCCAATGTAGATGCCTCACTGATTCGAACCAACCAAGCGTTGATAAATTGTCAAATCCCGATATATTAAGAACATAAAATATCATGGTTTTATCTTGTGATTCATCTAATTAGGGTATCAGTTTACCCACCAAAACAAAAAACAAACCAAAAGAAAAGAAAGAAGAACAAGAACCAACACATTTTCAAATCCGGATTGTTCAAGAAAATCTTGACGATCATTCTTGCACATTTCAATTATCTGAGATGATAATCCCATTCGTGATTAGGAGAATAAGAATTTAATATTAGGTGATGGTGCGTGCGCGTGTGCGTATGTGTGTGTGAGAGAGAGAGAGAGAGGAGTCGAGGGCTACCGTCCCACTGAAAATTTTTTTAATCGAAGGCAGAGATTCGCCGAGAGAGAGTTCTCTCTCTCTCTCTCTCTCTCTCTGCTGTTTTGTAAAGGAATCTACCTGATTGTTTAGGCCAGTGGAGGAGGTTCTTGACATCAGGAGGCCATTTAGAGTCAAACCTTTGTTTAGTTTGAGTTCATGGTTTTCTTCCCATTGCATTTTGCTTTTCTAATTTTCATGGAACTTTTTTCTAAGTGAGTTGTATTTGTGCAAATGGACAAGCTTTAATATTGAATATTGACTTTTTAAAAATAAAATTAGAAAAACCCTCGATGCCAGTAAGCAATTACTTCATTAACCTGCTAATTTCGGTCGATTTCCGAGAAGCTGGACATCTTTGAATAGCGAGAGATGATTCATCGACATATGTTTGATACATCGGCAATTGTATTCAGCAAATCAAAATACGCTCAAGAAAAAACGACAGACAAGACTCGTTCATACTGCAAACTCTAAGTGACAAGGTACATATATACAAGCGCGTAGCAACGAGGAGAAGGGTAGATGCATAAAGAAGCGCTGCTGCAAGCAGCTGATTTTATTAAAGGAGCTTGCGTACGTATAAGGTTGCAAGCATGGATGACATAAATCATTTGCGTACGTAAGACTATAGTCATGATGGCTGCATGCATCTGCAGGGCATGCGTGCCTCAGTTGTGAGTGAGAGGCCTTGCTTCTTGACGTACTCAGCATGCTCCTCTTTTGAGCAACAGTCATTGCCACGGCAACTGCCGCAGCAATATCTCCCACAGCTTTCATTGAGTTCTCCACAGCAATACGTGTGACCATCAATTGCAGTCGTCGGTAAGAACTTAACCAATTACAGAGCGAAACTGAAGTTTTCCCTTCACAGCCACTTTGCCTACAGAGATCCAAAGGGAATGAGGAGTTACACATAGTCTGATTCATGAAATGTGAAAATTATGTTATTGCTGAAAGCTATATATTTTTTTCTTTTTGGTTACAAGCAAAGCTACAAATCAATTATCAAGAAATAACAGTTAAAAGGAGGCCAAGTGCTTGGCTCCGGCCGATGGCCGTGGGAGTTCTGCCTTGTTCTAGCTGATGCTCGGTGTATAGGCTGAGGGGGATGGCAATATTCGTCGCTTGGCTCATTTTATTTTATTTTTTATGTTCGTCTCATCATTAGTGGAATCCAAGAGATTCCCCATTTCTCCCCTTCAGAATGGTCTATTTTATAAACTGAGATTTCATAATCCGTATAATCGGTTGTATACTATGACTTATCTACGATATTATGCAGTTAATAAAACCGTCGCAATTGCCATTTTCTACGAGTACAGATGGCACGGCGGGAAACTGAGTACAATATATCTTTTTTTATATATGTTACTTGTATAATAATGTATATATATAAATATAATTGGGTAGATCTAAGGCTGACTTTTCTACATGGTTCTCTGGTCCCATATAAAGTTAAAATGAAAATGAATGACTGTGAACGGGACATATATATATATATATATGTATGTATTGATTTGACATGCTTCAGCCGACCTGACAGTACACATGAATGCTGACTCTAGTAGATGTTTGGCATTGATCGAAATGGGCCCGTCGAATATATAATTAGCAGATCTATGGCTGACTTTTCTACATGTGCTGGTCCCCTATAAAGTTAAAATGGGAATAAAAACAATAGATGTAATTTTAGAAAGAATATATATATATGAGATGGAGAATTATGCTAGTATATCACATAACGGAACACACTACTTACACGTATGTATGTATAATGTATTATATGCATGTATGTATCATACAAGGAAGATTGAACCCCCCACTCTCTCTCTCTCTCGTATTTTAAAAGAATCTACCTAATGGTTTACGGCAGTGGAAGAGGGGTTTGACAGCAGGAGGCCTGAGGGTTATCTGTTTAGCGCTGTCTGGGGTTTGACGAAGTCTCACCTGATTTCTTTATGTGATCCTTCGGTCTGCGGATTCAATCTCGTGGTAGGCCTACGATCATCTTCGCACAATCTTCCAAATAAACAGCACAAGTAGCTGGTTCATAGTAATCTAGACTTACCCAACTATATTGAAGCATGCATTTTACTTTTCTCTTTCATGGACATATTTTCTTAATCAGTTTTATTAATTTGTGCAAGAGGACAAGCTTTAATATTGAACATTAACTTATTTAAATAAAATTAGAAAAACCCTAGAAACCCGTAAGCAGTTACTTCATTAACCTGCTCATTTCGATCGATTTCGGAGAAGCAATCGAGAAGCTGGGCTTCTTTGAATAGCGAGAGATGAGCAGACATTTCATCAGCATATGTTTGACATTTTGGGAGCAGCTTTACGCCGCTTATGTATCTTGTACTTTCCTTATCCCTACCGAGAAGATCTATTCAGCAAACCATAGTATAGATCAAGGAGAAAAGACAGACTAGATTCATTCATACTGCAAACCGTAGTGACAAGTTACAAATAAGAACAGTAGATGCATAAAGAAACGCTGGTTGCAAGAGTGCAAGCAGCAGACTTTATTTAAGCGTCATGCATGCTTATAAGTTTGCAAGCATGAACGGCATACATAAGACTGTAATCATGATGGCAGCACGCATGTGAAAGGCTTGCATGCCTCAGTTGTGAGTGAGGCCGTGCTTCTTGACATACTCAGCATGCTCCTCTTTAGAGCAGCAGTCATTGCCACAGCAACTGCTGCAACAATAACTCCCACAGCATTCATTGAGCTCCCCACAACAGTACGTGTGACCAACCAAGCACCAACTGCAGGCGTCAGCAAGAACTTGACCAATTACACCACGAAGCTGAGGTTTTCCCTTCACAGCCACTTTGCCTACAAAGATCCAAAGGGAATGAGGAGTTACACAGTCTGATTCATCAATTGTGAAAATTATGTTATTGCTCAAAGCTATGTCTTTTCCTTGTTGGTTACAAGCAAAGCTATAATTGACTTATCCGGAAATGACACAGGCCAAGTGCTTGAGGAGCTTTCATATAATGGAGGGCCCCGAACCTTCGCATTCATGAAGGGTCGGGTTTTTGCTCCGGCCGATGGCCGGGGGAGTTCTGCTGCGCAGGCTGTCATCGTTAGTGGAATCCAAGAGATTCTACGTTTCTCCCCTTCAGAATAGTTTGTTCTACATTAGTGGAATCCAAAACCGTTGATGCAGTTTCAAAGATTTTCCTTTTGAAATATAAGGGCAGTGCACCCTCTTAGAGTCGAATTACCCCCGAGTTGTAACGGTGGAAAGCGCCTTAGTGTTGAGTTGACCATCTATTAATAAGGGATTTTGGAAAACATATTGAAAGTATAGTGGCGGTTTGGAACTACCGGTTCCAATTCTGGCCCGATTAACAGAGAGTATGAACAGTAATTGAGGTTCCATGTCTATATATAAGTGTGTGTGTATATATATATATATATATATATATATATATATTGGATACATCAATTTATAGATATAACAAGAACATAGAATTTACAGATAAACAATACTTAGTTACAACAGTGTATAAACATGTTTGTCATTTCCAGCAGTATCGTGTTGATGGCCCAGTCACAATCGCCAATAAAAAGAGTTGCTTACCAGCACAATATAAAATTGACATACACGCACCAAGGTTAGTCTACATGTAATTGAAGCAAAAATTTGTATGTAAAGCATATATATATATATATATATATGTGTGTGTGTGTCTGTGTCTGTGTTTACGCGTGCAGGATGCCAGACATGATTGATTAATGGTTCATCAGTTGCTACCCTCTAACTACGTGACTGGAATAAAGAGAAAGATGAAACGTTAAGAATGGTCAGATCAATACAATTGAAATTCGTTGGACATCCCAAATATATCTAAATACAAAAATAATGCATTTGCCAAAATTTGGTTTCCGAATGCAACTGATGATATTTAAGTATCTCAATTGTAAAGGAATCAGCAAATTAATATTTACATTTTTTCTTTTTGAATTTAAATCTTAATAAACAAATTAAGACTTAGTCAATTATGACAACACTAACACCCAACAGCCTTATAACCCTCAGGCCTCCTGCTGTCAAGTTCCTCTTCTACTTAACTAAACCATGAGGCAGATTCTTTTTTCATATCTTAATAAATCTTGATTATTCATTTAAAAGATAAACATATATTTTTTAATTTAAATCTTAACAATTTAATTTTTGCAATAATCTAGATGATTGAGATTATATGTCTTTACTTACATTTGACAAAAGCTAAGCCTCCATCTATGAGGAAAGTGAGTCCTCCATCTAAAAATTTTGCAATCGGATGAGAGACCTCCTAGGTGCTCTTAGCTAGTCTCTCTCTCTCTCACACACACACACGCACATTCCGACTCCCTTCCCTCTTCTCTTTCATGTCTTTCTCTCTCCTTCAGAATCTTCTCTCTCTCCCACTATGCACTAGGTCATTGTGTTCGATGCATGCCCTTGTGCTTTAGGTCATTCTCTGAAGAGCGCCCTAATCTGTAGGTGTGTGTGAATGTATTTGAATAACAACGTATAATCCAAATAGAAAAATCCCACAATATTGTTGGAGCTTTTCTACTTTCTAAACACAAAGATACATATTGCACCTCAGAGAGAGAGGGAGAATTATGAGTTAAAGTTGGCCTGGGCCTAGGGAGAAAGAGTCGATTACGAGTCAACTTTTACCCCGTCATCGGGACGATAGATTGCTGGTATGGGTTTCATTAGACACGAGACTGACAGGTAAAAAAAAGGTATCATTACCATGAGCACAATAGTTTTTTTATTTAAAATCGATTTCTTAAAAGTAAAAAGCAATATTTTAACATAAATATAGACGCTAATACCAAACTATTAAAGTATTTAACATCACTGACATTCTATAAATGACATCAAAATGAAATACCATCAAAATAGAAGCATCAGTTAAACATATGTTCATATAATGCAAAAATTATAACAAATAATTACCGATAACGATCATCGTATAGATCCTTGTCAAGACTGGTTAACAAATGAAGTTCCTCCGGAAGCATCTCATCACAAGCAGGAGGAATTTATTCGAGAAATTAACACATCTGAATTAGCTAATCCAATAAATGGATGAGATGAACACCTTTGCGAGAAATGGTTTCGCTTCATCTATGGCAATGGCAATGGCAACTTTCTCATCCAAACTGTAAGTTTTGGAAAAAACAATTTCTTCCATCTCTCGCCCAAGACGGGCAAATATTCTGACCAACGCGTCCAAAACTTACACCCTGATTACCTTTTAACTTCTGGCGGTCACATAGGATAACCCCTTCCTTATGGGCCATAGAAATCTGGATAAAGAGGGCCAACAGTTGGGGAAGGTACTGGATCTCGTAGTGCAATATCAATGATGGTCTCCATGAGCAGACCAGATTGGTTGACCTCAACCGATGAATTTCGTGGTATAACAGTTCTATCATCATCGGGCAGTTCTAACAAATCATAATATACCGTGTCAAATTCATCCCGCAGTATTCGAAACTCATCTGAAAGCCAAGTTCTTTACGGATCATCTGTGAGTTTCTTGCAGTACGTAAGCTTATTTAGCAATATCCTAGTGAACTATTTAGCAAAAAAGCAGATGAAACGTGATTTTCTGCCAATTCTTATCAAACCAAAATATTTAGAAAAATGTGAAGACATGTACAGGTAACAATCAAGCGAATCAATATCCTAGTGAACGATGATCAGCTTTTCACCAGAGCTCAAAGTTCAAGTTTCACATGAAAAACGTAGTTCGGCAGATCTTTCATTTCAAGAAATCTTAACTTCGGAAAAGATGAAAGTTCTTTGTTTATCACAAGTAAGAATTTGCCAGCAAATGCCAGTTCCTAGGTCTGTATCCATAAAATTCTCAATAATTCATTTGAAAATGGAAATGGTTGAGGCTGAGAACTCACTCCCATAAGTAACAGTCTGTTCATTTTTTACATCCGAAATTCGACAAGTTGCAGCACCCAAGCCCAGTCGCTGTGCCATATATTGCAAATTGAAGTTCTTGTGGGGAGTTGGAAAATCTAGATAGAGAATTTGAAGGATTGACAACTCAAAGTATAGTATAAAAAATGAAGTGAAACGCTAATGTGGGAAATCAAAGTATCCGGAACTCTAGAAGGTAACCAGAATTCTCTTCCACTCAAAGTTGGCTCCAATCCAACAAGCACTCTTTGATATATTCACGTTGATTTCTCACCCTCGTGGTTACACCGAATTCAAATAGTAAAGATTCGAAACTGGCACCGGTGGGTGTCCAACTTACATTCACAATTAACACTTGATCAGTAAAAAACTTACATTCACAATTATCACTTGATCAGCCAAAAACCGTAAACCAAAACTTAACACTCAACCACAACTAAGCCTTTTCCCATAGTAGATGGGGTTGGCTACATTGATTCTTGCATTACATCAAAAGACTACCGATCAATATAATATTATTATTTTTCATGAAGATTTTTCACTAGATTTTTAAAGCAGTCGAATGCCTCAGAGAGAAGTGAAGAGAGGCCAGACAACAACAACAACAACTAAGCCTTTTCCCATACTAGACGGGGTCGGCTACATGGATTCTTTGTTTCCACAAATCCTTATCGTGTGCCATGTTAGCAGTTAACTCCCAATAAGCTAGATCATTCTTTATTGTTTCTTTCCAACACTTTTGTTGTCGTCCTCTACCTCTTTTAATACTTTCCAAATTTAGTTTTTCTACCCTTCTTACAGGTTCTTCTTCTGATCTTTGTTCTATATGTCGAAACCATCTTAAACGATGTTCTCTCATTTTATCCTCTATTGGTACCACTCCTAATTTGTTTCTAATAACCTCATTATGTATACGGTCTTTTCTTGTATGACCACTCATCCATCTCAACATCTTCATTTCTGTCACAGACGTCTTTTGTTCATGTTCATGATTAACTGCCCAACACTCAGAACCATAAAACATGGCAGGCCTAATTGCTGTTCTATAATATTTACCTTTTAATTTTAATGGTATCTTCTTATCACAAAGAATACCTGATGCTCCTCTCCATTTTAACCAACCAGCATTAATTCTATGTGTAACATCTCCATCAATTCTTCCATCACTTTGAAAAATTGACCCTAGGTATTTAAAACTTTCCTTTTGGGGAATGCAATGTGTGCCAATTTTAATTTCTATGTCCTCTGAAGTTGCCAAATGATCAAACTTACATTCCATATATTCTGTCTTTGTTCTACTAAGTCGGAGGCCTTTGCTTTCTAATATTTCTCTCCATAGTTCTAATTTTCTATTAACTTTTTCCTTAGACTCCTCCACTAATACAATGTCATCTGCAAATAACATACACCAAGGTACTTCATCTTGAATATGTTTTGTTAACTCATCCATCACCATTATAAATAAGTATGGACTTAAAGTTGATCCTTGATGTAACCCAATATTAACTTAAAAGAAGTCTGTCGTTCCTTCATGAGTCCTCACACATGTTTTTGCACCATCATACATGTCTCTTATAAGGTTAATATATGTCAATGGGATACCTCTTTTTTCCAAAGTTCTCCAAAGAACCTCCCTCGGTACCCTATCATAAGCTTTTTCTAGATCAATAAATATCAAGTGAAGGTCTTTCTTTTTTGCTCTAAAATGTTCCATAAGATGTCTCAAAAGGTGAATCGCTTCAATAGTAGATCTGCTTGGCATAAATCCAAATTGGTTATGTGTTGTACTTGATACTTGTGTTAACCTACGTTCGATAATTCTTTCCCATAATTTCATAGTATGGCTCATTAACTTGATATCTCGATAATTTGCACAATTTTGAATGTCTCCCTTGTTCTTATATATGGGTATAAGTGTACTTGTTCTCCATTCCTCGGGCATCTTTTGGTTTTTCCATATTTCATTAAATAGCCTTGTGAGCCAAGTGATTCCTATTTCTCCTAGTATTTTCCAAACTTCTATAGGAATATTATCTGGTCCTACCGATTTACCACTCTTCATATGTTTAAGAGCCTTTTTGACTTCATTCTTTTGAATACGTCGGTAGAAATTGTGGTTTATATACTTTTCTGACTTGGCTAAATCTCCTAAACTAATATTAACATCTTTATTTTCATTAAAAAAATTATAAAAATAGTTTTTCCATCTATTTCTTATATCATCATTTACCACTAGAAATTTTTCATCCTCGTCTTTTATGCATATAAGATAATTAAGATCTTTAGTTTTCTTATCTCTAGCCCTAGCTATCCTAAAATATCTCTTTCACCCTCTTTTGAGTTGAGTTTTTTATATAAGTCATCCAAAATCTTAGCTTTTGCTTCACTAACGACCTTTTTTGCTTCCTTCTTTGCTTTCTTGTAAGCTTCTAAAGTTTCACTAGTTTTCTTAGCACAATGTAATTTGTAACATGCCCTCTTTGCCTTGATTTTATTTTGTCTTACTTCACTCCACCACCAAGCTTCTTTTTGTGCCGGTACACCTCCCTTAGATATCCCTAACACATCTTTCGCCACTTTCCTAATATGTATAGCCATATTGTTCCACATATCACAGGGTGTGCCAACATAATTTCAAACATCTCCTTGAAGGACTTTCTGTTTAAATATATCTTCTTTCTCACTTTTGAGGTTCCACCATTTAGTCCGAATAGATCGATACACTCTTTTCTTCTTTGTCCATTTTTTTACTTGTAAATCCATAACTAAAAGTTGATGTTGGGTGGTTAAGCTTTCTCGTGGAATTACCTTACAATCTTTACAACACGCTCTATCTTTTTTTCTACAAATAAAGTAATCAATTTGTGTTTGTGATAAGCCACTCTTATAAGTAATTAAATGTTCATCTCGTTTTTTGAAGATTGTATTGACTACAAAGAGATCAAATGACATAGCAAAATTTAAAATCTCCCTACCTTCATCGTTTATATCCCAAAACCAAAGTTTCCATGAATCCCTTGATATCCTAATGCCTCTTTACCGACATGTCCATTTAAATCTCCTCCTAAACAAATCATCTCCCTTTGTGGAATCTTTTGAAACACCTTATCTAACTCTTCCCAAAAAACTGTCTTTATACTATCTTCTAGTCCTACTTGGGGTGCGTAAGCACAAACTATATTCAAAACCTCTGCTCCTAACACTAATTTCAACGTCATGATTCGGTCACCATTATCGTTGTATGTCTACTACACTCTCCTTTAAATCTTTATTTATGATAATACCAACTCTGTTTCGAGCCTTTTCTTTACCTGAGTACCATAATTTAAAACATGCATCCTCTATCTCCTTTGCTTTTTCTCCAACCCATTTTGTCTATTGTAAACATAAAATATGAATCTTTCTCCGAATCATAGTATCTACCACCTCCATTAGCTTACCCGATAATGTTCCAATATTCTAAGAACCAATACGAATCTTATTATCTAGGACTAGCTTCCTTACCCCCCGCATCCGTCCATAATCAAAATGCGGAGACCCTCTCTGAAAATTTTTCACTACATTCGGGCGGCAATGTAGTGGGACTAACTTCTTTACCCACACCCGTCCATGATGTGGGAACCCTCTCTGCAATTGATTCACTACATTCGGGCGAAAATGTAGTGGCCCTTGCTTACTTCTTACTGCATTCGGGCTCTGCAGCACGTCGCTAGGCGGGGACGCCCCAAAGCAATGCTCATAATTTTTGTAATCCATGTTGTAAAATCTGACGAAGTTTTACGCTGGCTGTCGGAAGCCTAACACAACCCTCCTCCTTTATCCGGACTTGGGACCGGCAATGCAAGGATGTTGAATTTTTATTTAAAAAAAAATTTTGGGCGTATCGCCTGTATCATGGAGCCCAGCGATACCCAATACGATACGCGCCAGACAACACTAGGTCTAATAGCTGCTTTATAATATTTATCTTTTAATTTTTTTAAATATTCCATCTCTATTTTAACCAACCTGTATTAATTATATACGTAACATCTTCGTGAATTGTTTCATCACTATGAAAAATTGATCCTAGGTATTTAAAACTTTCTTTTGAGAGATGGAACGTGTGCCAATTTTATTTTTTATGTCTTATGAAGTAACCAAATGATAAAACTTACATTTTATATATTCTGTCTTCGTTCTACTAAGTCGGAATCCTTTACTTTCTAATGTTTCGCTCCATAGTTTCAATTTTTATTAACTTTTTCCTTAGACTCCAACACTAACACAATGTCATCTACAAATAATATATACCAAGATACTTTATCTTGAATATATTTTGTTAACTCATTAATCACTATTATAAATAAGTATGGACTTAAAGTTGATCCTTGATGTAACCCAATATTAACTTCGAAAAGTTTGTCATTCCTTCAAAAGTCCTCACACATGATATCTCTTATAAGGTTTATAACTTTATATATGTCAATGGGATACCTCTTTTTTTCCAAGGTTCTCCAAAAAACATCATTTGGTACTCTATTGTAAGCCTTTTTCTAGATCAATAAATATCATGTGAAGGTCTTTCTTTTTTTATCTATAATGTTTTATAAATAGCCGACCCCGTCTAGTATGGGAAAAGGCTTAGTTGTTGTTGTAATGTTTTATAAAACATCTCAAAAGGTTAATCATTTTGATTGTAGATCAGTCTGGTATGAATCTAAATTGGTTCTATGTTGTACTTGATACTTATCTTAACCTACATTTAATAATTTTTTTCCATAATCTCATAGTATGGCTCATTAACTTGATACCCCGATAATTTGCACAATTCTTAATGTCTTCCTTGTTCTTATATATAGGTATATGTATACTCGCTCTCCATTCCTCGGTTATCTTTTGGTTTTTTTAATATTTCATTAAATAGTCTTGTGAGCCAAGTGTTTCCTGTCTCTCCTAGGAGTTTTCAACCTTTCCTACAGATTTACCACCCTTCATATGTTTAAGAGTTCCTTTAACTTCATTCTTTTGAATACATCAGTAGAAATTATGGTTTATAATCTTTTATGATTTGATTAACTCTCTTAAGCTAATACTAATATCTTTATTTTCATTAAAAAGATAATAAAAATAATTTTTTCATCTATTTATTATATCATCATTTGTCACTAGAATTTTCATAAACAATTATCACTTAATCAGCAAAAAACTTACATTCACAATTATCACTTGATCAACAAAAAGCGGTAAACCAAAACTTAACACTCAACAACAACTAAGAGTTTGATGCAAGGTGTACCAATATAATTTCAAGCATCTCCTTAAAGGTCTTTCTATTTAAATATACCTTCTTTCTCGCTTTGAGATTCTATCATTTAGTTTGAATAGTTTGATGCACTCTTTTCTTCTTTGTCCACTTTTTTACCTATAAATCCATAACTAAAAGTCGACGTTAGGTGATTAAGTTTTCTCTTGAAATTACCTTGCAATCTTTACAACACGCTCTATCTTTTTTCCTATAAACAAAATAATCAATTTCGGTTTGTGATAAGCCGCTCTTATAAGTAATTAAATGTTCATCTCATTTTTTAAAGATTGTTTTGACTGTAAAAAGATCAAATGCTATAGCAAAATTTAAAATCTCTCTACCTTCCTCATTTATATCCCCAAAACTAAAGTTTTCATAAATACCTTCATATCCTAATGCCTCTTTATCGATATGTCCATTTAAGTCTCTTCCTAAACAAATCATCTCTCTTTGTAAAATTCGTTGAATCACCTTATCTAACTCTTTCCAAAAAAAACCGTCTTTATACTATCTTCTAGTCCTACTTTGGGTACTTAAGTACAAACTATATTCAAAACCTCTAATCTTAACACTAATTTCAACATCATGATTCGGTCATCATATCATTGTATGTCTACTATACTATCCTTTAAATCTTTATTTGTGATAATACCAACTCCATTTCGAGTCTTTTCTTTTACTTAGTATCATAATTTAAAACTTATATCATGAATCTCCTTTGCTTTTTCTCAAACCCATTTTGTCTCTTGTAAACATAGGATATGAATATTTCTACAAATCATAGTATCTATCACCTCCAACAATGTTTCGATATTCCAAGAACCAATATGAATCTTATTATCTAGAACTAACTTCCTTACCCCTCCATCTATACATGATAAAAATGTGAAAACGCTCTCTCTAATTTGTTCAAAGGCCATAATACGGTGGGACTAACTTCTTTACCCACACTCATTCACGTCCATGATGCAAGAACTTTTTCTATAATTGATTTACTGTATCAAGACGAAAATGTAAAGGCCATTGCCTCTCAAGTGTGTCGTTAAGAGAGGACGCCCAAAGGCAATGCTCAAAATTTGTATAATCCATGCAATAAAAATGTGACATTTTATGCTAGTTGTGCTTGGGACCGGCCATACAAGGGTGATCCCTTACATGGGCCGAGTTAAACCAAAATTGAACAATAAATAAAAAAATCAATTAACGTTTCATCTATTAAAACAAAGACTTCAACGAACATTTCATCAACTTCGCAGGCTATAATTTAAGAAGGGGACTGAAACAAATGTTTTTGAGATCAATCACAATTTATTCACCTAGGCGACGGTCTTGGTGCTCTTCAATGATGGATTGACCCGAATGACGGTACTGACAATAACGCTCCTGATCCTGACGGAAACCACACGTCCCGGAGACCACGAAGATTCCGGCGCCTTCCTCCAAAACGCTCCTCCGATCGAACCCGCAGTCGCTCAACGGATGGGGAGTCCACGCCCAGATGGCTCTCGCGATGCCAAGAACGGACGAAAGAGGATTCTTTCCGCCATGGTGCGTATTGAAGGAACCCTAGCTCCTCTAGGGTTCTTCGGAGGGTGAGAAGAAAGGAAGGTTCTGAAATCTTCTACTGGAGGGAGGAGGGTCCGTGGATTTGCAGCGAGGAGATACCGACCAACTCGACGGAACAAGGAAGAAGCTTCGAGAATACATGAGAGGGAAGAGAGAGGAACGATTCCACGGAGGGAGTTTCTGGCATTTGCAGGAAGAGGGATGTGACGGAGGAGTGTGCTGCGCTACCGTGGTTGGCAGAGAGAGGAGAGAATGGAATTTTGATTTCTTTTCTCGTTTCTTTCTTTTGGAGTTATCAAAAGCAGTCCCTCTCTTTGTAGACATTTCAGATACATTTTTACTAATTATTCATTTAGAGGTTGTGATCGCGTGTTTCTCGTCGTACAGTATTGTCCTTGCACAGAAACCCGGTGAACCCGAGGGCATCACGTTAGGTGCCCAGAACCATGACTTTTCGGGTTACCGTTGTTGCTTTTTACTATGTTCTGCATTGTTTTTAAAATTACCAACACTTTTATGTTTGTGTTGGTGTCAGCAGGTCAATTGATCTTTCTCAATCACCTTAAGTGAATCATAAACCGTACAATCATCTCACCCACACATAGAAACAATGTGTGCGTGCGTAATCTTCATATATATTATATATTACGTACAAAAATTAAGTTAATAAATCCAAACAAATCTCAACATTTTATTTTTTTATGATAGATAATTAAAATTTAAAAATAAAAGTACTCTTAAAAATAAAGTGTACTATAAAAGTATGCATTTACTTTTTACTTTTTACTTTTTTAGATTTAAATTATTGATATTTTAGTGGATTTGCTAACACTTGTTTGTGTATTGTAAATATAATATAATTTATAAACATTTCTCAATCACCTTAAGGGATGTATATTGCATCGCTGCAAATATCTTATTTCTTTTGTTTCGAACTCTGGAAGTTGCCACCATGAACCTTTTATAGAAAGGCCATGTAAGCTAAGTTTGTCTTGTGGTTACGTGAGGAGTCGGATGTATGCTTGATACTAGATACTTCTTCATTTGTTGTTATTATTGTCTTGTGAACTAGTTTATAGGTTTTATTATTTTGTTAACATAGTTTATTTGTATTATCTATATTATGATATATTAGTTTTAAGATAACTCCGCCCATGTAAGGGATCACCCTTGCATTGCCGGTCCCAAGCCCAGATAAAGGAGGAGGGTTGTGTTAGGCTTCCGACAGTCAGCGTAAAATTTCGTCGGATTTTTACAACATGGATTACAAAAATTATGAGCATTGCTCTATTTTCAGAGAGGGCCTCCGCATTTTGATTATGGACGGATGCAGGGGGTAAAGAAGCTAGTCCTAGAAAATAAGATTCATATTGGTTCTTGGAATATCGGAACATTATCGGGTAAGCTAATGGAGGTGGTAGATAATATGATTCGGAGAAAGATTCATATTCTATGTTTACAAGAGACAAAATGAGTTGGAGAAAAAGCAAAGGAGATAGAGGATACAGGTTTTAAATTATGGTACTCAGGTAAAGAAAAGGCTCGAAACGGAGTTGGTATTATCATAAATAAAGATTTAAAGGAAGTAGACATACAATGATATGGTGACTGAATCATGACGTTGAAATTAGTGTTAGGAGCATAGGTTTTGAATATAGTTTGTGCTTATGCACCCCAAGTAGGACTAGAAGATAGTATAAAGAGTTTTTTGGGAAGAGTTAGATAAGGTGTTTCAAAGGGAGATGATTTGTTTAGGAGGAGATTTAAATGGACATGTCGGTAAAGAGGCATTAGGATATCAAGGGATTCATGGAAACTTTGGTTTTGGGGATATAAACGAGGAAGGTAAGGAGATTTTAAATTTTACTGTCATTTGATCTCTTTATAGTCAATACAATCTTCAAAAAACGAGATGAACATTTAATTACTTATAAGAGTGGCTTATCACAAACACAAATTGATTACTTTATTTGTAGAAAAAAAGATAGAGCGTGTTGTAAAGATTGTAAGGTAATTCCACGAGAAAGCTTAACCACCCAACATCGACTTTTAGTTATGGATTTACAAGTAAAAAAATGGACAAAGAAGAAAAGAGTGTATCGATCTATTCGGACTAAATGGTGGAACCTCAAAAGTGAGAAAGAAGATATATTTAAACAGAAAGTCCTTCAAGGAGATGTTTGAAATTATGTTGGCACACTCTGTGATATGTGGAACAATATGGCTATACATATTAGGAAAGTGGCGAAAGATGTGTTAGGGATATCTAAGGGAGGTGTACCGGCACAAAAAGAAGCTTGGTGGTGGAGTGAAGTAAGACAAAATAAAATCAAGGCAAAGAGGGCATGTTACAAATTACATTATGCTAAGAAAACTAGTGAAACTTTAGAAGCTTACAAGAAAGCAAAGAAGAAAGCAAAAAAGGTCGTTAGTGAAGCAAAAGCTAAGATTTTGGATGACTTATATAAAAAACTCAACTCAAAAGAGGGTGAGATATTTTAGGATAGCTAGGGCTAGAGCTAAGAAAACTAAAGATCTTAATTATCTTATATGCATAAAAGACGAGGATGAAAAATTTCTAGTGGCAAATGATGATATAAGAAATAGATGGAAAAACTATTTTTATAATCTTTTTAATGAAAATAAAGATGTTAATATTAGTTTAGGCGATTTAGCCAAGTCAGAAAAGTATATAAACCACAATTTCTACCGACGTATTCAAAAGAATGAAGTCAAAGAGGCTCTTAAACATATGAGGAGTGGTAAATCAGTAGGACAAGATAATATTCCTATAGAAGTTTGGAAAATACTAGGAGAAATAGGAATCACTTGGCTCACAAGACTATTTAATGAAATATGGAAAAACCAAAAGATGCCCGAGGAATGGAGAGCAAGTACACTTATACCCATATATAAGAACAAGAGAGACATTCAAAATTGTGTGAATTATCGAAGTATCAAGTTAATGAGTCATACTATGAAATTATGGGAAAGAATTATCGAACGTAGGTTAAGATAAGTATCAAGTACAACAGAGAACCAATTTGGATTTATGACAAGCAGATCTACTATTGAAGCGATTCACTTTTTGAGACGTCTTATAGAACATTTTAGAGCAAAAAAGAAAGACCTTCACATGATATTTATTGATCTAGAAAAAGCTTATGATTGGGTATCGAGGGAGGTTCTTTGGAGAACTTTGGAAAAAAGAGGTATCCCATTGACATATATTAACCTTATAAGAGACATGTATGATGGTGCAAAAACATGTGTGAGGACTCATGAAGGAACGACAGACTTCTTTGAAGTTAATATTGGGTTACAGCAAGGATCAACTTTAAGTCTATACTTATTTATAATGGTGATGGATGAGTTAACAAAACATATTCAAGATGAAGTACCTTGGTGTATGTTATTTGCAGATGACATTGTATTAGTGGAGGAGTCTAAGGAAAAAGTTAATAGAAAATTGGAACTATGGAGAGAAACATTAGAAAGCAAAGGCCTCCAACTTAATAGAACAAAGACAGAATATATGGAATATAAGTTTGATCATTTGGCTACTTCATAGGACATAGAAATTAAAATTGGCACACATTGCATTCCCCAAAAGAAAAGTTTTAAATACCTAGGGTCAATTTTTCAAAGTGATGAAAGAATTGATAGAGATGTTACACATAAAATTAATGCTAGTTGGTTAAAATGGAAAGGAGTATCAGGTATTCTTTGTGATAAGAAGATACCATTAAAATTAAAAGGTAAATATTATAGAGCAACAATTAGGTCTACCATGTTTTATGGTTCAGAGTGTTGGGCAATTAATCATCAACATGTACAAAAGATGTCTGTGACTGAAATGAAGATGTTGAGATGGATGAGTGGTCATACAAGAAAAGACCGTATACATAATGAGGTTATTAGAAACAAATTAGGAGTGGCACCAATAGAGGATAAAATGCGAGAACATCGTTTAAGATGGTTTGGACATATAGAAAGAAGATCAAAAGAAGAACCTATAAGAAGGTTAGAAAAACTAAATTTGAAAAGTATTAAAAGAGGTAGAGGACGACCACAAAAGTGTTGAAAATAAACAATAAAGAATGATCTAGCTTATTGGGAGTTAACTGCTAACATGGCACACGATAGGGATCAGTGGAAACAAAGAATCCATGTAGCCGACCCCATCTAGTATGGGAAAAGGCTTAGTTGTTGTTGTTGTTTATTAGTTTTAAGATAAAATTATGTATAGTACAAGGGCGATTTAAGTATTTGAAAATGCTTCATTTCATTGAAGTGATTTGGAGAAATTATGGTCTTCCCTTCATTATGTCTTGCCGGACAGTTTGCCAGAACCTACACATCCCTCATCCTCTCCGATGATGGCATGCCCATCACAGTAAACCCAAACCATAGAAAGGGATTCTTTATTAGTCCCATAGTTATCTGGTAATTTTTTTCTTTTATGGAGTAATTGAATCGAGTCCGGTGTTATCTTATCGCATCTTGTTTCTTTGCAGCATTTACATTTCTCTTTATTCTTTTCAAGCCTCTCTGTAGTTTGGACTTCTTTTTTGCTTCTTGGCCTGCGAGGTTAATAATTTTGAATCCAATACATTTATATTACGTGAGATGTTGGATATTGAGCAATATAAATTATAGGAAAGACCTATAAAGCATAAAAAATGGTGGAAGTAACTATGACACGTGATTTTGCTTTTATTAAGTTTAAAGGGTGAAAGTGGGTGTGGCCAAAAATGGGACACTGATGTGGTGGTGACTAAGAGTGGCTCTACTTCTCTCTCCACCAAAGATAGAACCGTGTCTAAGGAGGAGGTATAAAGCAGAAGGAAAGCAGCATACAACACGAAAAATAAGGATCTCCCAACATGAAATATGAAAAAATCATACTAGATAAAACATTATCAGGGCGATAGCAATCATCGTATTTACAAGGCACCACGAACAACTTCCCAAAGACTTCAGCACGCACCACTTAACCCACCAAAGCACACGAAGCCTTCTTATGGCCCAAAACTACTCCACCACTGCTTTACCACCCTTTTGTCCTATTTCTTTCACCTTATATACAGTGATTGGATCCTACTTCCACTGATATTGCTTTTCAGAAGTATAAATATAATAATAATATCTTTCATACATGTTATTAAATTACATTTATACCAACAAAAAACAACAAATGAACATGTCAAAAGTGGGTGTTATTTGCATGACATTGTGTTAGTGGAAGAGTATAAGGAAAAAGTTCAATAAAATTGAAACTATGAAAAGAAACATTAGAAAGCAAAAGCCTCCACTTAGTAGAAAAAAGACCGAATATATGGAATGTAAGTTTGATCATTTGGTTACTTCAGAGGACATTGAAATTAAAATTGGCACACATTGCCTCCCCCAAAAGAAAATTTTTAAATACCTAGGGTCAATTTTTCAGAGTAATGGAATAATTGATGGAGATATTATGCATAGAATTAATGATGGTTGGTTAAAATGGAGAGGAGCATCCAGTATTCTTTGTGATAAGAAGATACCATTAAAGTTAAAAGGTAAATATTATAGAACATAGAAAATTGAAACTATGGAGAGAAACATTAGAAAGTAAAGGCTTTCGACTTAGTAGAACAAAAACAGAATATATGGAATGTAAGTTTGATCATTTTGTTACTTCAAAGGACATAGAAATTAAAATTGGTACACATTGAATCCCTCAAAAGAAAATTTTAAATATATAGAGTCAATTTTTCAAAGTGAAGGAAGAATTTATGGAGATGTTACGCATAGAATTAATGAAGGTTGGTTAAAATAGAGAAAAATATCAGGTATTCTTTGTAACAAGAATATACTAAAAAAGTTAGGCATTAGTCCTATCATATTTTATGGATCTAAGTGCTAGGCAGTTAATGATCAATGTCCAAAAGATGTTTGTGGCATAAATGAATATTGTGAGATGGATGAGTAATCATACAAGGAAAGACCGTATACATAATGAGGTTATTAGAAACAAATTAAGAGTGACACCAATAGAGGATAAAATGAGATAATATCATTTAAGATGGTTTGAACATATAGAAAGAATATCAAAAGAAGTGCCTGTAGGAAGGCATGAAAAACTAGATTTTGAAAGTATTAGAAGAGGTAGAGGACGACTACAAAAGTGTTGGAAAGAAACAATAAAGAATAATCTAGCTTATGTTGAGTTAACAGATAACATAACACATGATAGGACTATGTGGGAACAAAGAATCCATGTAGCCAATCTCATCTAGTATGGGAAAAGGCTTAGCTGTTGTTGTTGTATATATAAGAGAGAAGAAAATGGAGACGAAGAGCAAAGAGTTGAGCATCATGAAACCAGATAACCCCAAGGTAATAAAAAGATAAATCCTGTCAGTGCTCCCTTCTCTCTTTATATCATAGAGAGAGAGAGAGAGGAGAAAAGAAAATTTTGAGAAGAAGAAAGGAGAACCAAGTGATATGAAGACAAATGACCACCTCAAGGTATAAAAATCACTCCTCTAATTTGTCGATTCCCTCTCACTCTAATCACCTTAGAAGGAGAGATTGCATGTACCAGAAGCCGAACTGCCACCCCAAATGGGTGAATGGTTTATAACATTTCCTGTTTCATTATTTCCAAACTATGTTACAAAGTAGTTTTTCTCAAACAAGGAATTGAAGGAACACTTGACACACTTAGCCACGGACAATGGGTGGTGCGCTTCTTTATCATACTCGACCAATATCATTTTCATGGAACTGTTTCTGAAACAACTTTCTATTATAGGCAGTCATGCAAGACTGAGAACTGCTATTCTCCTGCTCTAGTGTCATCAGGCATAACACAGATATTTTCCCAGTGATAGTGCACGGCAAGCGATGTCAGAGCTACTTGATTCGGAAGAATCAGCTTATTTGCAAGCAACTGCCCTGGTGGCCCAGCCATACTCAGGCCAAGGGAACTAGCCTCAGTTTATGTTCAACTTGTTTCAACTACTAAAAGAAAACAAAAATATAAGGCAACAACCAGTGGCTGATCAACATTGAGTCAGACAGGCTATCTCCTCCATCCAAATTTAAAAGTTCAACAAAAATCCGATAGCACATTTAGCTATAATATTAGTTCGCCCCACCCTAAAAATTGTGTAGATCAGCCACTCGCTGCAGCATTCCATCTCGCACAAAAGCTTAACAAGTTTCTTTAAAAGAAATTATTGCACATGAAATGCAGTAATGGAAAAGATTATCAAGATAAATCAAAACAAATATGCACCACTATGAATGTGGCCTTGAATGCATAGAGCATGACCACTTGGAACTCACCGCTGCAACATTCAACTTAGTAAATGAAATTGAAACCCCATTTGACATGATACGATGTGGTCTAACAAGATCCACAAAGATCTCAACAAGAATCGCAAGCTGGTTAATCTGGTGTAGCCGTGCCTTGGTTAAGCTCAGCAAACCTCATCCCCACACGCATCGAGTGCTTCAAGAACTTCTCTGCACAACAACGAACACAGGTCTCTTCTTGTTTATCAAGTGACTTGCGCCGAAATGTGTCCACACAGTCATTAAAGCATCTTTCCACCAAAGAATTATACATCCGCAGACTGCATCCAAAGCCATTTGCCTCACAAATAAAGATGGGAAAGCCACACAAATGTATTAAGATTCAAATAACAACGAACTTGTAGCAGAAACACCATAATTAGTGTCAAGGTCACAGCCCATAGGCTGTCAATAAACAAACTAAGCTGCTCTTGGTTCGGCTCATTCTAATCCCGTTTAAGCTATCCGAGCTGAACACAAAGTTCAGTTTGGCTAACATGGATCGCGTGTTGGCTCACGCTCACCTTTGCTCAAACGAACCGACAAGCCAAGAGAAGCAGCATTTCAAGTCGGACGATTAGCCGCAAACAGCCCTTGCTTGTTACGATCGGCTTGTTTTAAAGCATGTTCTGCTCCATGTCTGTGCCTGAAATTACTAATAGATAGTTCCTAGCAATTACAATATGAAGATTAAGAGGATAGTAGTTGAGTTTTCGGAGTCAAGTCAACCCCCAAGTGTACTTCATCATCATGCCAGTCTCTAAGATGCATAATGCCACCAACGCGAATCCACAAAAATTATCTAAATGGTAGGATATAAGATTATCCAAAGGGAAAAGCAAGCCTCTCTCCTGTTAAATCGGCTTCCTGGATTCTTTGTTCTCATGCTGGTCAACTTAATTCTATCATATAAACTCAAAGAAAGAAAGAGCTGCATATTTTTCCTTCCAACAAAACATACAGCGCGTTCTCCCCGAGTGCATCAAATCATCAAACCACCAAATTCAACAAACCATCATGAAGTTCACAAACACGAAAATGAAGCAAATCGTCGCAAGAAGAGGCATAAAAGCAATCATTGCTCCATCTTACGAGAACGAGATTTCTATTAAAACCCGAGATACATCAGAACAACAAATGATCAAATGCGCATTTAGCGACAGAAAGCAAGAACGCAAATCCAAGTAAACCAAAACCTATCGTTTCTTTTCCGATCCGTCGGCAGAGAGATAGAGAGAGAGGAACCTATCACGGATTTGGAGCTGGTCGATCATGGCGGCCATCTTCAGCTTGTCCTCCTCGGGAAGGGAATCCAGATCACCCAGCATACTCTTGTCCATGGCGTCCTTGGGTTTTAGCTCACACCCACAGAGACTCGCCCTTTTCTTGTGCTCCCCAAAACCCTAACTTATGGGGGAAAGGCTAGAGCCGCTAGACTAAACGGTATTACGTCTTTGCGGGTAAACTGGACCAATGCAGTCTGCTTCATAATTAACACGGATCCGAATATATATGCTTCTTTCTTTTTAATAAAACTTGGTCCTTCAGCATTAAACTTGTTTCTCATCCGAGGCAAGATCGGACAGTTTAACAAGCAAGAAATATAGTCTCCTTGTTAGAAAAGAAACAAATGAAGCGAATGAATATATCCAGTTTTGTCTTCATTCATGCTTAAGTCATAATCGGTATAGCCAAGGCAATAATGGGGGACTTAGGAATTTTTTTAGGGTGAGATGCACTTATATTTTGATCGAGGCACACGAGTGGTAGCTTCTTCTATATTTTTCAGATTTCATATGAGACGCATGTCTCACCTTGTCCTAAAGTGTGTCCGCCATCAAGCCAAGGTTAGTGGACACAATCTTCCTGATTGACATAACTTATCCATAATTTTGAAAAGGTGTTAAACTTCAATTTTTTTTTGTTTATTAAAAATTTACTTTAGTATTTCTTAGTTAACTTTATATAATAAATGCCTAAGGTTTCAAAAACACATCAGTATAATACATATCCTTGACATTCCATGTTTGTGACAGAGAATGCTAACATGGCACAATGGTGGCTCTAATGTGGTACTAATCTTTAAAATGGCACTGCTAAAATTTTGGTTTAATATGTTGTGATATATAAAAATTCATTTTATTACTCTATAGTATCTTAAAAATTTACTTGAGTACTATGTGTTATTTTGAGTGTTAATAATTAAAATTTTAAAATAAATTAATAAACTATTTTTAAATTAAGTTTATCAAAGCAATTTAATAATTAAAGTAACATTTAAAATTAGGTTGATGTCAAACGAATGTTTCAGTACCATGTTGGATGTTGACGCCACATTAGCATTGACTTCAATACCAAATTGAACATGTTAAACATGTGTAAGAGATTGGTGTCGTATCAGTGTCACGTTTTCCATTATCCATGTCAAACACAAAGCTGATGTTGTCAGGGACAAGGTACTACATTGATGAGATTTAAATACCCATGCCTAATATATTGAATGAACCACATGACACTAATGCAGATTAATATATAAAATGAACCAAAATACATCAATGTGGACTTTAGTTAAACAACAAGATACTAATCACATGCTTTCGCCAACATCAAGTCTTACTTGTGAAGTTTTGATCGTAATGAAGTGTTTGTTGTTTCATATGTATGGTATTGGAACAAGGACATCGTCAATTATGAATTAAAGAAGAATATGTGTGAAGATCTAAGATTGAAGAACAATAAAACAATAATAATGAACCACTTAATACTGCCTAGATGTCCCCAAACCATCTAGTATCTTGGTTCATCTCATGTGTTAGGTTGTTATATCAATATGCTGAATGCTTTTCTCCGTCCCTCTGTCTCTCGGGTGAAAGAGGACATAGAACAACAAATTGAATGATATTGTGCCGTGAGGATTTTTGCTTAAGAAGGGATTTTGGCAAGTTGTTCATGTGTTGAAGATCGAAGGTGAACCGATCGTTTCAACTATCTTGTGTTTTATTTCCTCGAGAGAATAAGTTGGTACTCTTGGAAGGTGATGGTTACAATAGGTGTTTTTCTATTTAATGTAAGATTTTATGTCTCATTTTTTAAAACCTCTTGTTTCTTTGATCCTATGCTACTCCATGGAGTTTCTTTTTTATCTTCTTCTTGAATTGTCCACCTCTGTTGAGGAAAAAAACACTAAATGTTTTAGGCATCTTGAGAAAAATGATTTGACTACTATTGAGTTGATGCCTCAATGTCCATTACCAATACATCCTCCATTCGTGTTGCATCTGCAAGTGAGTTTAGTTGCTTGCCGTTTACTCGAGAGACTCAACGTTGCTCTCTCTGTCTTCTAATCATTGATACTCAATTTCGAATCAAAATAAGGAAGTAAGGAAAGATGTACCTAGGTTGCATCTCTTCCGTTTATATATATATATCGATTCACACCCACAGACATACTTCAAACCAATCTCAGCCACAAGTGTTTGAGAAAAGTAGAAACTTTTTATATGTATTTTTAATGTTTTTGTTTTCCGATCTTAATATTCATATCACACAATCAGATCTTTAAAAATAGTTTAGATTGAGTTTGCATACAAGTTGTTTGTGTCCTTCACCTTCTCTCTCTTTATATTTACGAAGAAAATATTGCTCTCGAAGAGGAAGATGTAGCTTGCTGAGTCTCTTGTTGGGAGAGACTTTCCTTAAGAACCCTCAAAGACGAGAGAAAGAGAGGGGGGTGGGGGGTGGGGGGGGGGAATCGGGAGGGAGATGAGAGACGATGGTCTTTAAACAGGAGAAAGTAGAGAATAGGTGAGAGACGAAGAGCCAAGAGAGAAAACGTGAAAAGGGTCGGTTTGGGAATAAATGGGAAAAGGGGGGTGTGAACAGGTATCTCAGTGGTGATTCTGATATTGGATCCAGGTCCGGAATCAGTTATCGTTATACAGGATCCGATCGAATTTGACTCAATAGTACTCGGATCCAACCCTATCCATTCACATCTCTAAATTTCGAAACCCTCGATGCGCCCGTCGGCGCGCAAAATATAAGGCATTTTGAAAGACGAGAAGGCGCTACCCGTTTCGCTCCATGGAGTCTCATGGACGATGATGCTTCCGCTTATCTCATTCTCACCCTGTTTTCCTCTTCTTTTCCTCTTGCCTTTCCGTTTCGTACTCGGAACCCTAGCTTGCATCAGATCGCTTTCCGGTTAGTCTTCTTGTTCTCACTGTCCATCTTCTATTTTGCACCCTTGGCTCTAACCGTCGCCTTAGCGATCTTTCTCTTTTGCTTGATCAGTAATCTTGAATTGGACAGGTAAGTGAAAGAGAAGAGTCTTCAACTCTTTTCGTCTACCACATTTTCGCCAATCTTGCTTTCTGTGTCTGATCCACTGGTTTAATTCGTTAAGTTTTGTTCTTTATGACTTTTTCCTTCAGAATCAACGGCGATAATGCATTCTTCGTTGGTGTTTATTTGTGAAATCAGATCAATACTTCAGCCGTTCTAAATTGCTTGAGTTCGTTTAAACTCTGAAATCAATTAGAACTCTGAGAGCGATCTTTCAACATAAAGCTTCTGTTGATGGAAACCGGGTGGATGTTGTGGAAGTTTACTCGATGAGGAATCTCAAATCAGATAGGTAAGAAAACTATAAGAGGCACACACTATTTTTCGTCTAGGAGACTTCGCTGATCTTGTTTTCTGTCTTTGTTATATTTTTCTCTTTTTAGCAAGTTCCGTTTTTTGCATTTTTTTTTGCCTCAGAATCAATGCTGAACATGCGTTATTCGTGGATCCTGCTCGACGGAAGCAGGTAAGCAATCGTTCTGCATTCCTCAAGGTGTTTAAAACTCTGAAAACTGAAAATAGTGGAAGTTTACAACAACAACTAAGCCTTTTTCCGGATTCTTTGTTTACGTAGAGCTCGATCATGTACCATGCTAACCGATAAACATAAGCTAAATCATGGTTTATTGTTTCCTTCTAATACTTTTTAAAGATTTTTTTCTTAATATTTTTACAATATAGTTTCTTATAATACTGGAACTTCGTTTAATCGTTTTTCTATGTGTTAACCAATTTTTCTTTATTTTGTCATCAGTTAGTGTCACTCCCAATTTGTTTCTAATAACCTCATTATATATACGGCTTCCTTACGTGACCATTTATCCATTACAACATCTTCGTTTATGCAAGACATCTTTTATATATGTTTGATAATTAACTATCCAATACTCATAAAGCATAACAGGTCGAATTAGAGCTCCATAATATTATCTTTCAACTTTAATGATATCTTCTTATCACATACCTAATACATCTCTCCATTAACATCATTGATTTTTCTAATCACTCTAAAAAAATTGATCCTACATATTTAAAACTTTCTTTATAAGAAATACAATGTGTGCCAATTAATTTCTATGTCAGTTGAAGTAACCAAATGATCAAATGTGCATTTCATATACGACAACAACTAAACCTTTTCCCATACCAAATGTGCATTTCATATATTTTATTTTTATTCTACTAAGTTGAAAGTCTTTACTTTCTAATGCTTTTGTCCATAGTTTCAATTTCTTATTAATTTTGTTCTTAGACTCATCCACAAATCCATGAATAAGATACACCATAGGACTTTATCTTGTATATATTTTGTGATCTCATAAATAACCAATACAAATAAATATGGACATAAAGTTGACCACTAATGTAATCTAATGTTAACCTTAAAGAAATTTATCATTACTTCATGGGTCCTAACACTTCTTTGTACACTATCATACATGTCTCTTATAATATTGATGTATTTTAATGAGATATCTTTCTTTTTCAAAGTTCTCCAATAGATATCTCTTGACACACTATCATAAGCTTTTTTTAGATCAATAAATATCATGTTAATGTTCTTTTTTTTTCTCTAAAATATTTTATAAGACATTTCAATAGATGAATAACCTCAATAGTAGATCTTTTTGACATGAATCTGAATTGATTGTCTATTTGTACTTTATATTTGTCTACTTATGTTCAATAATTCTTTCTCATAATTTCATAGTATGACTCATCAACTTAATACCTCAATAATTTGCACAATTCTAAATGTCTCTCTTATTCTTGTATATAAAAATAATTGTATTCTTACCCTATTCCTCAAGTATCCTTTTGTTTTTTTATATTTTATTAAATAATCTTGTAAGCCAAGTAATACTTGTCTCTCGTAGGATTTTATACTTCTATTGGAATATTGTCTAGTCCTATAGATTTAGAAACTCTCGGAAGTTTAAGAGCCTCTTTGACCTCATTCTTTTGAATATGTGGATAGAAATTATGATTTATATTCTCTTATGATTTGGTTAACTCTCTTAAGCTAATATTAAAGCCTATATCATCATTAAACAACTTATGAAAATAATTTTTTCATCTATTTTTATATGATCACTTTCTACTAGAATCACCTCATCCTCATCTTTGATACATCTAACAAAAGTAAAATCCTTAGTTTTCTTATCTCTATCCTTAGCTATCCTAAAAATATCTTTTTAACCTTGTTTTGAGTTGAACTTTTTATATAAAATTTTAACTTTTGCTTTACTAACGGTTATTTTTGCTTCTTTGTTTGTTTTCTTATAAGCCTCACAAGTTTTATTAGTCTTTTTGGTATAATGCAATTGATAACATATCCTTTTTGTCTTGATCTTATCTTGCATCACTTCTAGCATTTTCCTTTCTTAAGTAGTAAGTATCATAATTTAAAACTTATGCTCTCAATATTCTTTGCTTTTTTCCTAACTCACTTTGTCTCTTGTAAATAAAGAATGTGAATATTTCTCTTGATCCACCCAGTGTTATTTGTATCATGGGACTCCACGATACGATATACAACTCTATCATATAAGATACACTATCGTGCGATGTATCACACGATATAGGGTGTATCCCTCGTATCATACAATACGGGCAATACACATACCAAACGAAACCCCGTTCTTCTACGAGGGTTTTGGCTTTTGTACGTGTCTTCCAACATCTCCAAGACGACTTTTGACTCATTGTGAGGCATCTCCAACAATTTTCAAGGATCTCCACAGTGTTGTTCGATACATATCGTATCATATATCATTTTGGTCCATGATAAGATACATATTGTATCGCCCATATTGTACTTTAATATTAAAAAATTAGAAAAAATTCAAAAAAGTAAAATTTATGATAATTGCAAAGAATTCATATAATTTAGATCATGCTTGATTCATATTAAATCCATTTTGTATTCATGTGGTTGATCTATTATCTGTTGAGCTCAGGTTTTAGGTTTGTCATTTTTTTCTATCTCATCATTTTCATGATCTTAATTTAGGATTTCATGGTTGAATAGCATTTTGATTTAACTCTAACATGTGATTGTTACAAAGAATACTGGTTCAAGTTTTACATGGATTAGTTGAGCCTTAAAGTGCCTTATGATGACCTTTGTGTATGATGATTTACATTCAGTTTTCAGTTAGTGAGCCTACTCTTTTTTCTTTTTTACAGCACCTTATGTGCAAGGTAGTTTAAATTGTATGCCATTACTTAATATCAAAATTATAAATTAGGTTGAATATGTTATATACAAGCATTGCTTTGTTAGGACACCACATTTAAGTAGCTAGAATTATGAAAACAAGCACACCATATTGAAAATTCGTATTTTGCTTGTAAGATGTACTTAAGTTCATTATGTTTTTAGGGTTTATTTCTATTGTACGTTTGAATTGAGAGATATATTTTGAACTAAAAAAAGCTTATGACATGGTACCAAGGGATGTTCTTTGGAGAACCTTGAAAAAAGAGGTATCCCATTGATATACATAAACCTTATAAGAGACATGTACAATGGCATAAAAACATGTGTGGGAACTCATGAAGGATCAACTTTAAGTCCATACTTATTTATAATAGTGATTCATGAGTTAACAAAATATATGTCCTCTTAAGTACCTTGGTGTATGTTATTTGCATATGACATTGTGTTAGTGGAGGAGTCTAAGGAAAAAGTTAATAGAAAATTAGAACTATGGAGAGAAACATTAGAAAGTAAAGGCTTCTGACTTAGTAGAACAAAGACATAATACATGGAATGTCAGTTTGATCATTTGGCTACTTCATGGGACATAGAAATTAAAATTGGCACACTTGCATCTCCGAAAGAAAAGTTTTAAATACTTAGGGTCAATTTTTCATAGTGATTGAAGAATTGATGGAGATGGAAGTTTTGAAATTGGCTAACAGCAAGTAGGAGCTATCTATGGGCTATCTTTATGATGCCATAGATAGGGTAAAAAAGTTATTAGAAGCAATTTTTGTTGGAAACGCAGATGTGCAGCGGAGATTAAAATCACAAACATAAACGAAGAGGAAATGTTGAGATCGGAGGAGGGGGCGGACCTCCAATGGAGGCCCCCCCCTCTTTCTCTCTTGTTGAGATCGGAGGAGGGGGCGGACCTATAATGGAGGCCCCCCTCTTTCTCTCTCTTTCTTATTCACAGACTCTTAAACCCTAATACAACTTATCAGCCCTTATATAAGGAGCTGTAAAACGTAAAATGACCAAAATACCCCTAGTACCGAAAATTACCAAAATGCCCCTACAGTTTCGGGAGAGTACAATAATACCTAGAAACATAAAACTAATACAAAGACACTAGATAAACATATTCTTCAACACCCCCCCTCAAGTTGGGAGTGAGATACTTCGAACTCCAAACTTGCCAAACAATCTTCATATCTGCTTGCAACGTTCTTCATCTGTCTTTATCACTGGTTTAATCTTCAATAGCTTCTTTAGCTGCAATATCTTCAACTCAACCTTCTTGGCTGATCATATCAAGCAGCATCTCTGGCTGCAATATAAACTTAACCTTCCTAGCTAATCATCTCAAGCAGCATCTCTGGCTGCAATATAAACTTAGCCTTCTTGGCTGTAACAATAACAAAGCAGTCATCCTGGCTGTCACAACATCAAAGCAGCCATCCTGGCTGTCACATCAATAAAGCAGCCATCCTAGCTGTCACATCAATAAAGCAGTAATCCTGGCTGTCACAATAATAAAGCAGCCATCTTTGGCTGCAACACATATTTTAGCAGCTCTCATGACTGCAAACTTCACAAGAATCGACAGATGGGAGACATTCCATCCAAACTTGCTCTCTTAAACATTTCCTCAAACACTTGATGTTCATGTTAATCATCTCTTCTTGAGCATTTCATCAAACACTTTATGTGCAGGTAACCTCTCTTTGGCATTTAATCAAACATTTGATGTGTCATCTCTGCTTGAGCATTTCATCAAGAGGTGCTCTCTTTGTAGTGCATCCACGTAAATGTGACTCAAGAATTAGCAGCAAGAATTTTTTATCACTGTCGTTCTTCCCTAATTCTTGCAGTTTTTTTTTTTTCTTTATGGAAGGGAGCCACAATTGCTGAGCTGCATCATCCAGATCCTCTGCTGTGATTATGGTCATTCCACTTTCCTTCAAGATTCTCTTCCCATGGTCGACATTGGTTCCTTCCAGGCAAACAACTAACAACCTCTTTGAGTGTGACCTGTTGGCAGCATTCACGATACCACTTGCAATCTCATCTTATTTCATATTGCCTCCAAAAATATTGACCAGTATTGCTTACACCTTTTCATTGGCTGTCAAAATTTTCAATGCCTCCACCAATTGTTCTCTGAGGCATTTCCACCAGCATCAAGAAAATTTGCGGGTGTGCCTCCATAAAGTTTAATTATGTCCATGGTTGCCATTGCTAAGCTATTAATACAAAGTACTAGTCAATGTACCTCTTCACCTGCCAGCTATTAATACAAAGTGTAGAGAGATAATGATGCGTATATGATGCAATACTTGATGCAGCATTCGGCTCATTAATTGATATGACACTGTCACCTCTTGAATCACCATTATGAACATCTCCATGATCATCTTTCAGCACTTTTGCCAGAATGTAGTCTGCACTCCATAGGTCAATACCCATACTATAATAAAAGCTCCGGCGGCCAATACTTGTCAGATTCCTCGTTTTCATTCTGGCCTAATTTAATGATCGTTTGCTGCACCCTATAGCCTTACAGAAGTCATAATTGACTGGCCCCTAAAACACCAGTTCACTTTCTTAGGAATACGAATAGTTCACAGCAGATATTGAATGAACAACAGCCATATGCAATAAATGCATAATCCTTCACGATGAATGAATCAGCAGCCATATGCAATAAATGCATAATCCTTCTGCAACTTCCCATGCTTCCTCTGTACCAAGCTTGTAATCTGGGCTGCCTTGAGAAGGAACTCTGCAATCCTCTCAAAATAATTCTCCACACAACCTCTCGACGTCATTGCCGGGGTTCCAATCCTTACTCCCTCTGTACCAAGCTTGTAATCTGGGCTGCCTTGAGATACAACACCATTATCACCAAAATCGCACTTTTGTTTAGGCTAATATGGCAAACCTTCTAAACCTTCTCATAGTTTTCAGTCTGCATTTTCTTCTAAGCAAAGCAGCTGCCAGAACTTGGACATTTTTCTTCACCTGTTGCATGAATGCTTTATATTCAGGACCAGCAACCTGTTCCAAGTCTACTGCAAGAGCAACAATATGGTTACTATGAGGTCCACCTTGCAGTGATGGGAATACCGCAAAATTTATCCTCTCCTCAAAAACATAGTGTTCATTTTCATCCACTTAAAAAAACGAAGAAAGGCCACCGTGCATGCAAATTGATTTAGAACAGGCATTGAGCATTATTGACTTAGAACAATTAATGATCATTAAAGCTGCAGGTTGCTCGAGGCCTGTTTATTGCAATTATGGCTACTTCTGTTATTCACAACATTAAATTCTCTGCCCCAACATTAAATTCCTGAAATTTCAACAACGTAATATTGCAGCCACCATGCCACCTCCATTTTGGAAAAAAGATCATAGTCATCCAAGTCTTCAACACGGCTGGGCAAATCATTTATGTCAAACTCCCTGATCATGCCAGCCAAAAAACTCATCCTCGTCATCAGGAAGAAGGCTTTCAATCGCAGCTTGATCAATATCTTCATCAGAACCTTGAATCTCTCTATCTCGATGAATTTGAGTCATACTTATTGATACAATTCCAGTAGTAAGCACAGTTTCTGAACACATTAGAGAGTGGCGATGTTGCCTGGCTGAACCTATGAATAGAGAATGTCTCCATGATGCGCTTGAAGTAATAGAAATATTCAATCTGCATATCAAGTGTTTGCTGAAATCAATAAAGGCAAAGTCATGCTTCAGATCCACATCTCGTACTCTGCCATATCTGCTAAAAAGGTCTTCAAGATCACGTGTGCGTGTGCGCGAAGAAAGACGACCAACATAAAGTCGAGTGCCACCAGATGAATCATCATTATATCGTGGCATTGCTGCACTCTGTTATCTCTGCCTTGATGAAAGTGACCTGCAAGAAGATGTTGAGCACTCTGCAATTTGAGATTGGGGATGGCCAGAACTATTTAAGCACAACACAGCTTAGTCTTCAACTCCTCGTTATCTCTTGATATGCTTCCAACAGCAAGGAAAAAGAGGGGGAAATGTGAACAACGGCAACAAGATTCCAACGGTGATGGCTCAAGTGGATGTGGTATCCGTTGGCCTACTGAAAACCACCACAGGCAGCCGCCGAAAACCACCAAACGCACCAATGAGAGGTGCAGTACAGAGAGAGAACCCTAATCCGAGAGAGAACGATGAAGACGACACCGAGCCACCAATATTTCGATTCCAAGCTCTGATACCATGTTGGAAACGCAGATGCGCAGCGGAGATTAAAATCACAAACATAAACGAAGAGGAAATGTTGAGATCGGAGGAGGGGGCGGACCTCTAATGGAGGCCGCCCCCCCCTCTTTCTCTCTCTTTCTTATTCACAGACTCTTAAACCCTAATACAACTTATCAGCCCTTATATAAGGAGCTGTAAAACATAAAATGACCAAAATACCCTCTAGTACAGAAAATTACCAAAATGCCCCTACAGTTTCGGACGAGTACAATAATACCTAGAAACATAAAACTAACACAAAGACACTAGATAAACATATTCTTCAACAATTTTAATGGAAGAAAGAGAGATTATGTGCTCGTATGGAGTATTATCGATAATAGATAGAATAAACAGTTGCATTAGCTTATTCATGCAATAACTTACTACATAAATCCATCATTTAGGTATTATGTAAGCTTTAAAAGCGACACTGAGGTTATTGATTATATAGACAGATTGGTCCCTAATGTAAGTAGAGCAAATGCTATACATCGAGGGATGTAGATCTATAATAATGTTCTTTACTTGATGGGCTTGCATGTAGCCATTCGCAATCGTACCATGCGCCCAAGTAAACATATGAATCATTTATCTTTTAAGTTTCTTAAATCTTATATTTATGGAGGAATAATTTTTTGTATATATTTTTTCTGTTAGATTTTTTCTATTATTTTATTTAATTGTTAATGTTATTGCAATTAAAAAAGTTAAATAGGGAGGAAAACTAATTTGATCCATTAAGTCTGGATAATTTTGATATCTAGATGAGTGGATTATAGAAGAAAATAAAGTAAATATACTCCTAATTGAAGAAGACATTCAATAGATTAATTTGGAAGGAGTGCAACAATATCATCAAGGAAATGATGATTTTGATTTTGAAGTTGAAGGGAGTGATGATCTAGAACAAGGAGGAGAAGATGAAGATTATTTAGTTGATCCTGATTACAATATGTAATTCGTTTTTTCAATTATGAAAGTTATAATTGTGCTAAGGATGTATTGCTTAAAAACTTTATACATTAAAAATTGAATGGTGATTGATGAATATTTACTCAACTTATGAAATATGAATTGTTTTCAATTACCGTGATTTTTTCTGATTTTTATTATAATTTTTTAATATTAAAAAATGATACAATATGATATGATATATATCGTGGACCAAAATGATACACGATATGATACGCTACGAAAAACACTACTACCACCTCCATTAGCTTGCCAATCAATGTTCTAATATTCCAAATATCAATATAAATCTTATTATCTACCTTGTTTATCTCTTATATCCATACATGGAGAGACCCTCTTTGTAGTTTGTTCATTATATTCAGACAGTAACGTAAAGGGACTAACTTCTTTATTCATACATGTTCATGACGCAGAAACCCTCTTTATAATTTATTCACTATATCCGAGTGAAGTTGTAAAGGCTCTTACTTAATTTTCACTATATTCGAGCTTTAATGCATCAATAAAAGGTAACACTCCAATGTAATACTCATAATGTCTAGAATTTATGGTGGATAAAACCATCAAGTTTTACATCGGCTATCAAAAGCCTAACGTAATCCTCCTTTATTCGAGCTTGGGATTGGCCATGCAAAAGTGATTCCTTGTACGAGTAAAGTTAAAATAGTGGGAGTTTCTACATCCAAATTTAAAGATAGATTATGTTGCCGGAAGAGGATTGTTTTTTATGTAACTTGCCCATTCATTAGTTCAAAGTGTTTCTACCTGTCGTTCTCTAGATGGATTGCAACGAGACAATGCCAGCAGCCAAGGCTTTCGTTTTTTAGGTCTAACACGCAAAACTGATATAGAAATACTTGCATTTCCCATTCTTATGAAAATCTTGTTAGTGGCATCCATTTGTTATCAATGAATTATTGTTTCCTCTTTACTTGAAGTATACTAGGCAAGAATCATACTCAATGTGCATTGTACTTATTCCCTTTCTAGAGAAGAAACATACTGCGAGAAAAATGCAAATGGAGATAGCTATCCCATTCTTGATTCGCAACAAAGTCAGGAACCCTAGGAAAGTAAATCACAATTTTATGGAGATAAAGCATAAGCAATCAGAATTAAGGAATTCATGAACAAGTTAATCTCAGTGTTTATAGTAGCAGTGAATTTGCTAGTTTCAAATTCTTTATTTTCTGTCAGTATCATGCAATGTACAATCACGGGCGACATGCTCGGACTCGGTTAATCAATAAGAATGACTAAGCCTTTTCCCATACTATATGGGGTCAGCTATATGGATTCTTTGTTTCCACAAAGCCCTATCACGTGCCATGCTAGCAATTAACTTAATATAAACTAGATCATTCTTTATAGCTTCTTTCCAACACTTTTGTGGTCCTCTTCCTCTTTTAATATTTGTACAATCTAATTTTTCATTTTTTCTTAGGGAGTGTCCTTTGGTCATCTTTCTATATGTCTAAAACATCTTAAAAATGAATTTTCCTCATTTTATCCTTGTGCTACTCCCAATTAGTTTCTAATAACCTCATTATGGATATAGTCTTTCCTTGTGTGACCACTCATCTATCTCAACATCTTCATTTCTCTTACGAACATCTTTTGCACATGTTGATGATTAACTACCCAACACTCAAAACCATAAAACATACAACAACAACAACTAAGCCTTTTCTCATACTAGATGGGGTCGGCTATAAAACCATAAAACATAACAAGTATAATTGCTGCTCTATAATATTTACCTTTTAACTTCAATGGTACCTTATCACACAGAATACCTGATGTCCCTCTCCATTTTAACCAACCAGCATTAATTCTATGTGTAACATCTCCATCAATTTTTTCATAACTTTGAAAAATTGACCCTAGATATTTAAAACTTTCCTTATGAGGGATGCATTGTATGTCAATCTTAATTTATATGTCCTCTGAAGTACCCAAATGATTAAACTTACATTCCATATATTCTGCCTTTGTTCTACTAAGTCAAAAGCCTTTACTTTCTAACATTTCTCTCTGTAGTTCCAATTTTCTATTAACTTTTCCTTAAACTTTCACTAATACAATATCATCTGCAAATAACATATACCAATGTACTTTATCTTAAACATATTTTGTTAACTCATCAATAGCCAATATAAATAAATATGAACTTAAAGTTGATCCCTAATATAACCCAATATTAACTTTAAAGGAGTCTGTCATTCCTTCATGAGTCCTCCCACAAGTTTTTTCATCAGTCCTCACATAAATTTTTGCACCATCATACATGTCCCTTATAAAATTTATGTATGTTAATGGAATACCTCTCTTTTTCAATATTCTCCAAAGTACATCTCTTGGTACCCTATCGTAAGTCTTTTCTAGATCAATAAATATCATGGAAAGATTCTTCTTTTTTGCTCTAAAATGTTTCATAAGATGTTTCAATAGGTGAATCACTTCAATGGTAGATTTACCATGCATGAATTCAAATTGGTTCTCTGTTGTGCTCGGTTAATATGGATCTTTAATTAGTATCATGTAGTAATGCTACATTTTGATTCAAATTGTGGCAGCTACTCATCATCTACCTCTATGTCACATGGGTGAGGGTGCCGGATATGGCAAATTTCAAAATATTGGGTGTGGAGACATGACTAAGGTATATAATATTATATATATAATATTTAAACTAGAGCAAGTGAGACATCAATAAAATTCCTGACACAGAAAACTGAATTTATACAGAGATGATATAGGGCACGATAGTTCATGAGAAGTCAATGATCATGAACATAGTCGCCCACTAGAGAGAGAAGAGAGAAGTGTATGTGTGCAGGAGCATAGCCGCCCACAGGCATTCTATCAAAAAGTGGTCAACTTGCATGTAATTTCTTTGGGCTCTCACAGTTTGTCTGCATCTTCGTTGATAATTTGGTCTTTCGGATCACATAAGTGATTTTTGCATGTTCCCTAATAATGTGTTGATATTTGGGATCTCGGTTTCTGGAATGGAGAATCTCTGCCAAACGTAACCAGTAGTAAAGTAGAGTCTGGGTTGACAATTTATCTTATTTATATATTTGTTCTGGAATGTATAACTAGACCTTGGATTTATTCTTTATCTCAATTACATACTTACATTAACTAATCTCCCTTTTATCGGTCTCATTTATTTGGTGGACCCACTTGTAAAGAAGCTTTAAGTCTCTATCCAGCTTCATTTCCGTACCTTTAGGATATTTAAACGGGCTAATGGTTGCCAAGAGATACTTGTTGCTTTGTTAGGTACATTGCCAGCTTGAGCACTATACCATTTCATTTCTGTTCTTGCTTTCTCTCTGCCAGCAGCCCCCTTATGATATTTACTCCACTTATAGTAGTGTATACGGCATGTTTTCTGAATAGATTGCTCGTATCTGCATTCTGTTGCTTCATCACTATCCTACATGGACTGGAAACGTCCTTGCTTAAGTGCTAGCAACATCCAGATATGTGCATAGACATTGTGCATATGCATGTGCATGCTTGTTTATTCTCTCTCTCTCTCTCCAGTGTGATAAAAAGTGTCACATACTGATTTTGCTTTTTGCAAGTCTCCAGGGTGTAGCAAAAGGTCTTTCCAGCGGTTGCACCTCAAGCAAGGAACCCTCACAAGTATGTCATGTCATCTATTCGAATAACATTACATCCCTGTATTTTATCATTTGGCTGTCTAATAATGGCATAACTGTTCGATGTGGTGGCAATCCTAGTGCTTCTTCCCAGAAAATGTATAACGTACAGACTCCACTGTTTATTATTAATCCAGCTTATGATTTTTGGCGGGTAACGTCTTTGCTTTCATTATTCTTTCCTTAGTTCTTCTAAGAAATATAGGTTCATTTTATTATTTTATCTCATAATTTCAGATACAAAACGTTTTGGTTCCGGATACAGCAGATCCAGATCGACGTTGGAACCAGTGCAAGCGGAGTATTGACAGCTGCACAGCAGATCAGATAAAAGTATTGCAAGGTTGCAATATCATTTCAAATAAAATCTGCAAAGACGACATTTAATAAGTAAGCCACAGTATGTTGTTGGCTTCGTTTTTCATTCTCTTCATGATTATGGACAGAATTCAAGGACATGTTACTTGCAACATTAAGCCGATTGCCGAATTCCACATCTAGAGGCATATTTGCGGATTCTTGCTTTTCGCATTGTCAAACATGGCTGAGGGAGACATGGCATTCACCAACATCACCAAGATTGAGCAAGAAGGTAAGAACACTATCCTGTAGTTGAACAGGAGATATTTTTGTGTCTTCTATTGTGCTATCTTGCCCTCTTTCCTCTCTCGTCCACCTTATGGTTGATAATAGTAAAGGGCAGAGTGTCATTCCTTTACGGACATCGAGGGCATCAATTTACAACCCAAATCAGTTTTTCACATCAAGTCCGTTCGATATGAACTTTATGAATGAATCTACGGTATCTGTGGAATCTCACTTGATCTTATGTTTCTGAACCTAATTAAGTGATTTTCAACTCCCTTAATCCTCCCCACCCACCCTCTTTTTATTCCCCGTATTCTGCAGTAGAAACTACTTGAAGTGTTGAAATTAGGTCGAGGGTTTAGGCTTCGGTTGGGTCACTCCCTCTTAGGGTTAAAGCAGGTCGATCCAGACAAGACCGACTCTTTCTTTGAGCCATTTTCTTTAAACCCAGGCCCGACATGGTCGAGCCTAGGTGGACCTGACTTTGACCCCAATATGTTATATGTATGTGGAAGTAAAATATACGTATTTGTACACTGTACATGTGTATACACTTATACATGTTTTTAATATGCATGACTTCTAAAGTGTGTATATATATAGTGGGGGAGGGTGGGGGGGATGGGTTGTTTTCAGACTGGACCAACTTTTCCTTTGGGTTGCTCCTAGCTGATCCAAACCTGATTAAGGGTGCCTAAATCCCGACCCAGGCATAGGTTTTTGGTTCTGGTTGTCAGGTCAGGTCCAAAACTGCTAACCTACTTGAAACCCTGATTGGTCTAGATGGTAGGCTTTTCTGCTTTCTTGGGGATGACCCATAACTGACTGTTGTTTTGGCAAACAGACTATTGCTGAAGCCGTTGGAGAGTGGTTCTTTGGCAGAGCGGAAGTGAAGCTAATCGATTGTCCATATCCATGCAACCCTACTTGTTACAACTCAAATTTTCTGTAGAAACTGTTTATCCACGTTCAAGCTTCAATATTCATAACAGAGATCTTGAATTCCAATCCCTTGCTTACCCACATTGGGTCATCTGGACAGGTGATTTATGAATTAGAAGGCGTGTTTCATTTTATAGCCAAACAATAAAGAATGATCTAACTTATTGTGAGTTAACTGCTAACATGGCACACGATAGGGATCTGTGGAAACAAAGAATCCATGAATCCGACCCCGTCTAGTATGGGAAAAGGCTTAGTTGTTGTTGTTTCATTTTATAGCCATGTATAGCTTTCACAAGACCATTCTTTGCCACCAAGAAAGGACAAAGGTGGCATTCAGGAAGCACCGGAGAAAATCTAAGTATGATTTAGTTTATTAGCATTATAGAAAATGCTACCTCATTTATCCTTTAATATTTTCATTTTATAACTACTATAAAGTTTTTACTTCTCAAAAGGCTGTCTCCATATTCTTAATTATGGTGAGCAGCTACACAAGGGCTGACCGTTTGCCATACGAGACGAGCTGCCGATATTTAACTTGAGTCACATGGTTGAATATATATATATGTGTGTGTGTGTGTGTGTGTGTGTGTGTGTGTGTGCATGAGGACAACTTAGCACAATTGCTAGCCTATATTCTACAAGGTACATACATATATAAAATACATGCCAACCAAGTTGGTCAAATCGATGTACATCTTTGATTCGTCAAATTTTATTTTTACGAGAATGTTCTACTGAAAAGTTACTCTTTAACTTGCTGAACATAGTAGCAAAGTCCAGAATTTACTCATGAATACCATTTCAGAAACGAGCGTGAAAATGGTAGGTTCACTTATGCTGCCATTTTTTTGGGTGTAAACCATCGAAACCCACAAGGACCCCGATTAATCCACTTGGTCTTTTTTCCACATTTGAACGATGTCGCTCTTCCACAAGTCAATCAACAGAGTGAATTCTTATCGATTGAAAGCCCCTAAATTTTCAATTCCCTTTTAGATCCTTGGATCCTTCCTACAGGTAGGAGACTTATCCAAAAAGAAAGAAAAAGAAAAGAAAACAAGTTTCCAAGTTTGTTGAGCAGCTTCAAATTTAGCTTGCATTTCGCTGTTTGCCTCCGTATGCGAGTACTGTTCATATCAAATACACAAAGATAACCCTACAAGCAACAAACGGATGAAACAAGCCACGAAAAAGCCCACTTCAACTTGTTTTACAACCCCAATTACATGTGAGAACTACTTAACCAAAAAAAATATTAGAGGTGTTTTAAATTTAGATATGCCGACAAATTTCTTCAAGCAACAAAATGAAGAGGAACAGTCTTGCACAATTTAAGCTGGATAACTCAAATTGGCTTACAACAATAGCAATTAATTGAGAGGGTTGAACAAATACAGTCGCAAAGTAGCCTAACAAAAAAAAAAACCTTCATGGTCGTCCAATAAACAAGGCCACCAGGCACCACGGATCTACATCAAGTGCGACTTACAGAAATGGTGGAAGTATCACCCATCGTCTCGGATATTTTGGTCTTCCATCTTTGCCATCAAATATCTGTAAATCATCGATGGTTAAGAATGAATATGATAGTTACTGAAGAAAGAAAAGAAAGATGTAGAGTTGTAAGAACTACAAACATACATATGACCAGGCATAAACAACTTTACCTTCCTGAGACGACGATGTTTCGCAAGAGCCCAGTTGCTCATGATCGTCACTGCCACCACAAAAAACACGTAACCAGCAACAGTCTGTGTTGCAATGTTGAATCCAAGCCACTGATAGATCTCGGTAGTATAGTTCGCGCAAGTCACAATGTTGAACAGAAACCCTCTTGGAATCTGATAACCTCCACTACCATTGACATTCCTAAGGTTCCTCAACAATATATGGCAATAGAAATTGGAAACCTGGCAGATCAACCCGAAGATGAATCCAATATTCATTCGCTGATCACTAACAGGGGTATAGAGGGGATGGTTAACATAATAAGCTATGTAAGCACCGAATGTCCAGTAGTACGCACAGTTTCTGAACACATTAGAGAGTGGTGATGTTGCATGGCTGAACCTATGAACAAAGAATGTCTCCATGATGCGCTTGAAGTAATGGAAGCACCAGTAATACATGGCATAAGTCTGGACAGGGCGAATTACACGGTCTCCCTTGTAGCCAAAGTACTCGTAAACAGGTGCAAAATAGAAGATGGGATAAATGATGAGAGGTCCCAAGTATTCCCAAAAGAAAAGTGTACTATACAAGACCTGTGTTCCTAAATCCTTGAACACCACAGTCAGATTTTTCCCATTCCCGTCAAAGTAATCACAGACCTTCTTCTTGGAATCAAGGACTGTATGTCTCCCCTGGAAGCCAGGGCGCTGTGGCAGTGTTAGACGCTGTCTTGATGGATAGTATTTTTTCGCTGCAATAAAAGAAATAAGGAAATCAGAAAAAAACTTCTGAACTTCCAGCATGCTCAAAATGCTAGTAGAATATATATGACTCCACTTGAATAGAAAAGCTTTAACACTTGAATGAAATACAACCTTAGCTGGAAATCTATCTAACCTAAATGATTGTGGCAGGAAGAAACCAGGAATGCACAACGTTTATCAGAAACAAGATAAATGCTAGAATGATTTCCCGTATGCTCCCCCTGGAGATACCTGATGTATTATACAACAGCAGGTTGTGCAAAATTGATGAGCCATTCATCGTTCAGCTCATCTTTTACCTCCTGAGCTCTATTTGTCTCATCTCATAAGCCTTACAAGACAAGCCCATATTTGTCTTGTGTAGTTTTGTGCAACAAGCTCGAAGAGATCATGGTCAGATTAGCTTGGGACACATAATTCGACAAGAAAAGATAAAAAGAAAATGCAAAATGAAGCTTGGATTAGCTCAACTCATAAAGGTTCATCTAGTTGAATATTCTAATAACTTACATGTATATCTTAGAACAGTTGTCATTTCAACCAAGTGGATGAGCGTTGATGCCCCAAGGGGTCAAGAGTTTTGATTTTACAATAAAATTTCCATTAAAAAACTATATTCTAACTTGAATGAACAAGGGTTCCCCTGATAGAAATTTAAACAAACTTATGCCTCGAATCAAACGAGTAAATGGGATGAGAGCAGACAACATTAGAACTCGATGGGACGAACAAGTGGCCTAACAGCAGCTCATTCTAACCTTAATGAACAAGAGTTCCCCTAACAGAAATTTAAACAAACTTATGACTTGAATTAAACGAGTAAATGGGATGAGAGCAGACAATATTAGTACTTGATGAGACGAACAAACGGCCTTACAGCAGCTCATTCTAACTTTAATGAACAAGAATTTCCCTAATAGAAATTTAAACAAACTTATGCCTCGGATTAAACGAGTAAGTGGGATGAGAGCAGACAACATTAGAACTTGATGAGACGAACAAACAGCCTTACAGCAGCTCATTCACCAGCATATATAGTGTAACAATCCTGCTATCGTACAGCATGAAGCATCCCCTTCAACTTTATTTAGAAGATACAAAAGGAAAGCTCAACAAATACAAACCATTACTTGGATAATAATTACCAGATTCGTGCTCATCGTAACAAATACCCAATGGATAAACTATAGGCAAAAGAAATCTCTCATGAAAATTAAATGAACTAGGGTTTCCTGAAGAACACAAGAACCTCAGAGAAAACAAGGAAAAATATGCAAAGGCGGCTTGTACAATCTATGAATCAACAGGACATATCCCACTCGAGAAAAGGTGAGGTCATGCAGTATTTGTAGCAGTGACATATTTTCCCAACTAAGTCTGAAAAGCATTAAGATCAATTGATCGCCATTTTTGTTTTACTACATTAATATGCAAACCAATACTTGAGGATTGCTATTGCAATGAACAGTGACATCCGTTTCAGCTCAATCCATGTGAGCAGAACATGAACGAGCCCCTCATACTGCCATTATCGTGCATGGCAGATAGAAAAAGCTAATTTTGGTTAGCAACGATATATGAATATGGCAAAAGCATGGTTCAATCAGGTGAAACACAAAAGGTTCCAGCCTCTAAATGCACAAACTCCGCTAACCAATCAATCCTAGTAAAAAAGAAGGAAAAAACTTTATGATCAGCATGACCTTATGGTGTTCAAGGAATATCTCTAGTCCTGTCAATCTTAGTAGAAATCTCTCTGATCTTTTAAACTTTAGAAATCAAAACCAAAACCAAATCTTTGCTTAAGGTAAGCGGGGTCAGCTACATGGATACTTAGTCGCCATTGAGCTCGATCTTCCATCGTTTTATTCAACGCAAAGTAAAAAATATATGATCCGGTCAATCTTAGTCGAGAAAAACCACTGATCTATTCGACCTTTCCATGGTCAAACAACAATAGAAGATGAGGAATTCAACCGCAATATAAACTGAACAAGTTCTCTAATCACAATGTATCTCTACAACATTCAACACCCGCTTTAACATGCATGGTGATATTTGGTAACAAACACATAAAAGGGGAAACAGGGCAAATCTAAAAGAAACAAAAAGGGAAATCGTGAAACTCACTCCTGTGATGAATTGCCGCTTTCAGATCATCAACCGTTGCCTAGAACACAAATGAAGGTCGAATCACGCAAGTTAGACTCATACCCAAAATCGAGAGAGAGAGAGAGAGAGACTTCACCGAATCCAGAAGCTCAACTCCTCCTTTGATGATTTCCCTCCCACTTCTGGACACCACTCTTACCTTCATCTTGCAGATCAGCTACACACACTCACCAAAGAATAGGGGAGAGAGAGAGTAAATAAGACCAGGGAGTTATGATTCTGGTTGGAGCAGTCGACCTGCCAACCAATCTCTGTACCTCAACCTTTCAAATGTTCGTGTTCCAGTAATGATCAAATGAGAACCCTCCATCTTCGTTGGTGAACGGTCAGGATAGGCTCTATCAATTTCTTCAATCTAAAACCGTGACTAGGTGAGAAGGAAAACAGTAGTTATCTATTAAAAGCCTCGCCATTCTAACATGGCATTATTTCCCTCATATTTCTTTTGCGTTTTTTTAATATGAATGAGGATGATATTACTTGTGCACAAATTCACCCCTCTGAGCGACCAGTGCATAGATTTCACCCCTTTGAGCGCCCAACAAAAGGTATCTCTTCCCACATGTGAAGCTCCTCTTGCCTTTCTAAGTTGTTCCTAACTAATAAGTCGACCCAACTTATTGTTTTCGTGAGCTACATATATGTAGCTTGAACACACCAGCTTCTTAAGGAGAGTGGGTGGATGCACATTGTCGTTCTTTTTGAAATTATTGAACTAGTTTCAGAGAATCTATCACGAGGATTATCAGACGGTATCCTTTAGCCAAGCTACTTTAAAGACCCATTAATGCTCTTCATGTTTCAATGTTCAGTGCCGAGCACCAATCAATATTGAATGTAAAACTAAGTAGCTATCTTCCATTGCGTGACTCTTTCACATCCAGTGACTCTTGGATTTTCCCAGCTTGCTTAGTTTGATCCACCCCTACATGGGTGACATCCATATCCTTCCATCTTTCTCTACCTGCCTATCTTGATGATGGTGAAAGTTATTATTTGCTTTTGCAATGGCTGAGGTAACGCTCTGGATGCATAATGCAGAAAAATGAAGGTATTCTGACATTTCTCCATTTCCATAACAACCAACAACCTACCCCAAATACTAATCTCCGTTTAGTTTGATCGTTTACTTCATCAGTAAGATTACTATACAACCAAGTATATCTCTAGGGTTCGAAAGTTTTCAAACATTTTTCTTTAAGGACTAATCAACACCATATAGCCACTACCCTTGGGCAATCACGAAGTGCATGCATGACATCCTCATGAGCATTACAGAAATAGCACACAATCACAAATCCGTTCCATCTTCCTCATATCTCGCTAGTGTGTAGTTTGTTATATCCAACCATCTATAGAAAGGTTTGAATTCGATGTGATTGAGACCATTTCCAAATGCTTTGCCATACCACTGATCTCTAAGCTCCATCTTCTCCTTTGATGAGAATGCATGCTCTCTTTACTAAAAAGGATCCACTAGGGGTTGTTGCCACCCACTTTATAACATCTCATCCAATCTCAATCACAGGGGGAGCATCGCTTTAATCTGGGTCATTACCTCACTCGGTAGAACATTGTGTATTCTGTCCAAATTTCACTGTCCATCCTTAAAAAAGTCACAAACATTCTACTTTTAACTCATTTGATATGATATTGAAGATCGTAACTTTTCACAAACATAATAGTTATACTTTTCGAGCTAGCACACTCGTGTTTTCTTTGTGGTTTAAAAGAACATTATCACGAGCTAGCTCATTAAGCTCAACGAGCTTAACATGAACAAGTCATGTTCAGTTCAGATTGGCTTGTATTAACTTGTTTAGTTAATTATATAAATATTTTGTCACATGTATGCTAGAAAATGGCATCAACATGACAATTGGGTCAATGAGATGTAATTAAATGATAGAATCTTCCAATCGTAAAAATATCGATGTAATTTGTAGTCAAGAAACAAATTTCCTACTCAAAACAATATGTGAAGTGTTACGTTGTCATCTTTAAGAATCAGGTAGTCTTCGCCTCGTCTAACTTGGCTCATGTTTCTCTCATATTCGATTAAGCTAAAACAAGCGAATGAGCCGAACATGAACAAGGTCTTGAGTTAACAAACAAACCATACCTTTGGTTAGTCCAGTTCATATACAAGCCCTATTCCCAGTTCATTTATTATTTCTCGACATGGGTGCGGTGCGTATCCTCAAAGCAGTATGACAGGCTGAATGAAAACACAGAATCCATGTAGCCGACCCATCTAGTATGAAAAAAGGCATATTTATTGTTGTTGTATGGTGTGGTGCGTATTGCGGAAATTATGGTGGGTAGCCTCTACGCTGGGAGATGTACAAGCTATCATGCAATTGTGTTGCCTACAAACTGGTCTCTGTTCCAGTACTTATTAGTTTCTTCATTGTTAAGTTTACGAGATCAAGTATTAAGAATCTATCCAGCTTGATCCACAATACATCACTGATGATTTTGGATTTAGATCTTACAGTTATGATCCTGATTTGGATCAGGTAAGACTGGACGTGTATTTGATCCATTTACATACCGAATATATTCTTAAAAATCAAAGGCAGGTATTTAGTATTTGCTCCTGCATGTGTTGGTTTAGTCTTGATCAACAACCTTCTCTTCTGTACTTCACCAAATACAATCTTATACCTAGCCAATTCATTAAATTAATATGGTTTTCTAGCACACAGGCACACACATGAAAGGTCTATATACTTAACCAAACGAGCTTAAACAAGCGAAGCCAAACCTAACGTGCACTATCTGTTTTCAGCTTGAATAGCTCACGAGTTGAGCTCGTGTTGGTAAAAGCGAACGCAACGAGTCGAACCAAGCCAAACCATGAGCAACTTGGTTGATATACCAGACCTATGAACAACGCAGAATAAAGAAGACTAACCCTTGTTGCAAGGGTTTGTTTGCACAAGGATGGCGACTATTTGGAAGGCACTTGCACTATGTTAACTCCCCTTCCAAGGGACAGGTAATGGCAGCACTGAGTACGAACCTAGCAAGATGAATTGTTATAGTTTTTCCTTTCTTTTAATAACTTGCAATTCAGGGAGATCATCTTTATGGTAATGAAGAAACCCAAGACAAAACTCTTAGTAGTGGGACTCTCACTGATTCGTCTGGTGTCAAAATATGTGAATCATTTATTAAAACTACCAGACCGAAAATTTATGACGTTCCAAAAAAATTGATAGATCCAATGTCACACTCAGTAAAAATTTATGATACATGTATAGGGTGTACCCAATGCGTACGAGCGTGTCCTACAGATGTCCTGGAAATGATACCCTGGCCCGGATGTAAAGCTAAGCAAATAGCTTCCGCACCAAGAACGGAGGACTGTGTAGGTTGTAAGCTTTTTTCTATACTAGATGGGATCAACTACATGGATTTTTTGTTCACATATAGCTCGATCATGTGACATGATGAGAGTTAACTCATTGGTAAAATGCTGGAAAAGGCCAGCCCAAGTGTTTGATCCGACTTCAATAATAGAAAATGGTAATTGGTACCCAAAAAGGCAATCGGGTTTGTTCTAAAAAACTTTGTCTGAAAGAAGGTTATAGAATCGTTGATCGGCTGGGGCAGATGGACAGAAATAATTCGTTAATCATCACCAACATTAAACTAGATGGAAAAACTATCTAGAATGGTCTATATCTGTCCTATTATGAGTTAAAGCGAAAGGAAAGTCTAAATACTTGACTGGTCTTTGTGTAAAATCAAATCTAGGGAGCTCAGGATATTCCTGATGAGAAAGAGAATACGCCCTAGTTATTGCATGGCTCATCAATTTCATGACGCCTAATGAGAGACATTCATTTTTGTACCTTGAACCTGCAAAAGAAATCTAAAAAGAATATTGTGAAGGAGTATGAACTCCTGGAGAAAATTCAGAAATGTAAACAGGGACAAAAGACCATCAATGAATTTTATACAGAAATGAGAAGTTGGTGGGATGAACTAGCTTATTTCACTATGATATGCAAAGAATGTGCAAAAGAGAAAACACATGAATTCGAAAAAAGGAAAGTGTTCAATTTATTAAGAGGTGTTTCATCTTATTATGAAAATGTGAAAAACAACATCTTGGCAAGCGAAGTCTGCCCACTCTTAGTACAATATACTCTCTATTGATCAAAGAGAAAGATAGACCGAATTTAGAAAAAATAGAAATTACAAATACCGAAAAAATTGCATTTGTTGGTATTCCATGACCTTTTTAGGTATTCCATGACCTTTTTTAGGTATTCCATGACCTTTTTAGGTATTCCATGACGTTTTAGGTATTCCATGACTCTTGGTTTCCTCACTTTTTAGGTATTCCATGACCTTTTTTCAGCACACATCTTCCTACTTCTCACTTCTTCTGCCTAGAGCAATAGAGCTCCATTTGGCCTTGTCACCTTTTAGAATCTTGTGCTTCTAGAAAGTTCCTTGACTGGTACACATCGCATATCTCAGAAACATTCATTTGACTTCTATTGAACAACGAACATGGGGCCAATGCTGAAATCGTTTAGATAAGGAATTGTGGACCTGGGTATCTCTATGTCAATAGGATTATATAGGGGATTTCTCTGTATGCTCAATTAAGATTGTGCAAGTCTATTTTACTTGGAATTGCTTTCCTACCTTCCAGCCACCAGTTCACGCAATTTGTTAAATGCCCTGGATAACTGAACTGTTGCCGATTTGATTTTTATGAAGTTGCAAGATCTTAAATGGTTCTTTCACTTTAGCACATTGCCGACGTAGTTCAGGGCCAGTGTCTATAAAGCAGTCTTGCTTGTAGAAGTTGCAAGATCTTAAATGATTCTAACTTTCACTTCAGCACATTGCCGACGTAGTTCAGGGCCAGTGTCTATATGGCTTTCTTCTTCTGTTTTGCCAATTAAAGTGGTCATGCTTGTGAAGTCCTTCACTTAACTTGGTTCATTCATGATATCTTCATTAATAGTCCTGTAAAGTGCGGCTTAGTTATGCAGGTGAAATATAAATATAAATCTAGGGCCTGTCTGTGAAAGTTATTAAGGACTGATGCACTTGTTTATGATGTTTGTAGGATCTACTTGGGATTGGAGAGTACCGGACTGGAGTCACCAATAATGCTTCACAATGCTCAGATTCCTCATCAATTCGAACAGTTCTTTTGGCTCATCTTTTGCAGGTTTTTCTCCTGAATCTCACTGCATACTCATACTTCATTATTGAAAGATCTGAAGAAAGTAGCATCATGGTTGAATTCACTTGAACAAGAAAAAGTGTGTGATGTTCCATGCGTGTGTGTGTGAGAGAGAGAGAGCATGTTGTATTTCCAAGTCTCATTAAGCAAAGAATGGAAAATTTTCTTTTTCTCGTGTTCATTGGCGTAATAAACGGTAAGCAGCTCTTGACTTGTTTCTTTCTTTGTTTTATACCTATGACATATTTCATCTTTGAACGAGTCAAGTTAATCATAGTGCAGCAAGTTAGACGATGGACCGTAGAAAGCAGGCCACGGTACGTTGAACGAAGTTAATGAGGAACGAGGCCTTTCACAATCAATGTACCAGTTGATAGGCACATGGAAAAAACAACAGCCAGAAATATTATAATACATTGATATTAAAATACATTTAACATATTTCCGTTAAATAAATGATAATCCATCATATTCTTGGTCAAAAATTCCACAATAAATGAGATAAGGGAAAAGGACTGTGCATATAATAGCATCTCTCTGATGAGTCAACCAGAACTAAGACAGTCAACAGTGATAGTGCCACACTGCATGTAAATGGCCATACGAATCTGATCGTGCATGCATTAAAATTTAGAAAGATGGTATACAAAGTCTTGCAACGACCTTGACTATTTGAAAGAAAATCTCCATTAAATTCTGTGTTTGTGTGTCTGTGTGCAATCGTGCATGTCTGCCTGAATGAGAGAGATAGAGGCCATTCTGGAAAAGATTTTGAGATGCCAGTGAAAGTATGCAGCTGAGAGAGTTTATGATCTAACAGAGGCTGCACAACTAAAGAGGATGTTGTTTGGTGAAAGACAAATCATTTAAACCAGAAGTTCATCTGTTTCAAAACAATTTTGGCTCAGGGCATGTGGTTGCTATTTTAGAATGCAATGCATAATGAAAGATCCAACCTAGTTTCATCTTTTCCCTACACTAATGTAACCTTCCTCCGGCTATGAGAGGGTGGAACCTCACCAGAATGGAGCCCTATCGAGAGAGATGCTTAGGTGGTTTGAACATTTGGAGAGCCTCCAAGTAAGAGAGACTCTTCAGGTGTTTTGTCATTAAATTAAGTGGTGAAATATAAAAACCTCTTTAGAAAACAATAAAACATGATTTTGTCTTTGGGAATTAAATGCTAGATAGCGTAATATGCAACACAATAGGAATAAGAATCAGGCCCCCACTTAGTTTGGGATGAGGCTTGACTCTGGTTTGTGGGTGGTTGATATTTAGGTTTTGTATCACAATCATCGCCGTGAGTAGCCGACGCTGACCAGCGTGATGCAAACTGTAGTTGAACCAGTTGTCTGTAGGACAGACGGATCTAAATTGTTTTATGATCCCAGAAATACACAGATTTGGTATACATGGATAATCAAAGGGCTTGAAGTGTAGAGTGCGTTTATCTCAATGTAAAAAGTTTTTGAATAAATTGTCCGCACCTTAATTTTAGTCAAATTTGTGAGCCTGATTATTCAACTTAAAACACATAACTAGGAGAACACGGAAATTTCTACTACGTGCTGCACCATGTAACGGGCTCCTAACACTAGATACCTGTACTTTTGTGTCTGACTTTCGGCATTGATTATTTCATACATCTTCTACAAAGTACTCAAGTTTAAAGACATTTTAGTGTCATGTCAAAGGATACTTCATGAAATATTTTGACCCTAAGGGAAAAAAACTTTTCAAATGAAGTCTTTCCTTTTAGTTTATATATATATATATATAGTGACTATCATGCATAACTTTCTCGGGAGTATAAGTATATAAGGTTATCGTTCATATTTCTTGAATATCCTTATATAAGCTTTTAGATTCCCACATGAGCATGTTGAAGAATCTAGTTTCCATATATATAGTTGTGCATGGTGTATAATCATGTTCACCCATTCTTTTTGAAGGACATGAATTTAGTAAAGATCATATATACTTTTTAAAGTTCTTGTAATATTTAAAATGACACTCATGTCTCTAAAAAACAATATGTAGATATGAGTATGCATTGTAAGAGGTAGACAATACATATCGAGAGAGTGTGTGTGTGTGATTGGATCATGCAATCTCTTAAACATGAGTACTCATGTTCATCTTTTATTTTTGAGAGACATGAGTTCATTAAAGGTGTCTTTTCTATTATTTCAAACACGTTTGTAATTCTTTAGACGACACTTACCAAAAGTAAAGAATAGCCTTAGCAGTGCTGTCTCCCTTGCAGGTCTCAAAATTGGCGTGAACTTGGGCAGATAGCCCATGAGCTGTTTAAGGTGGGACGCACTATGTATTATAACCACGGGTTCAGCTATAAGCTATAGTCTTTTTTAGTTGATACTTCAAATTTCAGGTGGGCACCTGCTCGCCTAGCCTTACGTAGATCCGCCACTGTGCCCATGATTTTTGAACTTGCCACCTCTTGCACGTGCCCTACAACATCCTCATCGTTGTGGTAGATCCTTGCTTCATTAACAAGTACCATACTATTTACCCTGAGCGGATATGCAAGTGTGCGTGCACCGATGCATATTGATGCTTTAGTTTGCAGATGCATGCATTCTCAGTCACTGATGGCCCCAAAACATTGATGAATGCCAGTATTTTCAGTTCATCATGAAAATAAAGGAACGGCAGTCTTCCCTTTACCTCACGAGGCTGGTGGGCCACAATGGAGACGAAGAACTTTGAATCCTGTGACTTGGCCATGTTGCAAGTTGCAAATCGGAACAAGGAATTACTACTCCCAAGTAATTGGCCTTCTGTTGTTTGAGTTCCACAGGCATCCACAACTCAGAAATTGGAGACCGGTTTCTCAGTTTTCGTGAGCGGTTGGGCAATTTAAGTTATGCGAAGCCTTCTTTACCATCTATTGGGCAGTCAACTATGGATACATGCAAAAGAAGAAAGATGTAAACAACAGATGCGAAGGCACTGAGTTGATGTCTAGGCACATGAACTAAATTTCATTAAGGAAGTTATTTGAGGAAAAGTGAATGCTAAGCCTCTTTTCATATTAGGTGGGATTAACTAGAGGGATACAATACAAACATTCTGGTATTATTCTAGTTCAAGCATGCTTAACTTCGGAGTTTCAATGGGATCTGATATATTCATGGTGAAAATGTCGCACTCCTTAAGATCCAACAAAGTTGTAGGCTGGTTATGAGTTACCTAAGATGGTCCTCTTCTTTTATATGGGTTTGGGACCTTTTAATAGCTTTCTATAGCTTATTGATTGGTAGTATTTAATGTTAGGCCCTGAACAATTCAAATTGCAGCATTCAGACGGAGTCGTCCACTATATTGTTATTAATGTACTGACCCACATGTTTCCAAATTGTTTTAAGTTAAAACCTTAAAACTTACCACAATTTTTACATAAAGCACACACACACTCTCCCCCGTGCATGCGGCTTCCGTCAAACTGCCCATACCTACCATCGTCAGCGACAACCATCGAAAAAGGCGAGTCTCTCATTTTCCTTGTTTTGGTCTCTCTCTCTCTCCATTTTCCATCTTTCCTATTCAGTTCCTTATTCTTTCTCTCATGAAAAAAGACCAAGATCGTTAGGTCAATTCGTAGCACTTCAACCCTTGTTTTTGGTGGGGAGTTCAACTCCCAACGAGGAAGGGGGAAGGGGAAGGGGTTGCATGGGTTTCGGCCTCCCAAGTCTTCCTCCCTCTGACTATCGTTTTTCTTTTCGTGTTTTTTCTTCTTTCATTCATTCTTTTTTTTTCTTTTCCTGCCTTTCTTTCCTTTTCTTCTTGTCTATGGTGTTCTCTTTCTTTTCTCTAGTTCTCTCACTTGAGTTAGTTTTACTATGCCTTTTCTTCATTTTGCTTTCTTAATTTTTAGTGCTGCCTTGGTACATTTTCTTCTTAACTGAATCCATTTTAAGTTCTTGATTTTCCACTTTACTCCACTATAACAAATTTTGCTTACTAGAGAGAGAAATTTAACTCTTGCTACATTAATTTGTCAATTTTATTAAAAAACTGCATTCTTAAGGGACATTGTTCATGCTTTGTTCCGTTTGATGCAAACAAGTGTACAACTACGCATCCTTGAGATTTTATATTTTGTTGCCTTAGTTCATTTTTTCTCTTACTTTTTTTTCATAGACTTGTTTTTACAATCAATTTCTGAATTTCTCCAGTTGATTTTGCTGTAAATTCTGACCATAGAAAGATATGGAATCATCATCATAACAGCTACTGTAGTTGGAAATTATCCAAGTTGTCCATTGATTTTATTGTACATTCTTTAATTGTTTAAAATTTTCCCTGTTATATTTGCATAGAAATGTTTATGTGGATTGATTCATAGTTATGATTATTGTGGATATTTTTTCTTATTATTATGTAAAAAATGGATAATTGATATATATTTTAATTTTTAATAAGAGTGTAATGCCAACTCTGTTATATCTCTCCTACCGCTATATGTGGACTCAATGCTTGCTAACCACTATTAATAACATAGTTTAGGGTTGATCATGCAAGAGTAATCTGGAACTTAAATAGATTTAAAAGTTTATATAACACCAATAAAAAATAAAAGTTGGTATGTATTGAAAGGAAATTGGATATGGATCGAGTGAGAAGGCACAAGGAACTAGATGAACACCTTACAAGAGGAAAGAGATGGCTTGAGAAGTGTTGGATGGGTAAAATATGACCTTGCTTTTGAGGACTCAAAATGGTAATATAACACAAGATAGAGTATAATGGTGGCATAAACAACCTTGCACAAACAAAGGCTTGGTTTTTTGCACAAACAGCTTTCTAACAATTGCCTCTTGAGGGTTTGCACAATGGGAAGTAGGCATGCCCGGTTTCAGGTAAACCGAAATTGCTGGTTTCAAACCATCAGTTTCAGTTAGCCGAGAACCTAAAACTGTAACCAAACCAGACCGATAGTGGTTTCAGTTATTGTTTCAAAAAAGTGGTTTCACGGCGATTCCATTTTGAGTCAAGAACCAATTATTTTATTAAAAATTATAGAAAATTAAAAAAAAAAGACTAGAACCAATGGTTCTGATTTTATACAAAGTGAAACCACAGCTAAACAGAGTGATCTTCAGTTCCGATTCTGGTTTCAGCAGTTCTTGGTTCAATCGTTCCTAGCCTGGTTAGGTTCCAGTTGAAACCATTGTGCCTGTTAGGAACTGGCCATGTCTAGTGGGAGAGGCTCCACCTACATAAAAGTGGGTGTAGCTTGATATCCTATAGGATATCAAATGCATAGTATATCAAATACATGCATAAGCTAAGGTCGAGTTTATGGCCTGATTCAAAGTCTTAACCTCAGGGTTTTATGCTAAGTAACCTCGTCACCACGCACCTCAAAAAAAGTGGGTTTTATGATTTATATAAATAAACCCTCCTCTAGGACTAACGCCAAAGGCTGGGAACCTCTTGTTTTATATGCAGGGAAAGGTAAACGAATTAAGGAACAAACTCATTGTCTTATCCTTTTACTGCTGTTCATAGCCACACTTTAGAACTTTACAGTCTAAGCAATGATGAAAAGAACTCAAACCAACATAATTTTCCTACTGCCGTGGGGATTTACAGTCTCGCAGCTTTTCTTTTTCTTGGCGAACTTAGTCCATGTATTTCTCTGAGGCCCCTCAGCTGCCATGATCATCGACACATCTGCGCCCAAGATTAACCAAAACCAAAGAAGTTGGCTCTTCTTGATCATGACACGTAGCATTGTGTTACGGACAGTGCGCCCCACAAAGGAAGGGTCATTATCCACTTGACCAAATGCATACATAAGCAGGACTTACATGAGTCGAAGTACAGCATTCTTATGGCTAAAGAGGAAGGCGAAAGGCCCTTCAAATGAAGGGCATGAGTGTATGACGGATCCTTGTCCTACTGTAGGTGCCCTTTTAAAGGAGGATAGGTGGATCCCGGTAGAGTGTTGATGACGGGGTAAAAGAACTACACTTTTTGACTGGTAGGGCCCGGAAACAAGGGGATGGGGACAACTCAGGTTTTGTTGGATGTAAAACGCAAGACATCAGTTTGGTCCTTTTACATCATGATCACTAACAACAAGAAGGAAAGCGCCATCGTGCAAATGAAGCATCCACATGGACTCAACGTTAGGTACAATAATCTGCCTCCATTATGTTGACTGCATTCTTCTCTCCATCTCTCTTTCTATTCATTCTAGCAACAGATACTCTGGAGCAACTCCCACATGCCGTTGCTTCCTTCCTTTCGGTGATATGCCCTTTCAGACAATCCAACACCAATCATGCAGCATTTTACACAAGAGAGAGAGAGAGAGAGAAAGTTTTAAACCATAAAAAAATTTATCAGGATTTAGTACAGGTAGAGATTCCAGCCAAGGCCAAACTTTTGCAACCCTTGATTTACCCTTTTTTGCCTACGAAGCACAGATATCCATTATTACACACACAGAAGCACAGATATCCATTATTACACACACACAAAGAATAGAAGATGCAATACTGAAAGTAGGGTGCTATTACTTTATGATGCTGGGAAACTTCTGATACAATACTTTCTGATACTAGTGGCATATGAACTCCTCAGCTTAAGGCCTTCCTTCAAGGGCCAAACTTGTGAGGCTTGCTAACACTTGATCTACACCACCAACTTGGCTTATTTAACATATTCCATATATTATCAGGCTTACAATACAAAAAAAGGAACATTGAATCCATAAATCTGCTCGCCGATCACCAAAATGCAGCCTCTTCTTTTGGGCAAAAATAGTGAATAACGGGGTTCCAACATTTTATGATTCAAGGCTTGTCCACATGATCCTGCTGTCAGCAATCTAACAGTGAACAATGAGGTTAGACTATTCTATGGTTCAAGGCTTATCCACATGATCACTGCTGTCAGCAATCTTACTTGAACTATGAATGTCAGCTTTCCCGAATGAGCCCATTGCAGATAGACCTTTGAAGCTGCTGCTTCCCTCGCTTAGACTCCTTGATTTTCTCGACTTTGTGTTTTTGGATGCACAATCCTTGTCTGCACTATCAATTCTGTTCTTGGCAACAACAAGCCGTGCAATGTTGCTGCGGCAAAAGGGGCACAGAGGTGCTGGTAAGCAGGCAGTTGCCGCTGGGTTTGGTTTGCTGTGACAACAAAGAGACAGTGTGCAGTGTGCACACATCTGATGCCCACAATCTTGAACCTCAATAGTGCAGACCTGGTCGAAGCAGATGCAACAAAGCTCAGAATCGCTTGCCTGTGAAAATGGTTCCAATGGAAGCACACTTCAGACCCTTGAAAATATGAGAGACAAGATTATGTAACAAAGGCACAAAAATACACACAGAGAGAGTGCAACCTCAGACATATCATCCTCCATGAAGTTATCTAAACGATTGGGCGATTGGGGAGAATCAGCAGTCTCCTTTAAGATGCCCTTCTCCCTTGCTCTGTTAGCCTCCATAAGAGTCCTTTCCAGGAGGCCTTTTGCCTCCTGATCGAGTTCACTGATGAACTTCAGTGGAGATGGCCAAACTAATGGTTCTGCCGAGGTCGGGTTCAGTATTGCTGCACATGCTGCATGTCTATATTTCATTGCAACTGCATACGGTATTCTCCTGCAAATAAAACCGAATTTCACCCATGAAATCCCATTAGAAATCAACATGTAGCTATAAGTTATTACAACTCACATACTCCCACATGATTGCAATCATTGACAACGGATCACAGAGATAACAGGAAGATCTGAAACAACCATCAACTTCTCCTAATACTTATTTCTGATTTAGAATTGCTTAAACCACGTTCGATAAGTTCATTTGCAAGTAATATGTTTTAAAGCTCGATAGACTAGAACAAGAGCACAAACAGGTCAAGTTAGCACACTGCGCTAAATAGAAGAAATGAGGAATGCGATCACGAAGGTCAGATCATCGTTTAGGGTAAAGCCTGTAATGATTACGATGTTCATTTGTTAGGCCATCCAGTTCAAGCTCAAGGATCCACATATGCATAGTGATGAAAAGAGGGTGAAGTTGTTCAGGAAATAGATGTGTAATATAGAAGATTTCAGAGACTCAGAGACTTTATTGACATACCCAGAAGAATCTCGCTGAAGCCGATCTGCGCCCCAAGCAAGCAACTCTCGGACACAGTCCAAGCAGCCTCCTCTTGCAGCCAAATGCAAGGGGGTACTCCCTGGTACTCTGTGATTACGGTTTCATTAATGATTCACATAAACTTCAAACCAAAGGAAACAACAAGAGTTTTGGGACAAAACTCAGAAGTTAAGCAATAGGGAACTTACCCCTGGCCTCCAGTCGATGCACAAACAAGGCCCCCATTGTCCAATAAAATATGAACACAACCAGGCCTTCTTCCCCGAGCAGCTAAGTGCAATGGCGTCGCTCCATTTTGATCTCTAACATTCACAAACCTTGCAAATCCCCTGCATCACATATAAATCTAACAAGTTTGATCAATCTAACCCAATAAATCAAACACTAATTCAGAAAAAATCTCTTAAATTGATCCGATCCTGGTGAATATCATAAAAACTAACATTCAGAGAACTCACCAAGAATCTGCAACAGGGGTGGAATGAGCAGCAGATAAAATGGCTTCTAGGCAGTCTGAATGACCATAATAAGCAGCATAATGCAAGCATGTTCTGCCATGTAATGAGTCGAACTTCAAGATCTAAAAGACCAGAAAAAAAAGAAGTATGACCCATTCAATTGCCGTCCTACCATTGCTAAGATCAGATCAAAATACCCATAGCTGACCAACAGTTTGAACATACAAATAACCAAAAGAAAAGATCAGATAATTGCAAACTACATACATTCGCACCCGCTTGCAGGAGCTTTTCCACACAAGAGAACTTCCCATGCATTGCAGCTAACATTAGGGGAGTCTGAACCATTTCACGTCGAACAAATCAACCCGGGAAAGATCGCAACAAATAAGTGTGAATGCAAATAATCAAAACCAACACCAAAATGAAGACTCGAGAACACTGACCTGCTTGTGACGATTTAAGAGGTCAGGGTGAAGTGATCGATCCAGTAACAGAGAAAGAACCTAAAAATCAAAATAATAAAAGCTAAGAAACCAACACTGTAAACCATATCTGATTTACCAACACACAGATCACTTCACAATCCAAAACCCACAAAATATAGACACCAATTACCCAGAACCTCTATCAAATTACAACCAATACATCCAACAAAAGTACCACATGATATATTTTTTATTGAGAGAGAGAGAGAGACCTGGATCTGACCATTGGCAGCAGCAACGTGCAAAGGAGAGAGCTTTTCATAAGAGGCAGTGCGATAGAGCAGTTGGGGATCTCTGTCAAGCAGACAGGAGACCTCCTCCACATCCCCTCCTCGCACAGCACTGAACAACAACTCACCGTCACTGACACTCACCCCTCTCCTGCAGCTCATCTCCTGACCCATCTCTCTCTCTCTCTAAAAACCCATTACCCGGAACAGCTCTATCCTCTCCTTCCCCTTGATGGGTGTTCCTTAAATTTGATGAGAGAGAGGGAGAGAGAGGCAACGCCCACCATGGTGAGATGGTGAAGAAGGGTATAAAGGAAGGACTTTGAGCCGGGCAGGGGAGGGGGAATGGCGCCTGCCCGTCGATCGCTGACATGAGTGGGGCCCAGGTAGGCGGCCCATCAGCCCATGGGCAGTTTTAAGATATTTCACTGTCTCCGGATCTTCGTTCCTTATTATGAACAATGTCTTCTCGGAAATCTACAGAAAGAGGGAGAGAGTCTTCTCCGAAATCTCACGATATATATGAGAATGAAAGTTGGCTGATTCTTACTAATGCCGTATCATTCATGTTAATTTCAGAGACGTAAATAATTTTTAAAAAGTAAAAAATAAAATGAAAGTATATATTCTGCTTTATATTTTTGTTTTTAAAAATCATTCATTTTTCTTTATAAACGAAGGTTTGACAACTCTCATTCTCTCTATAATGCAAGGAGGGATTTTTTGGATGATTTATATGTGAAATATAGACCTAATTGCTGCCGTTGATAGTGTGGAAGCCGGGTTGCTGACTGCCCTATGGTTTTTCAACAGGGATACATTGGAACAGTTGCATTGCTGCGACATAAACCGCGTAGTTTCCTTTTAGCTCGGTCAATTTTCAAACACCGACCATATTGAATTTTTAATCAATATTTGCAGCACTTGATTTGCATTTTTAGCAAGAGCCTCAATTCTTTTGGCGCAATTCCAAACACTGCCGAGTCTGAGTTAAGTAGACCCTACGTAATCACATTTTGAATTGATTTTCATTCACGTTGAGGAAGCTTGAAAACGAGAACAGATCAGGGTCCAACTGAACCCAATTCATCCTATAAAATCCATATTCAAATTCGAGCACAAAAGCCTCTTTAAGCATCTAAAACGATGGTATGGGATTCTAATACTATCTAACAACAATACAACATGTATTATCGAGTGTCGGTGGTGCTTATGTATCGAGTGGTATTGGGTTTTAATAATCTTATTTGCCACTAAACGAGAAACTCTGGGATGGTAAATAAGCCGAGATGCTTGTGGATTGGCTTGGTTCAGCTAGTGATGAGCTCATCCAGTTCAACTTGTTATCCTTTAGCTTAACATGAGCTGACTGCTCGACTTTATGAACTGACATTGTGTTTTGGGTTCAACTTGACCAAGCCCATTTAATATGGTATAACACATTAATTTAATTCAAAAAGTAAATCTCAATGAAGAAAAACTTCAAGAAAGTTTTGTTATTCTACTTTAATAAGCAGCTTGAGTGCAGAGTGTGCACGAAAAAATGAAAAACTTTAGTAAGAAACGGTTAGTTATTATAAGTTTTTGAGCGTTTCAGAAATTACTCTTACTGTTGGACGAATTCTGAAATTACCAACTAGAAAGGATGGGTCATGGCTTCCAGTGAGATGCAGGAAGGCAGGAGGATGGTGTCTCTTATCTTTTAAAGACGAAAATGCCCTTAGATTTTGGGGATTTGGACGGAAGGTGCGCCGATCAAAGTCTTGAGTTTGAACCATTCAACGTCTCGTGACTTACGGAGTTGACTTGGGAAAAGTTTTACCGTGAGACAAATAGTCCATGGTTTCTCAATGTTTTAGTCTGAATTGATAGCCCACGGTTGAAAACCCTAGGCTACAAATTATTATGGGAGACCAAACTGTAATTACTCTTTCCCTCTTTCTCCGAGAGGGTAGAGAGAAGAAGAGCTTTTTGGGTCATAAGAGAAAACAATGGCAGTTTGACCTCCTGCAACTCTTCTTTTCTATTTTTTTCTCCCATCGTTCTTTTCTTTCCTGCCTCCTTCCTTCTCTCAAGTGAAGAAGATGGCACGGTAAGGGGCAACGAAGTCAGCCAATTATAATTGTGCTTTTGGTAGATGGTCGATAACGATTGATGATTTCTTCCTTTTGTTATGTAATATTATGTAATTTCTATCTTGGGAGATCTCCATTTCTTCTAGCCCCATGAATGAAGTTTCTATCTTTTCGTAAAAAGAAAAAACAGGCAGTCGAATCGAGTTTTGGGGTTAGGTAGCTACAGAAACCTTTAACAAGATTGGGCTTGTCTCGTAATGAATGTGAGCTGAGATTGAATATCTGATGCTAAGTTAAGACAGCTAATTTATCAGCCCTAATTGTATGAAATCAGTTCTATATAATGCGAAAGCTCAATGGAGGAGTTAGGTTTCTCTTTCCAGTATGATTCTAACTGTAGAAAAAAATGGAGGGACAGATCAAGGGTACTACCATACAGAGTAAGGATTCAATAATGGTGTTGAGAAGGACTCTGTATTTTCTTGTCATGTGAGTAAATCTGCGCAACAACATCGGCTACCCGACACCCTAGGATTGATTACAATCTCCTGACGATGGATTCTTGATAATGGACATAGGCCCTGAAACAAATGTTTTGTATCCGATATCTGAAATAGCATATCCAAAACCAAACAGATTTGAATTATGTTTTTTTGCACTTATTTGAATCTAATTATCAACTCTGTTCATGTAAGGGATCACCTTTGCATGATCGGTCCCAAGCCTAGATAAAGGAGGAGCGTTGTATTAGGCTTCCGACAACCGGCGTAAAATTTTGTCAGACTTACCATGGATTCTAAAAAAAACAAAGAATCCATGTAGCCAACCCCATCTAGTATGGAGAAAGGCTTAGTTGTTGTTGTTATATTTGAATCTAATTACCATGTATTTCTTGCAAAACCGTTTTGGTTTTCCATGTCTATTTCAATACTTACTAATTTAATTATACTAAGATCCGATTAATTCTCTCTAGTACTAGATAACCATGTACTCAATCTGTTTTACCTATCAGGGAACTGAAGTGGAACAGGAACCAAAACAGGCAGATCCAAGTCCATTTTCTCGGTTCTAAAATCTCACCTTTGTTTTATGAAATTTTTGAGTGAAATGGAATTGAAAGACCCGGACGCCGGTCAGTTTGGTTCCATTTCTAGGTTTTGTTGGTACCAGCCAGGTCTTGGAGGGAAGACCTTTTTCCAGTAGGAAAATATGAAGACGTCTTCAATTATAGTCCCGAAAATAAAAGGAATCTGGAAAAGAGAATGTATTTTTTGCCTACTAAAGAGAGACATGGAAGCACTAAAAGGGCGCCTTTCAAGGTTCCAGATGCTTAAAGTCAAGAGATCAACTTTACGAAATTATAGGTTATATACTCTGCTTATCAGAAATTAATAAAAATCATTTGATTTGATATTGTTAATCATGTGCTGCAAGGGAGAAGCAGTAGGTGTCGAGAATTGAGGGTCCGGCATCGGAGTTTTATGAAGTCGCCGGCGAGTGAAGCCCTTTGTGCGAAAACTCTGCCTTGAATAGAGATGGGGAAGATGACTTATCTTTTGGCAAGCTGGTTTGGCATCCCATCTCAATTTATTGATCTTGGCTTTACCAGCCCATGAACAACATTAGTAAGACTTGAGCAGTAGGCTTCGGCTCAGTCAGGTGTTTTAAGAACGAGTTTACCGAAAGATGACTCGGTTCCCTGTATTGTGAAACCCAGGACAAGGAAACTATGTGAATGATGGTCCTTAGTTGAGGTGTAAACAAGATGTTGTGTATTAGTCTTTCATCATCCAGCGAAGGAACATCAAGTGTTGGGGGTGCCTTTAGTCAAGCAACAAGACAAGCACATTGATCCTTTATAATGTTTGAACTTCCTTTCCCGTGTAAATAATTAAATGTTCAATTATTTCTGCCCATAATGGTTCGATACAAAAGGGAAAAAAGTGCTCACAAACGTTGGATTCTTTTCCTAATGGTGGAAATATACATGCTACTTTATAGACTTGTCATATCCTTATAAATGAAATCTCAAACATATGATCAAAACAATGAATGTTTGAGATTAGAAAGTAAAATCAAGAAAGTAACTTATATTTTGCTTTTTGAACTCAACCGTCCATTTTTTTCATTGCATGGTTGAGATTTGTAAGGAAACATATATCCCCCCCCCTCTCTCTCTCTCTCTCTATATATATATATATATATGTGTGTGTGTGTGTGTGTGTGTGTGTGCACGTACGCATGTGTGAACGCACTTGAATGTGAAACTAGTTGCCTTTTCGTCTGCTAGTTGATACTTGAGATCTTAGTTCTACATGAAAATTAACTATACATAAGGTAATTAACTTTACATAAACCACTGAAGATCCCCGCAAAGCTAATACATAATCGCAACTTGGAAAGTGGAGAATTTGAGTGTCTTCATGCATTCAAATTGAAGGACTTAAGGTTCCAAGGAGACGGAGAAGATCAAGGAGGAAACATGTTTGAGAAATTTGCATGATCGGTAGCCCCATTTGTTGCCATGATGTATTTAATAAATAGCAAAAATGGTACGAAGACTCTTGAACTACGAGCTCTTGCCTAACACATCAAGATGCTTCAACGTGCAACAGAATAAAAAATCAATACTCGTTTCAAACCAGCGTGCCTACAAGTTGACTTGCATTCGATGGTAGGGAACGTTTTCACGTGGAAATGAATCGAACTTGTCTTTGGTTGTCCATGCTATCGTTATTACAATCAAACTGGAGACTAGAACAGCACTCAAGAGTGTTATAGCTCAACGGCAGGGTGCTTTGGCATCGTTACTGTTGGTGGGGAGTTCCACTCCCAAGGGGCACGTGAATGCGGGGGTATGTTTTGTTACGCTTTCGCCTCTTGTGAAAAAAGCGGAGAGGTAACACAACAGCAATAGTTCATCTGATTAGACGGTTGACTTGCAAATGAAAGGTTGGAGTTTTGTGAAAAGTGGAACCGGAACCGAAACCAAATTGGGTGGTCCTATTCTAAGTCCGGTTTCACGGTTCTGATTTGATTGGAAATGCCAGACCGTTTTCAAACTGGCGATCACTGCTGATTCAGCTCAGCTACTGTAGGAGAATATAAAGATAAATGTAGGTATAAATATCAATAGTTTTTGTATGAGGAAAATGATTAAAAATAAAGGTTGGGATTTAAAAATTTCCAAGAAAATTAGAGGGAGAGAATATGCGAATCTTCTGTCTTGTCCCTTGTAGTTCTCTATTTTCATGTTTTTACGTGAAAGCAGTAATAGTCATGTGGAAAGACGTTTGCGGGAAAAGAAACACTTCGGGGAAAAGATGGTCTTGCTGTTCATTTATCGGTCCCACGAAAAGAAACCATCGCACCTGGAATTTGACCGTCGAAGTACTTACTGTATGGATACTAACTGGCGCGTGCCGCTGCCCCATTGCCGGTGGGACACGGGGTTCCCCTAATTCCATCTGCAATAACTTTTTTATCCCGATTAAAATCCAATAATTTGAAAATCTAATTCAAACAATTCAAAGTTTTAAAGTTACTAGTTAAAATCTTGAAAAATGTAAACCTTGCACACACATACACAACAACATACGTATACATGTGTGTACGTGTATATCTAAATTGTGAGTATATATATATGGAGGGCGGTGCTTGCTCTAGCAGTTTGTTTGTATGATTCTACCAATTCAATCTATGGTTGTCATCCTCCATTACTCAAAACCGTTCTTACCGATCAAAACCGCCTAGATCAAACCAAAGTCTCTTTAAAAACATAAATATTTATATATAAAAATGATTTTATACATTTTTAAGTGTTTTTAGTGGTAACTATGATTGTTTTGATAAGCAAAAAAGTGGTTTTGGAGAGTAGAAGACTAGTAGAAAGTGATGAAGAGCAGTGCCATATGGTTGGCTTGGTGAAATCATACAAACCACTCAATTGAAAATGAGCATGAACCACTCCCTATATATATATATTAAGGTATTGATATATACTCAATCTAATTCATGCTTAACTCTACTCAAAACATTTCCAACATTTAATTGGTGCAATCAACAATAAAGATTTAAAACAAAAAAAGTAAATTATAATATTATACATTAAATACATGTATAAAAAGTGCAATGATACACAATGTTTTTAAAATTAATTTCCACCATTGATCATATTGATTGAACAATAAAAACATTTTGAGAAGATTTAATCATGAATGGAGATTGAGCAGGATCTCTCTCTCTCTCTCTCTCTCTCTCTCTCTCTCTATATATATATATATATATATATATATATGTTTGTGCTTATTCCGGTCCGATACGGATTGAAGACCTTTTATGCCACATCGGCTGCCTACCTAGACAAAGATATTCAAGTTTTGCCCGGGAGAGAATATCCAAATATCTTTGAGAGTGTAAAGGAAATCCTCGATATACTTAGCCTTCTCAACAGGCATTTAACTCGTATAGAACACACAAGTCTGCATCCAAATGGGATTTGATTATGAAACTGCAATCTAGATTTTAAATGAATCCGATCACGACTCCCCTTTATTCCTTTCTGGTCAGATGCACGTCCCTGGGGATCAAACTCATGACCTAGAACTTGTGAATCGATTCCAAACCAGGTGAGCTATTGCTCATAGTGCACCGCGCACTTACTACTTGGGTTTGGGTTCACCCTGATAGGTTGGATCTCGACCAACAGAAGCGAGGTTGCCTATTTGGATTCTGTTCCAGATCAGTTTGTTAGGACCCGGATCCAATGTCCAATGGCATTGCAAAAGTGTGAAACACCCCGACAAGGAGGGGTATTACCGGAAATAGTTCAAACGAGGGAACGCTTCGTTATCTCGTGGGGTTAGGGTTTTCCCTGCATTCGAGTTGGCGGCAGCTCTGAGGTGATCAGGTCTGTGTGTGTGTGTTGTCTGTTCTTGCTTGATTTCTTCTCCGATCGTTGTTTGGCATCCAGAGTTCGTAGATCAGAGGTCTTCGTAATGTTTACTTCTTTTGTTCGATTCCATTCTTTGCTTGGATTTTGAGTCTGCTAGTTATTATGACCTTATGTTTGTACATGCCGATTCTTTACGAGATTCAATTTTTTGTCTCAATTCTGCAAAATTTCGATGCATGTTCTTATGCGGCTTCAGTTGCCGGTTAAATGTCTCTAACACACAAATAACTTACAGGTGAACTTTTAAGCTTTTTCTTACTTGGTTCTTGGGATTCCGTTGGAAATGAATAAAAGATGTATTTGATTGCTTTAAACGATTGCCAAGTGCGAATCTTTATATATTAGTCATTGAACTATGGATTCAATGGTGACGTTGCTGTTTCTTTTGTGTATAAAGAATTTTCTGATTGTGTTCTCTTATTTCCTTTCACTCGAGGTCGATCATTAAAATTTCTTCTTTGCTCTTGCTTTTTCTTTATTCAGATTTACTCATGGAAGATTGAGCAATATGATGCGCTTCATTTCATTTCTTTTTATCTTTCCTGATGATTGTCTAACTTAACGATTGAAATGCTTTTCTTTGAATTTCTGTTATTCATTTGTAGTAGAGCAAATGGCTCCATCACAGCCAAAATCAGGGCTTTTTGTTGGGTTGAACAAAGGTCATGTGGTGACGAAGCGTGAGTTGGCTAAACGGCCATCTGATAGAAAAGGGGTACAAGTTTTTCCTGCTATGATTCAAATTTTATTCCTGTACTTCCCTTTGTTGTGTTACTGTTCGGGGAAGTTATTTATGTTCCATGCTTGGTAATGTATTTGACCTTCTGGTTAATTTTTGTAACCATTAAAAGCCGTATTTAAGATTTTTCGTTATGGCCTTGTAATGCATAAGCATGAATTGAGCAGTCTGAGTGACAGACTAATAGAAAAGTAAAACAACTACAATTCACTGTGAAAGTAAAATGAGCATATATCCAGTTCATTATGTAAATACAAAAAATTTGCAATTCACTATGAAAGTAAAAGGAAGTACACATATACAGTACATTCTGTAAATACAAAACAACTATGAAAATAGAAGTTGATCAGGAAGAGGAAGAAATGCATCTGGTGCCTTTGTTAGCGCATGATTTAAAAGTTGATGTCTTTTGGCTTTTTATGATTGAGATTATGTGGGATTTAGAGGATGAAGTTTGGTCAGTTTGTGCTGAGATGCTAGTGATACTACAATCTGTATCAGTTCGCACAACTGCAATCAAATAAGGTATAGTGGGTTGACTTATCGGTTGTTTTTGCCCCTTGCTAAGGTTGGCTGCATGGGCATTGGGGCTGACAATTGTGATGATTCAGTGGATTAAGCAAGTGCTTACTCTCACTTTGCATGACATAGCTTTTACCTGGATTCCTTATCCAAGGAGGGGTTCATCACATTCATGTGGTAGTGATATGAGTATGTTTTGCATCTCAGCTTTTATAAAGGTTGCGTATGAAAAATTGAGAATGATCATGTATTCTCTCTCTCATGTTTATTTGTTTGCTATGGGTATTTCTCCTTCACTTAGTTTTGTCTAATTTGTCTAGAGATTGGAGTGCCTCTATTTGGTAGACAGCAACAAGGGAAGGCCAACTTGTTGTAGCTTTTACAACAATTTTTGGGTTTCAGGTGCCTTTTCATACAGTGTAACAAGCGAGGTTTTGATTTCATTGTGGATTCGGTCTTCTCATATTTTGGATGACTCAGCTAAATAATAGTTGTGCTTTGTGTAGCATAGTTGTTCCATTCACATGTTATTCATGATGTTTATGGCAGTCACATGTCCAAGGTTTTTCTTGGGAGAGTTTCATTGCATGATTTTTCCTAAAAGGATCTCAATCGCATTGAAAGGTTTTTAGATCCATAAAAGGAGACAGGTTATAACATAACTTAATACTTTTATATAAAAAGATTAAGAATCTACATTGAAATGTGCTGAAAGACGATACAAGTTAGAAGTCTATTTACCTAAACATATTTGAATGAAAAAAATATTCTAAATATCCCTACTTTTGGATGAAAAATCTGAGAAAAATGCAAGAAGGCTGGGAATAGTTTTGCCGATATTTTAGAACATCTTGTGAGTCTGTGACAATATTCTTTTCTCACAAACTCAAAAGTTTGAAACTAAAAATCTCTCAAATCTGTTACTGTGTTTTGGATTTGTGTGGTATTGATTGTTCTGAAATTTTGCATTTCAGAAAAGTAGCAAAAGAACCGTGTTTGTGAAGAACCTTATTAGGGAGGTTGCTGGTTTTGCACCCTATGAGAAGAGGATAACTGAACTTCTTAAAGTTGGGAAGGACAAGCGTGCCTTGAAAGTAGCAAAGAGAAAGCTGGGTACCCACAAGAGGGCTAAGAAGAAGCGTGAAGAGATGGCTAGTGTACTCCGCAAGACAAGGTGAGTGTTTCTCTTTAAGAATATGTTTGATATTACAGATTTTCTTAATTTTCCTTAGATTTTTCTTAATTCCTACAGAACCATAGACCAAATATGTTACCAGGTTTTTTGGGGATTGGAGTTTCAGTTTTAAAATTGTGACTGGAGGTCCTACGGAATACCGTGTTTCATGTATAAAGAAAATTCCATAAGGAAGATCATGACTTATCTATCATAAAATTTTAGAAATATCATTCTTACCTTGGAATTGGTTCTCTCACAGTGGGCAATGTTGTTGAACACTTCTTACTGCAATTTGAATGAGCAACTTCAAGAATTTAGCCGTCCATAGCTTGTTCAATGGTTCTTATTATGAGTGAATTGACCTTATATTTCTCACCTTCAGCTAACTGATTATTTTCCTTTATAAACTTGGTATTTGAAAGGGCTTAGTTCTGGTTATAAGCGTGTTGGATCATATTCTTAGTTGATGCATACTTTTGTGATTAAGGGTGCTGCAAAAAATGTGTTTTCTGATAACTACTGTGAACACTTTGCTCAGTTTTGTATTTATTTTGACTATTTTGTTTGATGCTTGGATGTAGTTTTTTCATTTATCTAATCGCCATTTGCATTCATCTGCAAGGAGAGTGATGTAAACATTTTGAGTTTAGTAGAGGCCTTCTTTTGCTCGTCTATTATTGACTTCTTCCGTTAGAGGCCTCTACCATGTACCACCACTTGCTTGTGCATCACCATCATCTCTTCATCATCTACCCATGGTTATTGTCCACGCTTACCCTACTTTTAGTCTGCCATCACCATTATTCCTTGTTGCCGTGAATTGGTTGGCTGTAAAGCACCTGCTCTCATCTTCTATCCAGCCCTAGGATCATGATTACCTGTTACGGTCACCTCTCTCGTTTTCTACACCTTTCTATAAATAAAAGAGCTTTCTGAATGTGGAAACGAGCTTTGGTATGTAAAAGGTAATTGAAAATAAATTTTATTATCTCCACTCTGTTAACCATTTTCTAAAGCTCCAGAAAGACTGAATTGTCTTATCCTCTCAGTGAGGACAAGGGTGCATTACGTGATATCAAAATCTTCATGAAGTTAGTTCATTGGGTATGTCTGAACCTGTACATGTGGAAGAAAAGTATGATCAAACAAGCATATATATTTGAGACTACCTATTTCTTATGTGACATGTAGACTTTGTCTCATACATTGAATCGTCAACTGAACTTAGTTTTATAGATCTCACATACCGCATGGCCACAATGAAGTTTTGAAAGGATTCATGTAAAACATGAATGGTATTAAGTTTGCAGCTTGTATGACAAGCTTGAAAGAATGTATCGTGAGCGGTCTCATGAACAAGATACTGTTATAAAGAATTGCAACCCACTATATGTTAGTGCATCATTTTGGATGGTCCTTATGATGATAATCTTTCACAACCAGACTGTATGACAAGCTTGTGGGAGTTTTTTTGGTGTGTAAATTTTATTTGTGTTTCTTTACAAAGAAGATCTAGCTTATTGGGAGTTAACTGCTAACGTGGCACACGATAGGGATCTGTGGAAACAAAGAATCCATGTAGCCGACCCCGTCTAGTATGGGAAAAGGCTTAGTTGTTGTCCTTTACAAAGAAGGTTTTTTGTTCATATGGGTCCTTTTTTATAAATTTGCAAATGCACTAGAATATTATTGCAATATGCGTGTGGCCTGTGTTTTGGTAAATCTCCAGAACTTGACCTATGTGAGAGTAAGCTTGCACTTTTGTTGTTTATATACTTTTTTCTTTGTTGATACAAAACCATTAACATCTTTTACCTTTCTTTGCTTGATTATTCGTTTACAAGAGTTGGTATTTGAAGTTTCTATAGTGTATGTTATCTTATACAAGCTATTTTTAAGACATGAAGTGCTTAAAAGGTTGTAATGTGAAAAGTTCATACTTGGTAATCAGTATATCTGCTGATTTGTTACTGGTACCTTGACTGGTATAGCGATCACTTATAACTTGCGGTAGAATTGGTGGGCTAATCATGGTTTTGGCTATGTTTTGTGTTATATCAAAGAACTTTCTCTCTTGGTTGCTTTGAGATCGTAACAATTTCAGATTGTCTATTTTACCGTTGCTGAATCTTGATCGATTCTTTGTAGGCACCATTCTGGTCCCAGCGAGAAGAAGAAGTGAAGAGAATAGTACCTTCACCTTCTGTTATAAGAAGTTCTAATTTATTGGTAAGAAGGCTCTGTTTTTAGCAAGTTGTGTGGACTGTGGAGTATGATTGAGTTTCAATGGCTTAGATTACATTTAGCAACGCTACGGTTTGCTCCTTTTGTTGTAAGAAGTCTCTGTTTTCAGAAAGTTTTGTGTGGACTGTGAGGTAGGATTGAGGTTAACGGTTTAAGTTTTGTTCTCTGCATTTCCTCTCTCATACTGGTAATGATGTGGTTGTTTGGCTCTCTGCTACTCGGCAATTGTTCTAAACGACGAGTTTCTGCTCAATGGTGATTCAACTGTCAACCCGCAATTTTGCTATGGCATTCAACATAATTAAGGTAATGATCGTGTTGCCGGAATGCACATTCAATTGGATCCTCGTTATGAATGCCCATCCAAAATTCGTGTATTATCGGACACTTGGTCTTGCCAATGGAGAAAACCGGTGCTGGGAGAGTTTTACCCCCATAGTGGCCCTCCCTGCTTGAACCAGATTAGGCTGGCTTCTTTGTGGATTGGATACCAGTGGTTTTAGAACCAAAAGGAAAACACTTAATGTATGAACCGTGAGAAAAATCGTAGAAATGTGCCTCCTTTAACAAAGATATTCCAGATCTGTTTGGGAGTCAACACATGCTATAATTGGGGATCTGAATTTCCTTGTTCTATTTCCCCATCTCCCCTGTCATATGTAGAGCCGTTAATGGCTTGAATATGGGGATCTGAATTTCGGTTCTAAAGTGGTTATCATATCTAACGAACATTGGGTTCCACTAAATCGACTGATTCGCTCATTAGTTTTCCCACACCTTTTATGGTTCCCAAGCCAAAACTAATGTAGCTGACTTACAAGCACCAAATGACAGACCATTGCCTCCAAACAAGAAACTTGGATGTAATCTCTACATGGTGTGGTAATGAAAAGAAACTCATTAAACTAAATTGATTTCAATATCACGAGTAGTGGCTTACCTAGGAAGGAAGTGAATTACAAGATGATGGTCTGAGCTCGACACCTGAGGTGTGCATTTGGCTTTGGCATCCTGATCTTACCAAAAGCTTTCCGCTCTTAGTTGCACACTTTTGCACATACATGGGCCTTGGCCGTCCCTAAGATATAGTCTTATTTATATAAATTCAGTTGCGTGGGTTTTACATTCAAGTTGTGTGCATTGCCTTTCAATTCCACACTCACACACATTGAGCTTTCGCTCTTACTGCCAAGACTCTAATAAGAGTCGTATTGAAATTCAATTTTGAGTTTTATTTTCAAGTTGTGTGCGTTGCCTTTCAATTCCACACTCACACACATTGAGCTTTCGCTCTTACTCCCAAGACTCTAATAAGAGCCATATTGCAATTCAATTTGGGTTTTACATTCCAAGTCGTGTGAGTTGTCTTTACATATACACACAACCCCCACGCACACATTGGCGACCTTCGGGCCCATATATATATAGTTGTATTTCCCTTCCGCTATGTCTTTAAATTTCGGGTTTTAAGGTTCAGCTGTGTGAGTTGCATTTCAATTTATACACGGCATACACTTACACAATTGAGCCTTTCCGCTGTTAAGATATAGCTATATTTCCCTTTTGCAATTTCCCTTCAGTTATGTCTTTCAATTCCGGGTTTTCCTGTTCAGTTGTGTGAGTTTGCATTGCATATCCGCCATACCACGAGATAGGGCGCATATTGCATCAAAGTAACCTTGAACTATCCGTGCAAAACTTGCCAAATTGAGCATTGGATGCACACAAGTATACGCCTAAATTAGCTAAAACCCAAGACATATGAAACATGTAAATCCCACGTTGATAAAATCTGCAACAAGACAAACTAAATCAAATCAAACACTTTGCATATTTTCAAAAAGGTCATGTTTGCTTAAAATCGAGTTTTCTAAAGCGTACAGATTGACCCTTGAGCATCGGTTCAAGAAGGTCTGCGACGAAAAGAGCTCACTTGTCCATAGTCGTCCCATAAGTCAGATATTTTCAAAACTTACTTCGCTAGCTTCAGTAAGCTAACTGGCATGCCCTTTAAGCGACTTTAGACATACGAAAAGGTTCACTTTAGGCCTAAGAACCCGGAGTGGAAATTTCTGCGTGTCTACAACTACGCTCTATTATTACAACCCCATATCAAATTGAATTAAGTGTACAAGGAGATATGAAATACCGAATTTGAAACACTTACGTGATTTGGATGTTTGTCCCCTCCAATCTACACGGGTTTTGCTTGGCTTCGCACCCACGGATGAGTCTTCCTTGAAGCTTGAAGCTTGAAGCGAAAGATGGCTGAACGAAGCCTTTGAGCTTGAGGGGTTTGGCTTGAGAGGTATGGATTCACGGCAAGAGTGGGTGCAGGTTTGGTGTGGGTATGGGATAGGAAGGTATGAGATGCTACGGGTGTTAGTGGGATGTGTGGGGTGATGGTATGGCGTGGGGTAAGGTCACGGTTGGGATATGGGATACTAGACTAGGATGGATTCGGTTGGGGGTTCTAGGCAAAGTGGTCACGACACTAAGTAGGTGGGGTGGATGATGGTGTGGGATACGAAAGGGGTATGGGATGTCTAAGGCGGTGGACGGGAGTTGGGGGTTCTAGGCAAGGTGGTCACGACACTAAGTAGGTGGGGTGGGATTTAATTGCTGGGTATGGTTTAAATGTTATAGACAGTAGAGGGAAGTGTCGATGAGCGGCTGGGAGGGGTAGTCTGCATTGTGTTGGCATGAAGCAACCTGGTCAATTGAGCTATAGAACTGACTGTGTCGACACGAACCTTTTTGCTTGGAATTTGCCTCCTTTGATCTCTCGTTGGTTTATTTAATCCATTGATTATCTATAGAGCTGACTGTTATATTTAAGCAAATCACTACGTGGGACGTTAACAGGAGGGTTTTTGTAGATGGGGAGGCCGAAGCCAGATGCATGCCCTGGGTATTGAACTCGTGACCCTTCAACTTGTGAGTGGACCCCTTTAGTCGGGCAAGCTATTGCTTCTACCGTAACACTTTGGGTTATGTAATTGGTAAGCTTCTAGAGGGGTGCATGGTTTGAGGTATGAATTTGCTCAGTATATTCTAGTAGTTCTTAAGGCTGAGATGCAGATCGGCTTACTGATTTCTTTTGTCATATGTCACTATCGTCGCAACTTGCATACTTCTTCCAAGCCACTTAATGTCTATTCTTCGACAAGACCATACACTAAGTATAAAATCGTTCAGAACTTCAGAGTTTAAAAATCTTGACTGCCTTTGTCCTTTTTCACATGGAACCGTTTCCTGTTTGGTCTTTGCTTTCCGTATTGCTGGTCATCACATGTAGTTTGTCCTGTTGGTTGAGTGAGCCCCCCTACCCCCCCTCTCTCTCTCTCCAGGTATATATATATATATATATATATAGAGAGAGAGAGAGAGAGAGAGAGAGAGAGAGAGGTAAACCATACTCGATCATTATCATCCTTCGTGAGATCAAAGCATTTTGCTTGGTCATTATCACTGTTTGTGAGATTAAAGCATTTATCTTGCATTGCATTTAATACATGTGTATTAAATTACATTTATCAACGTGCTTATATTGATTAATAACTCGATCTACATCATTCGTGCGATTGTACATATACTATTGATCATTTGAAAAAGTGTTTAGCAACTCTTACACACACACACACACACACATATATATATATATATATATATATATATATATATATGAAAGGTTATACCAGCTAGATTGGAGAAATGGTAGCTTGAACCTTCACGATCGGGTTTGATAATTGATAGGAAAAGCATGAGGTAGTTCCATAATGTCTTTATTCGATCTTTGAGATGAATGATTGATGTCATAAAACAAAATCATTTGATACACATAATATATTAAATACAATTTATAAAATTAGAATAATATTTATATTTTTTAATTCAGATCTCCATCTCAGATCATATCAATTGAGTGGTAAAGATCATTGAAAGACATTATGTATTTAAAACTATCTTGAAAAAAACATCTTTAATTTTGTCAGGTGAGATGGTTTAAGAGCAGCTAAGTCGAAGCTGGTGTTAATTTCATAGACTTTTCTCAAAGATCTAGGGTGAAGATGTGCGGTAGGGGTTTGCCCGTATTAACTCTGCATGGACCTTACCAAAAGGTCCACATTTAAACTTAGACATGGGCAGAAGGTTCCAACTATAACTAAGCCGGATTTTGAGGCAGTCCAGATTGTGACTGGTTAAACCGTGACCAGAAATGTAACCGAACAGGGAACCATGGGTTTAGGTACAGTTTATGAATTTTAGAAACTTAAACCAAACCATAACCCAAAGCATAGGTTTGCAACTATGTACAACCTTTTATAGAAAAAGAACGAGAGTAGAAGAAGCTTCGGTTCCTCAGTTGGAACCGAAACTAAATGGAACTGGTGGTTCTGAAATTGAAAACAGAACAGGGCACTTTTCTTTCCTTTCCGGTTATGGGTGAATAAAAACCGGCCATGTCTTCTTGGACCTGGCAAATTGACTAACCAGGTTGGGCCACTTCGGGTTCGACTAGAAAGATGGGCCCACCTGAATATGATGACCTCATTTTTGTTCAGGTCATATTCTTTGAACCTGGAACTGGCCCAGATCAAGTTCGTTTCAACTTTAGGTCGACACAATATATATAAAAATACATCTGATATACGTACAAACGTACAATATTCATGTCTTATATTTGTGTGTGTGTGTGTGAGAGAGAGAGAGAGAGAGCATCATGTTCGTGTCCGAAGTTGCAAGAATGCTTGGAAACGTAGTGAAGCGATTTGCTCGTAGTCGTAGAACCGTATTTCAAGTCAAAATCGAAGTATCTTTTCCCTACGGTGTTTTTGCTGCCAATATGATTTGGATGAAGGCGATATGATTCGATTCTAGAAAGTTGGTATTGATGAATTGTTGAAGTTTTATCTCTTCCATTGGTTGATCGTTTAGCCGAGAGAAATTGTAGATCAGAGTAGAAAAGATTGATCAACTCATGAATAGTAGTTTGGACTTAGTTTCGTGGGTTGAACCAGATCCAAACCATCCCAGGATCTAAAACTGGGAAACCAGGAAAGGTGACCCTTGTGGTTCACTTCCCGTTCCACTAGATATGTCAAAATGGGCCTGGATTCAGATCTATATTTGAAGCAGGGCCAAATGGGGGCGAGCCGGATCAGACTTACTCATTGGTTATTAGATTGTGTCTATCAGACCTGATTCAAATATGCTTGAAATCCGCCATATGTAAGGTTATGTTAGAGCAAATCCAAGTAACATTTCTGGCTTGAGCAAACCATATATACATGTAATAATATATATATATACACACACACACATACAAGTAATAAAAAATTATATATATATGTGTGTGTGTGGATACATATATATATATATATATATATATACATGAAATTGAAAAACTATACATATGTATACATATACATATACATGTAATAAAAATAATTATACATATATACATGTAATGAAAAATCTATACATAAATACATAGTTTATATACATACATACATACATATACGTGGGTTGGCCTGGCCCAGGCTGGCCTAGAACCTTAGAAGTCCATATAAAATATGGGCCAGGCCAGCCCGGCCCATATTTTTCCCAACCCGGGGCTGGGCAATCCCTGCTCAGGCTGGATTGACATTCTACGTCCCACCTATTGGGAAAATGAACTGGAAGCGGAATGAGCGGCTTATAAACCTGGAAAGACGCATACTTTTTTTTATGGATTTTCTTCTTAAAAGTTTTATTTTAATGCTAGAAGGAAAAGCATTTTACTGCTTTTTATATTTAATCAGCTTTTTTCGCCTTTTAAAACAACAAAATTTTCATGAATTTTGAATTCCTTGTGAGAATTCGACTTTTCTAATTAAACCCCATTGCATTGCACATATTTTGTGATGATGGAGGAATCAGATTCCATCAATTATTTAGCTTAGTGAAATTGGTTAGGCTGATTTATGCGTATAGTTACACCAAGAATGATATAATAAGATATGAAAACATAAACTTTTGGTTGGCGGATACACCAAGAATGATATAATAAGATATGAAAAATGCACGTCAAATGATTTGAAATCTGCTATCTGTTTCCCTTGGAGAGTTCATATGATGAAAGCAACTATCGACTTATTAAAACAAAAACAGAATACATTTCCCTTCGAGACTTGATTAGGCCGCTGAAATGCCTAGGTACTATTAGCAACTAGAGTGATTCGATCCACTGGCCTCCACTTAATATCATTATTGCCACCATCGATGGTCTTCATTTTCCATAAGTCAGCATGTGCTGACAGTTACTGGACGATATAAAACTTGTTCAAATTCATGAAATTTTAAACTTAATTAGCATAAGCAAGGCTCTAGATCAATTCGTCGAAGAGGACAAATGTGAAACTTTACAACGACAGAAATCCAACTCTATGCTTCTCTTACAAGAAATATTTGGTCATTATATGTATATATATATATATAGAGAGAGAGAGAGTGAGTGAGTGGATCTGGCCCACCACTTATGCCCAACAATTGTATTTTTGTGGCATGAGTGTAATAAACTTAACCTTTATCATTTTTCAAATACCGTTTGTAATCATTGGAATTATACTTGTGCCACCAAAAAGTAATTTTTATGCACGAGTGAAAAGCATCAATAGTGAGCATGATCATGAAAGTACGTACTTTTTGTTTTTCTACGTATAAACCATCATCTCTGTAATCTCATCATATGGATAGTCTAGTATAAATGAAAGTTTAACAACTCTCACTTTCTTTTATATATATATATATATATATATATATATATATATACATGTATATATGTATATATATATACATATATATATGTATATATGTATATATATATACATATATATATATGTATATATGTATATATATATATATATGTATATATGTATATATATATACATATATATATATTGTATATACATATATATATGTATATATATATATATATATATATATGTGTGTGTGTGTGTGTGTGAGAGAGAGAGAGAGAGAGAGTATGTATCTAATTTGTTAAATACTTTCACTATTAGCATAATCCTCTTGGAGGGGTCTGCCAGAGACATTAGAAAGCTGGAGCATCATCATTCAGTATGCGTTAACATCACATTAAGCATGTTTTCCCATTATGGTGAGACAGTTAATGATATTGGAAAGACTGGTTGGACTCCCTTTTCCCTTTACAGCTTGGACTTTCTATATGCTTTGGCATATCATTCCTGGCACCGACTAACATAAATTTAAGGGTGGGCAACAAACCAATGGCCCGTAGCTCATGTGCCAGCAAACCACACCCGTTAATTTAAGGGTGGGCAACAAACCAATGGCCCGTAGCTCACCGACACCCAAACCTTACAATGCCCAGGCCTGGCCTAGTTAAAAGATCGAAAGCATACAACCATGTATGCGTGCACACACAAACTCTTGTTACCTGGTGCAGCTTCTCGCATTGCACATAGAGATGACAATGGGGCGGGTACGGGTTCTCCTTTCTCCACGGATAACGGGACGGGCGGGCGGGCAGCATGAATGGGGAATACATAAATTAATTCTAAATATCTTAGTATAAAATAAATTATTTTGATAGAGAAGTCGGAATAGACTCATCCGCAAACTCTTGTTACCTGGTGCAGCTTCTCGCATTGCACATAGAGATGACAATGGGGCGGGTACGGGTTAGGGTTCTCCTTTCTCCACGGATAACGGGACGGGCGGGCGGGCAGCATGAATGGGGAATACATAAATTAATTCTAAATATCTTAGTATAAAATAAATTATTTTGATAGAGAAGTCGGAATAGACTCATCCGCAAACTCTTGTTACCTGGTGCAGCTTCTCGCATTGCACATAGAGATGACAATGGGGCGGGTACGGGTTAGTGTTCTACTTTCTCCACGGATAACGGGACGGGCGGGCGGGCAGCATGAATGGGGAATACATAAATTAATTCTAAATATCTTAGTATAAAATAAATTATTTTGATAGATAAGTCAGAATAGACTCATCCGGGGCTCCAAAAACCAAATCGCTTGGTTATGTGATGACTTTGAATTAAAGATGTTGAAACTCAAATATTTAGAATCTTATGTCCTTTGCAGTTATCTTCCCAACAAGTCATGCAAGATGTTACTTGGCCCCGAAACAGCACCACGTGGATTGTATCTGGGGCAGGTAAATGGACCGAGCCACCCATGGTTTGGCTTGGCTTGTTCCTGTTCCAATCATGGTCTTACCAAACTCGAGCATGAACCTGAACAATCTATGTTTGATTATTACCGCAATATGTTACAAAATCGTGTCAAATTAATAAATTTAGGTGGGTATGATATAATTTTTTTCGATTTTTTTTGCAATTTTTTTTTATGGTTTTCGGTTTTAATACTTTGAGACCTAAACTTCTCACAAAAATTTGGGAACGTTAACACATTTTATAACTAAGTCAGTTTTTGCTAATGTGGAGTATGATGCATGTCAGCTTATATAGAAATATTAATTAATACTAAATATTAATTTTAATTTAATATTAATTCTATACTTATAAATATGGCTAATATATATTAAATATTAGCTATAGTATTAATCATTATAATATTCACATATAATTATAAAAAATAATACTAAAATAGTAATATAATTATAATAAATATTAATTAATACATATTAATATTTTTTTAATTTTCATTAGTATCTGTTAACTAATTAGTATAATACGAATACATATGTATTTATATAAAATAACTATTATAATATTTACTTAGTATATTATATAATATAAATATTGATCAATACCTAGTTAATTAAATAATAATTTTTAGATGATATTAAGATATATACAAAATTGTGTAAATGATATTCAACTATTAATATAATGTCAACTGTACAATATAAACATTGAGTAATATCCATTAAATATCAGATAATATTAAATATTAAGTTAATTACTTCAATATTTATATAATATATAAATGATTCTATAGTTAATATTAAAATATAAATGTAATATGTAATATAAGTTCACATGGGAGGTACATGGGTTAAGTCCCACGTCAACATATTCAAGTAAGCTCCACATTAGCAAAACTAATGACAGAAACTTAAGGTTTCAATTTTATTGAGTGATAAGTCTAAGTAACAAATTTTTTTATTTTTTATTTTTTTAACTCACACAAATACATGTTATATTTACAACTGACCACCACGTCTTAAAAGACGGTCGTATAGGGAGGAGCCGCTGAGGTCCGTATGATGTAATAAAATGGTCAAATGTTTTTACAGGAAAATTGTATAGAAAATAGATTTTTGACTAAATGAAATTCCCTGCTCACAATCTTATATTAAAGGTTACATTTTTTAACTTTGTCCGGGTTTGGGTCTGATTTTGATCTCTATTTCATTTGAATAACACATTAAAATGTGGGACTCTGGGACCGGAACCAAAATATGGTTTGGAACTACTGTCTAATGTTCCATGATAGGCACAACCGGAACCCAATCACAGGGTGTTCTGGTTTGGTTCTGGATCCGGTTCTAATTCTCGATGGTTTTAGATCCGGTTTGGGTCTGATTCGAGTCACCTGGTCGGCTCTCTGAATCACCCTCGGAAGGCCGGCGGTCACATGGGCCTCGGAGGGGATAGGCTCAGATTTTCGGTCCCGCACTCTTTCGCTAGCCTGTCATTTCCCACCCAACGATGTTCGGTGAAAAGTAGGCCCCACTCACACGAACGGATCAGATTTTCCCCAACGCCGTCTGGACGGCGTAGATCGTCTGAAGCAGGGCGCAACGATCCAAGTGGGCTGCCACGTCCTCCACCACCATCGGCGCTGCGTCCCACGTCACCCATGTGACTGCCGGTTTGGAGAGGCGAGCCCCACATCGCCTGCTGCAGTCATCCGTCATCCGTCCGATCAGGATCGGACGGACGAGGGCGAGTCTTATCTTGACCTGACAAGGCTTCGTGTAAGACGGCCGAATTCCTCGCCGATTTACGCCTCAATTCATCGTCCAACGGGCAACTTTTGGTGGTTGTCTGTTGCTTTGCACTATCAGGTCTGTATGTTTCATTTTTACCCTCGACATCTCTTAATATGCCACATTTGATCTTTAAGGAATAATGGAGTACTTTTTGCTTCTTAGTTTTCGTGCGTGGTCAAGAGTTCGACACCCGAGATGAGCATCCGGTAGAGGTCTTTACCCAATAACAACTTGCTTATTAGAAGAAAGAAATCTCAACGTCACCCTTGGGCAAATCCTGCTAAAAGAACTGAGTTGTTTGTAGGTCGGCCTTGTTTAGTTGGTTCCTAGCTTGTTCATGGTTGGTTCGTGACCTTGATCGAGTCGAACATCAACAATGTGAGTTCCCTCGAACAAGAGACCTGTTCGTGAATCATTCATCTCGTCTGGTCGTAGTAAACCTTGTGCACTGCTGGGTTCAGCAATGGCTACACATTTCCTTTTAGTACAATGGGCCACAAGCATGACTCGGGTGCTGAATCCATTACCTTCAACTTGTGAGTCTACCCACCTAAACAGCTGAGCCGATGCTCTTTGTGCCAATGCACATGTTCATCTAGGCAATACCACAATGAGCCAAAACAAACACAAACACAAGTTTAAAAAGCTACCGAGTTTTCAATCGGCTCCTTATGTTGGAATGAAGCTCGTAATGAAATAACAAACAATTGCGAATGTGTGCAAACATAAATTGTTCATAAATATACGAACACTAGTGAGCTCCTTTGAAAAACATGCCAAACACAAGCAGCCTTTGTCACATAATACTTTTCCCAAGTAATTCAGGAACAGAACTGAGTTAAACTGAACTTTTTTTTCAAATAGGAAAACTTTAAAATAGGATATCTAAAATATGACCGAAAGAATATAAGTATCTAGGTTATATTGAGTTAACTATTATGGCGATACATGATCAAACTCTATAAAAACAAAGAATTAATGTAACCAATCCCATTTTATATGGGAAAAAGGTTAGTTATACACTATTTAACTTAAAGTTTAGTAAGGCGTTTTACTGGTTCCAAATGAGAATCACTGCTTATCTTTCATTTCAGTTTTTTTGTTTTGGTCATAAGCTCATTTCTCATTTCTATTTACTTGACCGTAATTCATTAAACATATACAAAATTGAGTCGGCAATGTGTTTCCAGGCCATGCTAATCCATTCTCGTGTCATAAATTGGATAAATTGAACACGAGCCAACATGTTTCTCATGTCAACAACAACTAAGTCTTTTCCCATACTAGATGGGGTTAGTTACATGGATTCTTTGTTTCCACATAGCCCTATCATGTGTCATACTAGCATTTAACTCAATATAAACTAGATCATTTTTTATAGTTTCTTTCCAACACTTTTATGATCGTCCTCTTCATCTTTTAACATTTTAACAATCTAATTTTTTATATCTTCTTATGGGAGCGTCAGTCGACCTTGTCTAGTATGGGAAAAGGTTTAGTTGTTGTTGTTGTTGTTTGTTGTTCTTATGGAAGCATCATTTTGTCGTCTTTCTACATGTCCAAACTATCTTAAACGATTTTCTTTCATTTTATCCTCTATTGGTACTACTCCCAATTAGTCATCTTTCTACATGTATAGAGTATTTCCTTGTGTGACGCTCATCCATCTCAACATCTTCATTTATGCTAGAGACATCTTTTGCATATTTTGATGATTAATTGTCCAACACTCATAACCATAAAACATAACATATCTAATTACTGCTCTATAATATTTACCTTTAACTTTAATAAAATATTCTTATCACACAAAATACCTAATATCCCTCTCCATTTTAACCAATAAGTATTAAGTCTATGCGTAAAATCTCCATCAATTTTTCCATCACTTTGAAAAATTGACTCTAGGTATTTAAAACTTTCCTTGTGAGGGATGCACTGTGTGCCAATTTTAATTTTTATATCCTCTCAAGTACCCAAATGATCAAACTTACATTCCATATATTCTGTCTTTCTCCTATTGAGTCAAAAGCCTTTACTTTCTATTGTTTCTCTCTATAGTTCCAATCTCCTATTAACCTTTTTCATAAACTCGTCCACTAACACAATATCATCTACAAACATCATACACTAATGCACTTTATCTTGAATATATTTTGTTAACTCATCAATGACCAATATAAATAAATATGAACTTAAACTTGATCCCTGATGTAACTCAATATTAACTTCAAAATGAGCAAAACTAGTTCTTGTTTGTGTTGAAGCGAACCCACAACCATACTCATTCTTCACTTGCATGACCAAGAAGACATCACAAGGCCGAAGCATAATTCACACGTGCATGCCCGGGGAATAGAACTCACTACGAGCCACATGAGGGTCAGACGGCTCTGCCAGATGACAAAAGAAAAGAAAGATGTAGACAGAATGAGGCCGAAGCGTAAAGCTACTGCCCAGAGAATCGAACTCACCACCGGCCACATATGAGAGTCAAAGAGCCCTCCTAGATCACAAGATAAAAAAGAGGTCGTGTTCAAGTTCAACCATTTCCCCTATGAACACAACGCAACGCAACTCAAAGCACCAATGGAGAATCCGTGGTAGTCTCAAAGTGGCAAAATTTGCGCCATCCATCAATTATCATGTTTTTTACATGAACAGGAAATCAAACGACACAAAGATGATCCAGGACACGGAATTGTCAACCATATGCCTAGGGGTGTTTAAGGATATGTTGAAACCGAACCAAACCGCTAGACCCGAATCAAACTAATGGTTTGGTTTGGATCTAGACGCTGAATGGTTTGGTTTGATTCAGTTTTAACAAGAAAACTAATTAGCCGTTCCGTTCACGATTGTAGTGCTAGAACTGAATAATGAGAATTGAACCGAACATCTAGTAAGGGTGGAACAAAGGATGGGTTATGTACTACAAAAACCATTGAAGGGTACCTAATAAGATATACTTTCTTGGCTTTTTAGTTAAAATCAAGTGTAGTATTTGTTGTTATCGATTTACATTGACTACATGATATTAAACTAATTCTTTTAAGAGAGAAATGCTTACAATAGTTTGTTAATGTTCATAACTGTACTGAATCAGACCGATCGATTCGGTTCGGTTTAGTTCTGATCATGCCGATATTTGATTTGGTTCTAAATTGAAGGTAGAACCTAACCAAAACCGTGAGCATCCCTCCGTACGCTCATTTGGGGCTGAATGACATTGAATTACCAGAGAAGGGTTTATTTGGAAAATGCTATTACAGCTTGGGGCACCAACCGTTTGGCACTGCACAGATAACAAGTTCGTCTTACAGAATGTCACTAGGAAAACGGGATAATCGTCTCCTCGGCCGGAAAAGATCGCCGAGTTGAGTAAGAGAGAGGAGAGGGGGGAGAGAGAGTTTGGGGTGAAGACGTCACCCCCCCCCCCCTTAACGCTTTGTTTAAAAGAGCGACGGACACTGAAAAAGCGAGAGAGAAGGAAAGGAAGCATCGGAGCAAGCAATACGGCAAGGAGGAGACGCGTGAATCAACAACCACTATCCAACGGAGGAATATCAAGAAATTCCGAATTTCGGATCTTTGCAAATCCCGAAAAATCCTCTCTTTTCCTCAGAGAATCGGAAAACTAATCCATAGAGACCATCCTCATTTCTGGAACTTCAAAGATCCCGAGAAATCCTCCAGGATCCGCATAAATGGAGGAGGGAGAAAGAGGGATAGAGTCGTTGGTGGCGATGGCGAGGGAGGTATCGGGGAGTTCGGAATTCCGGGGAGGAATGTTCAGAAGGGAATTCGTGAACTTGAGTCGGAGGGTGATGCACTTGACGCCCTTGTTGGAGGACGCCGGAGATTGCTCGCTCTCGTCGATTCGCGAAGCCATCGAGTCCGCCGGAGAGCTTCTCCGATTCGGCAACCGAGGCAGCAATATCTTCATGGTTGAATTCCTCTTCTTTTTTGCTAGTTTCGCGATTTTTCTTGTTGGCTGTATTTCTTGGTTTTCCTTGTACGTTCCTGTGTTTTTGGGGTTTAGAGGAAACTGGGTTTGGCTTTCGATCATTGGCGAGCACACGCATCTATTTCTGAACTTATTTTCGGAGAGTGATTTGGTGAACGGTCGCGTTGGAATTGGGTTGTGTTCTTGGGATATTTTCAGTCTTCTGAATGATTTGATGCCTAATTCTTATTCTCTTTCTTTCTTTGCATATTCTCATCTGCGCATGATTCTACGCATTTGGTTACACTATTTGATAGTGTGAAATCTCTAACGGGAATGTGTTGTCATTACTTATAGTAAGAGGTTAGCGGGTTTGGTTTCTTTTGACAAAACAGAAACTGAAGTTTTGGTGGGAAAATGGAAGTTAGAAACTTAGAATTCAAAGTAATCCTTTCTCTTGTGATATTGAGAAAGGCGTTTGCTTGGATTATCTTGCGTTTTTATTGTGAAAATTATGTAAAGATTAGCCTATTTCAGATGTTCATTAGGCCCCCATGGTTTAATGGGAAGCCTTTTACGACAGTAACTTAAAGTATAATATATTGTTGGATTGCGAGTTACAAGCTTCTTTTTTCTTGAACAAGTTCTTCTAATGCTTAGATATGGTTGATCACTTGATCTACTCTACTAGATTTTTGTGCCCTCTTTTCTCTTTGAATAACCGAGGAAGAAACAGCTATTGGAATATACTGTATGGGTTTCCAACCTAAAACCCTCCGGTTACCATGCCAATCGAAAGACTGTTTCCCTTTTCATGGAGGAAGCGGAGCGCCCCCATATTTGACTTTGCAACATGAGAATGCACCTCAAGGTTTTTGAAGTCATGAAGCTCTTCAACTTGTGATGTTCAGAATTGCTTCTAGTTAGATGAGAAAAACCTCTAAATTAAGTCTTATCTTCTTATTATCATCTCATGCTTGCGTATGTACAACAGCATTTTCAATGATTCAGATATATTGATTTTATAAGAGAGTTTGTCGTGGGATTCAAAAATCTCTTCTGCTTCTTGGAGGAAGAAGCCTCCTAATGGTGCGAGTGCAAAATTTCCAGGACGAGAACGAGCAACTCTGATTTCCATTTGTTGCTTGTGATTTTGATTTTGCATTGATTCTGCATGAAAGTTTTGGCTTATTTCTACCTCTGTTTTTCAGAACCTTTACTTTTTTGGAACTGCACAAGTTGACTTACCTAACTGCAGAGCATGCAACTGTTTCTCTAATAAGTAAAAAGAAGTGATCTTGTGAATACGCTCAAGTTAGACAGGTGCCTGAGTTTTCATTAGGCATGGAGATGGTTTATTTCACGTTCACTCATACTGAGCCCTCCAAAGACCCTAGTTCTTATGTTGAGTGATTCAATTCCTACGTTTCCATGGGAACTGTTATATGATGTTGATTTATCCCTGTGCCATGTGTTAACTTTCATGCTTAGAGAAATTTTATAGTAATGCTTTCTAACGTCTGTTGGTTGATTTGATCTAGTTTTAGCTTCTTTTGGTTATTTTGCCTCTGTTACAATAGCTTCATATAGTTAGTTTGTCGGTTTGTTGTTATATCATTCTTCTCGATTCTGTTGTTTTGATTTTCTCTCTGTTTTTTGTTTATATGTGAGCGTATTACTATGTGTATTTAGTTGCTTTTATATAGGTTATTGAAAAGGAAGCGATGGTGAAAAGGTTCCAAAAAGTGAATAGCCAATTTGATCAGGCTCTGGGTGCCATTTCCTATGATAAGCTTGACATATCGGATGAAGTTAGAGAGCAGGTAGACTCATTCGCTTCTTTCATTCTCCGCAATCTTAAAATGTTCTACCAATTGATTTTGGTGTACCTTTTCTTTCAGGTTGAGCTTGTGCATTCTCAATTTAGGCGAGCAACTGAAAAGATCGATGCCTCCGATGATGAGCTTTGTGCAGACCTCTTATCTCTCCATGATCAAGCTAACAATATGGATGTCAGTCCTGATGTAATGGATAGAGTGACGAAAAAGTTGGAACTCTGCACCATAGCAGAGTTGAAACAGGAGTCTTTGGCTTTACAGGAGATGGTCGCTGTCACCGGAGATCCAGAAAGGAAGTTGGAAAAGATGTCTGCCTTATTGAGGAAAATTAAGGACTTTGTACGGAGCCAAAACGCTGCAATGATCGATGCTGTAGAAGAAAAGAGTGTTCCTTCGTGTGAAGAAGACCCTCCATCACCCGTCATACCGGATGATTTTCGCTGTCCGATATCTTTGGAGCTAATGAGAGATCCGGTCATCGTTGCCACTGGACAGGTCTTAACTTTATAAATACTGCCTTCTTTTTTCCTGTCTTAAACTTCATATGATCTCTCACCTCTCAGTCAAGTTCTTTGCCTAGGATATTTCCTACTTTTTCTATTATCAGACCAGATAACAATCTTTGGATCGTTTTACGGTTTTGGTCAGTGACCAATCGCATATCAGGTTTGAAGTAGGAATAACCAGACAGAGTGGTTTTGCAGACATATGAACGTTCTTGCATCCAGAAGTGGTTAGATGCTGGGCATAACACATGCCCAAAGTCACAACAACTGCTTCCTCGTACCACTCTTACACCAAATTATGCCCTTCGAAGCTTAATATCACAGTGGTGTGAGTCACATGGCATCGAACCACCAAAACGTCCTCCTGGAACTGGCTCTGCCGATCGTGCAGCTATTGATGCTCTAATTGTAAAGCTCTCTTCACCTAACCCTGAAGATCAGCTTGCTGCTGCTGGTGAAATTCGCCTCTTGGCAAAACGCAACGCCGATAACCGAGTCTGCATTGCCAGTGCTGGGGCAGTTCCTATCCTTGTTGGTATCCTCACTTTGTCGTCAGACTCACGCACCCTGGAGCATGCAGTAACTGCCTTATTAAACCTCTCCATATGTGAGAATAATAAGGGATTGATCATGAGAACTAATGGAGCCATCCCAGCTGTGGTTGAGGTGCTACGGAAGGGAAGCATGGAAGCAAGAGAAAATGCAGCGGCAACATTATTTAGTTTGTCAGTTCCTGATGAGAACAAGGAAGCAATTGGGTGTGCTGAAGGGGCCATCGAATCACTTGCTGTCCTATTAAGAGAGGGGAGTCACAGGGGGAAGAAAGACGCTGCTTCTGCACTTTTTAACTTGTGTTTATTTCAGGTGAACAAGGGAAAAGCTGTGAGAGCCGGGGTTGTCAATATAGTAATGAGAATGGCTGTGGAAGGAGATATGGTGGAGGAAGCGGTAGCAATAATGGCACTATTAGTGAGCCACTACGAAGGCAAGGAAGCAATAGGCTCTGCAGCAGGAGCAGTGCCCATTCTAGTAGATATCATAACCAATGGTTCGCCAAGAAACAAGGAAAATGCTGCGGCTGTACTGCTCATGTTGTGTACAGGGGACGGGAATCGGCTTTTGGCCGAAGCCCACGAGATCGGAGCGATTGGGCCTTTGTTGGAATTGGCGCATAATGGGACCCCAAGAGCCAAGAGGAAGGCAACGGCAATAATAGAATATATGACTAGGTTTCAAGAGCAGCAAGAGCACCAACAACAATTGCAAGATCAACAAGAACTGCAGCAAGGCCAGCTAGTACTACAAGACTAATCTTTACCCACACATCTATAATGTTGATATTGTGATTCTTTTCATGTACCTAATACGTAGTAGAGGTGGAAGATCATCCCTGATTCCAAGTTAGGCAGTTATGATTTGTTATTATTAATGATTTGTCTGTAATTTCAGGTCTGCTGTTTTACATTGGCAAAAATATAAAAGCCTATGTATGATCCCTCATCGAATCTTAGTTGATTGAAACTCCATCATTCTCTAAGACTGGTGTCTTTTATGACATTATAGAAATTGAATTGCCTAGTAGGGCTGGTAAATGAACCAAGCTGCTTGTGGTTCAGTTCGTTAAACACACCTATGAACTGAACATGTACATGGTATGTTTGGGTCGGTTTGGTTCGTTAAAGTTCGTCAAAGTAACAATTTTTCTAATGGCATGCCCTCAAGATAATTGTATTAAGGTATTTAAGTTATTTTTGAAGTGTCATTTATGTTTTAAGTTTACCACAAAAGAAAATTGTAGGTAAATAAATGTCATGTTATTTGGATACAACAAACAACTAAGCCCTTTTTCATACTAGGGTTGGTTACATGAATTCTTTGTTTTCACATACCCCTATCATGTGTCATGTTAGCAACACTTTTGTAGTCGTTATTTACTTCTTTTAATACTTTCAAAATCTAGTTTTTTTATATCTTCATACAGACGCTTCTTTTGATCTTCTTTCTATATGTCCAAACCATCTTAAACGATATTCCATTTTATCCTCTATTGGTGTCGCTTCCAATTTGTTTCTAATAACCTTATTATATATACAACCTTTTCTTGTATGATCACTCATCCATCTCAATACCTTCATTTCTGTCAAGAACATCTCTTGTAGCTATTGATGATTAACTGCCTAACACTCACAACCATAAAACATGACAGGTCTAGTTGGTACTCTATAATATTTATCTTTGAACTTTAATGTTATCTTTTAGTCACAAAAATACTTAACGTTTCTCTCCATTTTAACCAACCTCTATTAATTCTATACGGAACATCTCCATTAATCAATGTATGTCAATTTTAATTTATATGTCCTGTAAAGTAACCAAATTATCAAACTTATATTCCATATATTGTGTCTTGTTCTACTAAGTCGAAAGCCTTTACTTTCTAATGTTTCTCTCCATAGTTCCAATTTTCTATTAACTTTTTCCTTAGACTCCTCTACTAACACAATGTTACGTGCAAATAACATACACCAAAGTACTTCATCTTGAGTATATTTTGTTAACTCATTAATCACCATTATAAATAAGTATGAACTTAAAGTTGATCCTTGATGTAACACAATATTAACTTAAAAGAAGTTTGTCATTCCTTCATCAGTCCTCACACATGTTTTTGCACCATAATACATATTTCCAATAAGGTTTATGTATCTCAATGGAATGCCTCTTTTTTCCAAGGTTCTCGAAAGAGCATCCCTTGGTATCCTATCATAAGCTTTTTCTAGATCAATAAATATCATGTGAAGTTTTTCTTTTTTGCTCTAAAATGTTCAATAAGACGTCTCAAAAGGTGAATCGCTTTAATAGTAGATCTACCTAACATGAATTCAAATTGGTTCTTTGTTGTACTCGATATTTGTTTAACTTATGTTCGATAATTATTTCCTATTACTTTATAGTATGCCTCATTAACTTGATACCTCGATAATTCCCACAATTCTAAATGTCTCCCTTGTTCTTGTATATGGGTATAGGTATACTTTCTCTTCATTCTTCAACTATCCTTTTGTTTCTCTTTTTTCAAACTTCTATAGGAATATTATTTGGTCCTACAGATTTACCAAGTATCTTTGACTTCATTCTTTTAAATACATGGTTTATATACTTTTCTGATTTTGCTAACTCTCGTAAGTTAATACTAACATGTTTATTTTTATTAAAAAGATTATAAAAATATTTTTTTATCAATTTTTATATCATTATTTATCACTAAAATTTTCTCATGCTCATCTTTGATGCATCTAACAAAATTAAGATCCTTAATTTTCTTATCTCTGACCCTAGATATCATAAAAATATATATTTAACCCTCTTTTGAGTTGAGTATTTTATATAAATCTTTCCAAATTTTAGCTTTTGCTTCAACGACGTTCTTTTTCACTTCTTTATTTGCTTTCTTTTAAGCCTCTAAAGTTTCACTAGTCTTACCATAATATAATTTCTAACATTTCTTCTTTGCCTTGATTTTATTTTGTACCACTTCACTCTATCATACAACTTCTTTTTGTGTTGGTACATCTCCCTTAGATGAGCCAAACACATCTTTCGCCATTTTCTTGATATGTATAGCCATATTATTCCACATATCACAAGATGTACCAATATAATTCCAAGCATCTCCTTGAAGGTATTTCTATTTAAAGATACCTTCTTTCTTGCTTTTGAGGTTCCACCATTTAGTTTGAATAGTTCGATGCACTCTTTTCTTCTTTATTCATTTTTTATCTATAAATCTATAACTAAAAATCGATGTTGGGTGGTTAAGCTTTCTCTTTGAATTACCTTGCAATCTTTACAACACGCTCTATCTTTTTTTCTACAAATAAAGTATTCAATTTGTGTTTATGATAAGTTACTCTTATAAGTAATTAAATGTTCATCTAATTTTTTTAAGATTGTATTGACTATAAAGAGATCAAATGCATAGTAAAATTTAAAATCTCCCTACCTTCCTCATTTATACCCTCAAAATTATAGTTTCTATGAATACTTGATATCCTAATGCTTCTTTACCGACATGTCCATTTAAGTCTCCTCCTAAACAAATCATCTCTCTTTGTAGAATTCTTTGAATCATCTTATCTAACTCCTCCCAAAAAGCCATCTTTATACTATCTTCTAGTCCTACTTGGGTACGTAAGCACAAACTATATTAAAAACCTCTGCTCCTAGCACTAATTCTAATGTCATGATTCAATCTTCATATCATTGTATTTCTACTATACTATTCTTTAAATCTTTATTTATGATAATACTAACTCCGTTTCGAGCTTTTTCTATCCTAAGTATCATAATCTCCTTTGTTTTTTCTCCAACTCACTTTGACTCTTGTAAACATACAATATAAATCTTTATCTTAATCATAGTATCTACCACCTTCATGAGCTTACAAGATAATATTCCGATATTCCAAGAATTAATACGAATCTTATTATCTAGTACTTACTTTCTTACCCCTACATCCGTCTATGTTGAAAATACGGAGACCTTCTCTGTGATTTGTTAACTATATTCAAACGATAATGTAGAGGGACTAACTTCTTTACCCACATCCGTTCATTATGTGAGAATCATCTTTACAATTGATTCACTACATTCAGACGAAGATGTTAAGGCTCTTGCTTACTTTTCACTACATTCAAACTCTGCAGTATGTCGTTAAGAGAGATGCCCAATACAATGCTCATAATTTGTATAATCTATGGTATAAAATCCGACAAAGTTTTACGCTGACAATCGGAAGTCTAACACAACCCTCATCTTGTGAAAGTATTACCAGGCTGACCTGCTATGTAAAGGTGATCTTTTACAAGGGCAGAGTTAAATGTCATGTTATTAGGATGTTTAAGAAAATTACTCTCTCAACTTAGTTCGGACCGTTTGGTTCAGCTTGTGAAAGTATTGAACCATTCAATGAACATGTTTGAACAGCGGCTGTTCGACTAAGAGTTAGCTAGGCTCGTTTGTGTGGAAAATGACCTGTTCAGCTTGTTTACCAGCCTTAACAAAAGAAGAAAGGATGTGAAAAATATTCTAACGTGTAAAGTGGGTGCGAATTGAATTGCTTAACCTGCACAGAGCCCTCGCACATCCTGGATCCGTAAGTTTCATTTAGATTGTTGGCGTGGCTTGAGAAAAAAGAAAATAGTGCTATTGTCGTTAAAGTCAAATTTAAGGAAATGTATTTATGATGCTTCTGTTTTAAAAAAAACTCGAGGAGAGTTTAGTGTCTTTTTTCCGGTTGCAAGAGGAGGCCGAAGCCTGAGACACACCTACACATGCACCTTCCAGGAGTCGAACTCTCCACCAGCAGCTGGGCAATATGGACTCGTTCACGGGTCCAAATAATAGACAAAAGGTTTTGAAGTATATGAGAATTTTCTTTTGATTATGTTCAGTTATATTAAAAAATTATAAACATAAAGAAGTTCTTGGAGTGCATCTTAGGAAAGATCATCTACTGAAGGCATTTTTCTTTGTATTTTGGCACCTGCAAGGCACAAACTTGTGAGTAAAGGGGTCTAAAAATAAGCATTAGCGATGGTTAAAGGACAGCCATTATAAATTTAGTCTGTAGTTTTTTATGTTGATGGTTTTGGGGTTTATATCTATGGTTTTAACCATCACTAACACATTTTTGCAATGTTCTTTACCGTGGCATTACATTCTCGATGGTAGGTTCAACATATAGTCAATTGCTTAAACCTCAACCCAAACCGCTACTTGCAGTTTTTGGTATTTTGAGAACGGCACTAAACCATACCATGAACCAAACCGAACCGACAGTTTCGGTTCGGTTCTAAACCACGGTTCCACTTAAGATTTAGCTAAAGATTACTATGAGCAGTACCATAAAACAAAAATTAATATCATATGATAAATGATCATGTATCATATATTTACCAGATAAGAACATATACCACACTTGATTTTAATCAAAAGGCCAAGAAAATTATGCTTTGTTCAAACTCTTAAGACCCATTTTATAGATGGTATGGATCCTCCCACTCCGTCTCTTTTTGATACGGTACAAAAAAAAAATTATGAAAAAGTTTTCCCAACGGTTCGGTTCTAGCACTGGAACCGTGAACAGAACCACTCAGTATTTCTCTTGTTAGAATGGAACCGAACCACGGTTTTAGTTCGCGGTTATAACGGTTGGGTTATGTTCCAGCGGTTCCTTGAAACACGCCTAATAGCCATGAGTTGTATCTCCATCAAACTCTTTTGAATGTTATCTTTATGCTGCGAGCTTTACATGGCAGAGATCCTAAAAGTAGCTCCCTTACATCGGCGTTTGCCTCGAAGAAGGCACCAAACTACTTAATGCATTACATATACATATAACTATTGGGCCTTTTCTCTAAAGATTAATGGTGGGTGGCGGTTAATTTACAAGAAAAGAGAAGGGTTACATCCTGATGAGCAATGGCGGATTTACATTGAGCCGATGTGGGACGTCATCTGAAATTTGGAAAATAAAAAGAAGAGCAATCTCTATACACCACAGGCACAAACGCAGAGTCGGTTTTTGTCTGATATTCTGCTTTCGTCTGTGCTTTATGTAAATTTTGTTTCTTTCTCATTTATATAAGATGCAACTGAATCGCCGGTCGAGAAAACAAACTTAGTTATGAACCAACGTTAAGCATCGTAAGTCATATTTCTGTCACCTAGTCGACGTGTTGAAGAAAGTTTCTACGATGACATTGCTTGATCCTTTTAGAGAATTTGGAAGTCCACTTGGCTCTTCTCCTTGTCGTAGAAATCCTGCTTACATCTTCGTCTTGTCGTAAACTTCCGGCTGACATCTTCGCCTATGTAAGTTGGTGAAGACTGTATCCTCAGTTTAGAAATCAGGTTCGTTGTGGTGAAAGCGGCAAACTTAACTAAGTTTAGAAGTCAGGTTTGGCCCCCATTGTAGACATTGGCTTGAGTTTTGTCAGTGACTTCGGCCACATTCATGCCGGTTCGCGCTTTCGGTTATGAAGTAAAGTAAAGCCATGTCTTTTACATGGTTCTACCTTGTGTGGCAGAGCTTTAGCACCGCAAATCTGAATACAGATTGAAACTTCGCCTCGTGGCTCTCAGAGATAGCTAGTGTTCTGCTCTCTCTCTCTCTCTCTCTCTCTCTCTCTCTCTCTCTATATATATATATATATATATATATATATATATATATATATATATATATATATAGAGAGAGAGAGAGAGAGAGAGAGAGAGAGAGAGAGAGAGAGAGACAGGGAGAGAGAGTATATAGAGAGAGAGCATATTCCACGCACATACTCACATACTCAAATCTATAAAAGATAATATTATTTTATATTTTTAATTCAAAACACAATCGTTGATCACAGTGATTAAACAATTGAGCTATTTAAGGATGCTTGACACAAATTGATGTGCATATTTACCATATTCTCTCTATATTATATATAAAAGGAAAAGTTTGACATCCTTGTCATGTTATATACTTGTTATAATGTTCTTGAAAATCTCATCTATCTTAAATGTTTGAGGTTTATATATATATAACGCGCGTGTGTTGCATCTGAATGCACAGTGGTAGAAACGTATCCCTTTTTTTCTTCCTTTTTCGTTGGCAAACTGGTGTATGGCAGACCCTGACCCGTTAAATGAAGCAGCTGACTATTTCTCACACGCTAGAACAAATTAAACGACTAAAGATACGATCTTCATAAATTAGGAAATGTAAGTATAGACTATTTATAGGTTTTTTGTAGGTCAATAGGTTAATAAAATTGATTGAGGCATTTTGAGCATATATATATTTTAGATTACCAAGATAGGGTTGAACAGGACATGTATATATATAGTATGCACAGGAAGGTAATCTTCCAAAAAAAGAATGACTGCCCAATACTGCAAGGAAATGGTGGTGAGAGCAGCTCTAACTGGATTTGGAGTATCGCTCTGCTGATAATCACCAAGGTATAGTAACATTGAGGTGTGGACACAACGCCATCTGTTGTTAAAGGTAGAATGTCTGATGAGCTGCTATAGCGAATAGGTCGAGGTGACTCTCCATGTGAATGAATGTTACATCTTCCAGAAACGTAGTCAAATGATGTAGATTGTCTGGTAGTATAACCTACTGCATTCAGCTTTATAATCATCAGAGAATTGTTCCAATGAGACATTCAAAACATCATCTGCTGCATAAGAACAAATATCTGATAAGCGACATATGTTCAGGGGCGTTCATATAAAATGATAGATCTGAGTGCCGGCTGCTGCATTTCGAGCACATTATTCATGCTACGTTTATAGGCACTTCAATTACTTGCAAATGCTGGTAGTCATTGTGCTCTAACCTGGACAATTTCCCTATATATATATATACATATATATGGAGAGAATCTTGTATATGCTAATAAGTGTTAACATATCTAAGCAAATTTATATACTAGAATATACTATGTTATATATATACATATATATGTGTGTGTGTGTATAGAACACGCTTTCACAAGCACAACTGGCTCCGTCTTACTAGGAAAGCTGAAAACAAAAGAAAAGAAATAGTGGACAAAGAAGGTCAAAAGAAGCATGGGAACTGCCCTAGGAAAAAGAAAATACTGTTACGGGATGAAAAGTGAAATTTAATTAAGTGTATCCATGACGCTTCTGCTTTCAAGAACTCCCCATACAGCCCTTAGATGTCAGTCATACGGAATAAAGTCCGTCAAAAAGTAGATCTACACGTATGATTTCATTGTCAAGGTACCCATTTTGGTGCCCCTTAGGCGTTCTCAAATAACAAAAACTAAAAAGGAAGTCATGGTTTTCACCATTTTCTCGTCTGTGGTACATTAGTCGACAGCTTACGGGCACTAAAATGGGTACCAAGAACAGGCACTACCTTTAGCAGTATTTGGAATTTTTCTTTTCTTTCTTTCTTTTGAAAATGTAGATGGAAGTTTTCTTTCGTTTATTTTCATTAAAAACAGCGTATAAAAAAATGTACCCAGAAAAAAGCAGTAATTTTCAGCAAGTACATATTATTAGAAGCTTATTATAACAAACGTTACAAACATCATGGACCGTAGTTTTTCCTCTTTTCAGATGGGTAGGCAGACCCGAACCGGTTAGGTTAGTCTTTACAATGAAGATTCAGAAGAAATCACTTAGGTCTGTCCCTCCAAAGTCTGTCTCCTTCGACACTTGCGCGCCATCATCTATAAATGCACTGAATGGTCCTGGTTAGAGTAAGGGCCAAAATTTGAAATTCTTGAGCCTTACTATGTATTGCACAATGGTCGTTGAAGGAAGGGAACTCGTGGGAACTACTTTGTTAAGCCGAGACTATTCAAACATGCTCTGAAGGTTAGCCTTCAAAAACTCTACGATCGTTACAATCTTGATGCTTAACAAGACAGGTAAAATTTTATAAAGATTTATAACAGGAATTGCTCTTAGTTTTTTTGGCTTATAAAAGTAAAAGGAAGAGTGTAATTTGTCGATTTTCCGGTCTTTATATATTTCGAGCTCGTCATAAGCGTGGTTCTCCATATATATGGAAGTATAAAGTTCCAATGCTCGCTAGAGTCCATCGCCATCCAGTTTTATGCTGTGTTTAAATTCCAAATGGAACTGTAAAATACGTTTCCTGAATTTAATAAAGTCTTCGTATTTATATAAAAGTTCTTCTTTTGTACCAATAAAGTCATGATCTTCTTGGTTTACGTAAACTGTTTGATGACATCGTCAAACGGCTTAAATATGCGATCAATATACCAATAAACGTTTTTCTTTCCCTGTTGCGTTAAGCAACATAATTTTCGGCTCTTCATGGTGTTAATAACGCATGCCTCTCATGCTCCCCTTTAACACATACATAGATGTTCGCTGCAATGGGCACAAACGTATGCATGCAGAATCGTGTAGACTCTTAATTCTTTTCTTGTTTTTGTTTAGAATCTGCGGAAAAAGAAATATGACGAGCAAGACGTTTACGGAAGGATCTTTGTGGATTTCGAGACTTGGCAAAGAAGCTTTCATGGCCATCGATGTTGCTATCTGCTCACTCTCCGACGCCTCCCTCTTATCCACGTAAGAATATTTTCTTTCCCCAGCTCGCACTTTCAGACGTTGTCGAGAGCATCAGAGTCTTATTGATTTCTTAAGTGGGATCCAATGATTTCTTTCCGCATCCCTTCAAGCTTTGGGAACTGACACTTCCTCTCTTCGTCATTGTGACAGTCTTGCTCTCTCTGTCTCTCTCTCCAGCACTCGCACACAAGAATATTTTGAAGTATTAGCCTCGTCTTTATGCGTCAGTTCAGTTGTTTCAATTCCTCGAAACATGGTGGCGAGGAGCACCATAGCTGGTTCTCATGTGGTCTTAATAACCCTAGATTGCATACAAAAGGAGATACAACAAGAAGAACGAAGCAGTGAGGTCGGGTAGATGGATTCTTTATTTTCATAGAACTCGATCTGATGCTATGGTAAAGCTAGACGCATAAAACTTGATCTTGTGCCATGCTAAAGTTGGATGATTGTTTATTATTTCTTTTTAATACTTTTATGGTCTCTTTTATTTCTTCATTTTCACCCCTTAATTTTTTACACCTTTTTAATTATGAGAACACCACTTAGTTTCTCATACCTTTTTAATTATGAGAATGTTTGGTCACTTTTTCACGTGTCTAATTTTTTTAGCAGATTTTTTTCATCATTTATTTTACCACTCTCAATTTTTTATAATAACTTTATTGTAAATACGGTTCTTTTTCTTTTTTCTTGTGTTGACTGTACATCCTTTATTTCAATAATTTCTTTATGATATAAAATTGTAATGACATGCTTGTAAAGATGGCATCTCATGATTCTTCAAATAAGAACTGTTTCTTAATGGATGGGGGCATGCACTACACCAAACGTCAGTTTAACACCGCTCCTTGTGCAGCTTAATACAATTAATGAGCTGCTACTGGACGTGGTCCAACAAAACATAGTCAGAGGAAAGCAAGTTTGGCTTGTCTACACAAAATACATGCCAACTTACGAGCTTGTTTAGTGACTGAAGGGCGGAGTCGAGAACACCCGTAGTTGATTTGATTCGGCCCGTTGACCAGGCTTAGCTTTTAAGGTTTGAGATAATATCATGTCTTGGCACTAGTATTTGCATATGTACAAATTCCATATTACATATACAAACACCAAGTTATTTTGGCTTCTCCAAGAAACTCAACTAGATATCCCATTTTATGAAGGTATACAATAAAAGCAATATTGGTTACCACAAATCCGAGTATTTCCGGCGGTTTTGATCTTTCGGGAAAGCTGGCTTACATGTGGTTCATTTCATATATACTGGTCGTTGTCTGTACGTTTTCTCTTGCTGCAAATCGTCTTGTTACTATCTTAAACATACAGTATCAAGTTCGAGTTTCTATATATGATCTATGATGGCCTTGCTAGAGTTAAAACCGTGGAACCAACTATTATGTTCTTTTCTTTCATTCTGTTGTTCATGTTCTTCTCCTTTCCCCTAGAAACAAAAAAACCACTACGGAACCAACTGCGTTTCAACGCCTAGCACTTCTCTCACTTGTTTAAGCGCCAGGTATATGCACGTTGCATGCAAGCAGCACCTTCGGTCCCACCAAATCCATCCTCTGTACACTTGTCCATCGGATGGACATGAAGTGCTGATGACATTCATAAAATGGAACGCAAGTACATTTCCAAGATTATCCCGTTTTTGTCGAAACCGGTTTAGAGTTTTCAAGATTTCAAAGAACTGGGTCATGGTTGGCACTGGTTATAATTTCAGTCACAGAGCCGTGCGTGCACTCAGGAAGGAAACAAGACGGGTAGCTTTTCCTTGGGGCCGCACACGAATCATTTATTGGTAGAATCCTACACCAGATTTATCAGAGAAAAGTTTAATTGGCTCACATGTTGGTGCTCGTTTGTCATTTCTGTTCAATGCTGATGCTTTAGTGCTCCTTCCACTTGTTATTGCTTCCTCGCTTTGCTGTCAAATAATCACAATTGTCACCAGTGAGTTGATCTTCTTGTTGCTCTTTTTTGGTAGTTTGATTGTTATTCCTGCTGTCTTAGAGAAAAGCATTATTACCATATATATATATATATATATATATATATATATATATATATATATATATATATATATATATATATATATGTGTGTGTGTGTGTGTGTGTGTGTCTGTCTGTCTGTACTTGAGTGGTGGTATAGGGATAACACGCGAGGAGACTCCATTGCAGGTAGCCTTGTGAAGGGTTTGGATATCAGCTCGAGTATCTGCCTGACCCAGATTCAATTTCAAGCTCTGGTCACTGAAAATGAGGGCAAATATATATTTGGGTGGAAATGAGAACAAGTCTTAAGTTCCAATTGGATCTGGATATGGGTGGAATAGTTAGAGGTATCCTATACACTAACGAGTTTAACATCATGTTGATGAGACACAAAGCCACAAAATTAGGTGCATCGGAAATAATCTCACTATTTTTACTGAGTTTATCTTTTACAGGATCTGTGTTACTGCATTCATTTAAAGGAATTTATAGCTTGTCATCATCATTGGCTGAGGTTTCCAGACTGGTCTTTATATGGTAAATGCCTGGATGTTAAGTTGAATCTTCGGTATTAAAGTTGGTGGAGACTGGTAGAGATACAGTACAAGATCAGGTTAGTTTATCTTACCACAATTATGTAATGTAAAACTAAAACCATCGCTAGTTTTTCTTCACACTACGTAGGTTTCTGCTGCACAGAACATCAGTAGATGATGGACGGCGAAAAGACCCTTTCCGAAGAGACAGATCTCTTCGATATTCATGCCTTTCTGGAATCGAGTTTGCCGTTTTAGAGAAGATAACGACTCTTGTTATATATAGCTTTCCAGAAAGAATAACTCTTCAATATAAATATATGAGCTGAAAACGCTTTCATTATTTTGAAGATTATCTCAAACAATTTTTCCATCAATCCGCAAGAGATTGGTTGATTATGTCACCTCTAATGTTTCGTATCTTTACATTCTATTGGTGTTGTTGCACGAATTTTTTTCATGTCTTTTTTCACATGACCTTGTTATAAATTGGGAGTGATTGAGAGTGGCATCAATGAGAGATGGTTTGAAAAATAAAAAGAAGATTGAAAAGAAGTTTCAGTAAAAAAATATGAGAAACCATATTGTGTGAGAATGTTAGGGGAACGAGGAAAATCATAAACTTGTTGGAAGAAAAAGATAAAAATTAATTTAATTTATGTTGAATTAATTATTAGCATGGCACATGATCGAATTCCATGAAAACGAAGAATTCACCAACCTCATGTAATATGAAAAGGTTTTGTTGTAACCCTGTTATAAATTCACTCTTATTTGTATGATATGTTTTCACTTTGATAACTCCAATTTTTGATGCAGTTCTCTTCTCAATGGTAGCTGTCAATAAACGAGGGCATCTTCTCTTTCTTATTTTTCGTTTGAGTTATAGACAAGAAATACTTGATGCATCTGTTTATTTTAGTTAATCTACATTAAATTTACGTGCGCTTGACGTTCTCCTTTCATGTTGACAACATTTTTTTCTGACATTAAAAAGATTTTCACCCTATATATTTTTTTATTACATACCTTTTTTTTACAATAAGACTGTTGAAGCGAGACGCTTGTAGAACTCATGACCTTCAACTTATGACAGTGCCCCTTAACCAGGTGAGCTGTTGCCCGTTGTGCTGTTAAATATTAATTTTAATTTTTGTATCTTGTTTTCTTTATGTAATCTATATAATATGCCTTTGTTTTAAGATTTCTATATCGATCCTACTTTTGTGGTCAGCTTTTTTCTTTTCTTTTATATATTCAAGATGGATTAAGCAGACTTTGTGACCTGTTCCAAAGAGGTGCTCTATATATAATCTGTGCATCTCTGTCTTTACAAGGTAGGAAACCACAAGCTTTTTTCTTGATCAGCACCACAGTACAGGTTTAATTGTAAAAGCTCAGTAAGTTTCTCGGCTTAAAATTTGATTGCTAAAGAAGTTTGGAGCACAGTGGTTCAGAATTGCACAAATCTTAATAGGTGAAATGATGCAAAGTAAGATATATTGAGCTTGTGCATCACGATTCATCACATGCACACCACCACGGTCGCATTCGTGTAATTGGATTTTGAGATTCTCTCTCGTGGTCTCTGCGTGTTGTAAAAAGAGGGAGTCGGTCCCCGTGGATAAGGAATGCTGATGGGTCGGATCGGAACAGTTCACGCCGATCCACGTGAAGGTGATCGACTGCCTTGCATAGAATTCTGGGCAGAACCAGTTTGACGGTTCGGACCGACCAACACCATCATACACATACACCGAGACATGCACTCATGTGTATATATATAAAATATGTAATAAGATATATATATATATATATATATATATATATATATATATATATATATATATATATATATATATATATATATATATATATATATATATGTTGTTTTTGCAGACACAAAATTACCTATTTCCTTTCTATTTTCGACCACTCTCATTTATGGTCACACACTCTATCAACCATGAGGAGTTTCTGTCCACCCTCCCTCTCCCTCTCTCTCTCTGAATTTCTTGATTGCGTTTCTTTTTGTGTCAGGAACCAAATAGACAGGACCCTGATAATCTTTTGACCTGTTATCCAAATTACTAAAACGCCCTCCACCCTGCTGTAAACCACGTTCCACTTTCAAGCGAAATATTCAACATATTTCTCGTCCTTGGTTAAAAAAGGAAACTCTTCTCTCTCTCTCTACGTTCAGGCTCCAACTACACATGCAGAACACCATGGTAAGGATCACTTAGCATTATTTAACCATTATTTTCAGGAAAACTTGTTATGCATAAGGCATTAAGTTGCAGGTTCAAGATCGATATACGGGGTGTTGAGAGTCTTCCTAATCCCAGATTGCACAGAATAGTCATTTGTGTTACCTTCTGAAGAGCAGGAACTGCAATTCTAACACTTCCGAAGATTCCTTGCCTCTTAGAAACGAAAGTATGGCTATGTATGCAACAGTGTTGATCCTGAAATCCTCTGTTTGCGAAAGAGAGAGAGAGAGCTTCCCCGAGCCAGCAGCACTGGTAAGAGAGAACAGCACAGCAGAGTATAGCAGAAGACAGCACATTGTCAAGGAGTTTGCTTTATTGCTTTATTCTCTCTCTGGCTACGGGCTAATCTGTTCTTGGGGACTGCAAAAAGCAATGTACCCGTCACATGATAGAAAAGAAAACGCAGTGCAGCTAAACTAACCAATAGGAAAAAGAGAAGCACATTGCATCCAATCTCAAGATCTCTAATGTTTTCCATTGTTTCCCTTCAACTCATCCTACCTATATTCTCAAACATATCCTCTTATATATATATATATATATATACGTGTGTGAGAGTGAGTGTGTCTTGTTTTTGTTTTTTTTGGAAGTGGACAAAAATGATCCGGACCGTCTCTCTCTAGTTTTCTTGAGTAGCTGAGGAAAACACTATTAAAAGAATGGATGCTTAGATTTCTCTCACTTAACAATATATATATATAGTAAAAAGATACTATTTATTTATTTATTTGTGAAATGGCAGTCAAGAAGGTGAAGACTCAGCGCATCGTGATCTCCTCGATCTCGGGGTCTCTCACTCTCTCGCAGGCGCAAACATACAGAAGAGGCCTACACAATCACATCGCACGCTTGTCCCGGCCTTCGATACGGGAGTTCTGAGAAGCCGTGTAATGCAGTCTCGAGATTTTGCACAGACCTCTCTCCTCTCATGAAATGCATGCAAAGATTACCCTTATCTAGATCGTGCGACGTTCGAAGTAACGCATTGTTTCCTGCAATGCACACGCTAAATCAAAGGAACCTTTAAAAGGACGCTTATTCGCAATACCAATTAATTGATCTCACTGACGCTGAGAAAATAAAGTCATCGGCCTGATTGCTGATAAGATCATTAGCAAAGAGAAAAGAATGCAAAATTTAGAGAGGGAAACGATGCAAAAGTAAGATTCGAATAAGCACCTACTAGAAAAACGAAAGGAAACTTAATTGCCAACCTGTTACATGCTTGTATATCTCTTTCTCCTAGACCTTGGCATCCTTCCCAGGTTCAACCACAAAAGAAAGAAAAAGGAAAGAGAAGAAAAGAAGATGCAAATCTACTTTACGTTTCCAACATTTAACGTAATTGAAGTACCAGTAATTCTCCAAACATAGCTCCAATGCTACACTACACTCATGAGATGATTTTTCAGAGAAAAACTTGGCTTTCTGTAAATGAAATTCTTTTACCGATCAAACAAGAGAGCTCGTCGTTGAAGGGAAATTTGAAAGATCACCCCACGCATTGCCGGTCCAGTATCCGATGTTTTGGTGTTGATTATCTTCCATCTTCACCGAAGCACTGCCATGGTTAAGGTGAGCTGTTGGCTTGTTTCTAAGTTGTGCAGCAGTAGCTGCAGCGAAATACTGCTGCTCTACCAATCCTTCACCATCGAAGGGCAGTAGTAGTTGTGGTTCCATGTGAGGTAAGCCATCTTGCCGAGGAAACACAGGCGGAAAATATTGCTGCATCCGCCATTGCCCAAGGCTACCGCCTTCTCCGGCAGGCTCATTGGCCGACATAAAATCTAGGCCTAGAGAGTTTCCTGTGCCCGCCACCACCAAATCCCGACCGCCGGGGAATGCCAACCCGATATCAGTTCCGCAGTTGTAATCAGAGAAACCATGGATTGTGGGGAGGAAAGGAAGAACTGTAGGCGGAGGAGGGTTGTTATCTATCCCCACAATCTCGCCAGACGAAATCATAGTTGCTCCGCCGGAGCTCGTGGCACTGCCGGCCTCCATCGTCTGAGACCGACCACCGGTGTTGCTGTGGCTATTGTTGGTGTTGCTGCTTTTGTTTCTCTTGTTCCTCCGACATCCACCCCCGACAGGGACGTTTCTCAGGGAGCCACCTTTGGTCCAGTACCGACGGCAGGTCTTGCAGAAGTGGCGTGGCTGTGAGAGGCTATAATTATTGTAGTAACAGAATTTCGTATTTGTAGATTCGCACCGAGGACACTTGAGGGAGGTATCTGGCGGTGGAACTTTCGCCTGCCGGGCACGTTCTGCCATTAGAATTGGCCTTGATGAGCTGCCGGAGCTGGCACTAGCTGTTGTCGGGATCATCTCCGGTGCCGGCGGGTGGAAAATCTCGACAGGATGATTATCAGCAACAGACGATCTGCCAATAAAGCTCGTGTTACTAGTCTGAACGCCACCACGAACTCCACTACCAGCGGTGCCCCCCCCTGGTTGATCCTAATGGTATTCAAATATTGGAAAGCAATGAGAAACCCCAAAGTTGAGTGGTATATTCAAGAGGAGAGCAAAAGGGTATCATTTCCTTTTGCTCTCTCATCTTTCTTCAAAGGAGCTATATAGAATTCTTTACCTGCTGCTGCCAACTGGGTGGATCCAAATACACGGGAATTCCGGTAAAAACCATCGGTTGGTTTCACTTTCCTTCTTTCTCCCCCTCTTGTTTGTTGGTCTTGGAGACACAAATCACGATAACAATACTGGAGGAGGCGCAGAGAGAGAGAGACTTTTGTTGGTGGTGGGAATTACTTCGCCGTTAAGCTTCTGAGAGTGCAGAGTTTGCTGAAAAAGGGTGTGTGCGCGCTAATGCATGGATGGAGAGAGTGTGTGTGTGTGTGATTGAAAAAGGTAAAGGCAGGCTCCTCCACAGAAACCCTAAGGATTAATATAAACTTTGTATGCAGAAACACATCTTATTTACACAACCAACAATAGAAAAAGAAAAAGGTGGGTGATGATGGTGGAGAGAGAGTAAGAGAGTGGGCCCCTTGGCCCCTTCTCCTTCATTAGACCGATTGGATTTTCCGGCAAACAGCGGATAACTCCATACAACTCACTCATCTGCTTATATATTGTGATTCATGGCTCTATCTGATCGTGAGGAGCTGCATGCTGCATATCGTCACTTTTGCTCAAGTCATCTTGTTCCTGAACGCTCTACATATTCTTCCGATGGTGCTTGAAAGTTTGTATGAGATCCAGATTGAAGCATTCTAGAGCAAGAGTACCAACAAACTAGTGTCAATCCTTTTAACATGATTTAAGAAAATAAAAGAAACAATAAATTTCACCTCATTGTACTATTAATTCACAATATTTTTCATCTCATTGTACTACTAATTTAAGTTAGGGCTGGTAAACGAGACTCATGAACCCAACAGTCCTGGTTCATTGCTCGGTTTGTTTTCCATATAAACGAGCTAGATACAACTTTGATTCGAATATGTTCATGAACGATTTATATAATTTATCGAGCTGAACGGAGTTGAAAGAGACTTTTCCTTTAGTATCCTAAATAGAATTAACCTTAATTACCCAAAGCCTTTAGTTCCGTCAAGCAAGAGTAGACCATTTTCCTTAAATAACTTAATATAGTTTACCATGGGTGCATGTTATACGTCACAATTAAACAGACTGTCATTTAATGAGCTTTCACAAGCTGAACCGATCCGAACATGCCATGTTCATGTTCAGGTCATACAGTTCAATGAACCAAACAATGAACGAGTTAAGGACGAGCGAAACTACCAGTGACTTGGTTCGTTTACCAGCCCTAATTTAAGTACCAAGCCAAACTAACAATATCATTAATTTCACGTAGGCTTCAAAGAAAAGGTCAAGGAAAAACATAATTGTCAAGTATTTTAATTAGATTTACGGAAATTCTGATCATGTTCTTGTTTGATCACATTTTCTTCATTATTTTCCTGCTTAAAACTTAAAGTATGTTAGTCCTTATATAGACGAATTATCACGTAAATATTGCTGCATGCACAAGAAGAAGTCAGCAGTTCGATACCCAGGTGTGTAAAGTGGAGAGGCCGAAGCGAGATGCTCTCCCCAGGTATCGAGCTCATGACCTTTTAAAGTTGACCCCTTAGTCAAGTGAGCCATTGCTCGTCGAGCGACACTTCACTGTTTATTCTACCTTTATATATTTATGTATAATATTTCATTGTCTAGGAAGGATGACACTAACTATCGCGCCTTTATAGTACTAAACGGGCCTACTAGAGCAAAAGTCTTGGACTACCAGTATGTGGTAAAAATGAAAGAAGATGCATTTAAGTTTAATTGGACTTTTCAAGAGAGGGCAAAATGAACTTTAATGCAAAGATACACGAAGGTGGAGGATGTATATAATAAAGGAGGCTGTAAACTCTCTCTCTCTCTCTCTCTCTCTCTCTCTCTCTCTCTCTCTCTCTCTACACACACACACACATAATATATATGTAGATAGAGAGAGAGAATTTCAATATGGATACTGTACTGCTCTCGAGTTCAATCCCAATCTGATGTCACACTGGAACCTAATTCACAGACATGCCTAACTCTAACTGTCAAAAGCGTCACATTACCCATAGTTTTTTGAGAGACAAAGGGGAAACCGCATTCATTAAAAACGTAAACAGTTCAACTCAGATATATCAATGCTGAATCCAACTAATCCATTGCTAAATAGTAGGATTTGAGTCGGACCCAAAAAGAAAACAAAGGAAACAACCACAAAAAACAAATAATTTGTAATGACAGCTTGTTAGTGGCACCCTTGACCCTTCTAGTTGAACAACAGTAAATGGCCTTCCATATAGGCTGTGCTACATTTAATATAGTGAAATTTTATACACATACATGTACACACATGCATGCATACATATATATATACATATACACATATGTATATATATATATAGAGAGAGAGAGAGAGGTACATGTAATTAACTATATAAGCTTTGGATTACGGTATCCGGCTAATTGTATTTGGTGTGTTGAATATCCAAACCAAAGCTGATCTGTTCTCATTCCTAACCAGGTTTGGTATGGATAGGTACCAGCCTTTAGTGCAGGCATCCACTGACCTACAGCAAAAGGGTGCCAGTTAGAGGCCCAGTCAAGCTGATCAGCTTGTACAGCAGTCCCGGGGTAGTCAAGATACATGGGACCAGAAATATGATATTATTTGTGTTGAGGCTGTTAAGGGCCCGGTCCGGTCTCGTCCGACTAACATGGGTCACATAATCTGGGATCATGATCTGGAACGAAAATGCATGTCATTCTTTCATGTTATCTCCATTTGGATATGATGTCAAGATGACATTACTGCTCTCGCATTTTGAATCATGATTCCTAGATCACCTGATCTAACATCAAGAGAAATAGTTAAGCTGTAGCCAGCACAATTGGTAAATATATTTCTCTCTTTTTAAAATGAGAATTTGTATATTTAGAACCAAGCTTCTAGAATGAGAGTCCTCTCTCTCACACACACATGTATGTATATACGAATGTATGTATGTATGCTGAGTTGTTTAAACCCGTCGAAAGATGGTTCCTTATTTGGGTTGACATATTACTCTGAGCAATTGTTATCGAGGATCACATGATACTAGTGGCTTAAAGTAGTTGTAATGATATTTAACCAGGTAGGGAATTTTGCCAGACCCATTATTGGATCACTGGACTTCAACTCAGTCTACTTCAAGATTGAGGCTAGTGGCCGATCTAGAAAATAGTGTTGGGGGGCGAAGTATGTATTTCATTGTGTTGGGGGAGCGAAGCTTGTATTCAACTGTAAAATGTATCTTTTACATTGAAATCACAAAACTTCAGGGGGGAGGTAGCCCCCAGCCTTTTACGTAGATCCACCACTGATTGAGACATTGCTAATCCAACCATTTTCAGGTACTAAACCTTGTGGACTCAGATGGTTTTGCAGGTTCATGCACAATTTGGGATGGTGAAGATTGGCCACTTCATAAATAGACTCATTCCAATCAATTCTAGTGTCCAAAAAAATCATTTGGATCTGGATATGACCGAAACTATACATATACATTTTTCTGGATATGACCGAAACTATACGTATATATTTTTCTGGATATGACCGAAATTGTTGGTTTACTTTTTTTTTAAATGTTTATAAAGCTAAAACCTGATCGGTTATAAATGGGTGATTCGTTAACCTATGTCTGATTTCCTAATGGGATTGGATCGGAATTTTGGAAAGGTTTATACTAATAGTGCCCACTGTAGCTACCTAGAAAGTTAAAACAGGATCATAATCTAAAAGCAAATTAAGAGAGCATTATTAGGATCGGGTTTAGGTCAGAACGTTTGCACGAGTCCGTTGGTACTAGTAATGAGTCCATTTGGGTTATGATGGATCGGATCCAGATTGGGTATCGAATCAGGTTCCCAGTCAGGTGCAAGCTCACCGATCTTCTTCGAACAAGAAAAAGAAACAAGATCATACTGAAGTTTCTGAGTTTATATTTCTTGACCATGAAACGACTCATTTTCAAAAATTGTTTAGATTGGACCCTATTAGATCTAAACCCACAAATCTATTGATGTCGGATCGAGATAGACCAAGTAGTTGGATCTCAGCTATCCAACCCAGTTTCACCATTAACTAAACTTGTTCACCCTAAGCAGCACAAAATGGTTAGTACTTGTTCTAGCCAGCATTTGGACGTACAGGTTGGTCCGGGTCCATTTCTCATACTACTCATGACTCGATCGATCCACGACATCATATGTTGGTACTTGACAAGGGAGGTAACCTCTAAGGGCGTGAATTACATGGGTTTGGATTTGAGGCAACTTACTCGGGTTCAAGTATCCAGTAATAAAAAATTAACAATCATATTTGGATTCATTATTCTTTGTTACGAACCCAAATCCATCTCCATGGGAGGATTCAAGACCCATTGTATGGTTTACATACAAAATACAAGCCCATTGGTTATTCAGATCGTATTCAATGTTGAAGTTTGTCACTCGAACCTAACATCAATTCAATTATGCAGGGGGGGCAGGTAGCCCACTTGTTTCAACCATGGGCTATGTAATACAGTCCACAGTTATTATGTGCGGTTCTTGGATGAGGCAAAAGCTCAAATGATAGCCTACGGTTATTTCCGTGGGCTTTTCTAGTAATTAGAATCTCTATATCGTTCTTATAGCCTGCATACCACCAAAACCAAGGTTTTTCCTCCACTCAATGGGATTGGTTGCAAGATAAATACTCAACGTTGAGCTTTAACTCAAGAAAGTTGTAATCCGATACATTCTCGGAGGAGCCTTCCAGGTTGCCTTTCAAAATGACCGTAGTATTACACTAAGCATGCCTCTCTCATTTTATCTTTAACGAGCGTTGCTCTAACTTTTTTCTTAATAATCTGATATATATATATGTATGTATGTATGTATATATATATGTATGTATGTATGTATATATATGTATGTATATATATGATCTTTCCTTGTGTCACCGTCTATACTTTTCTCTATTTGAAATAATGGGTGAAGTTGATGCTCTCCACTTCTTAACGTAAGTTAGCCATTGAGGAAGATTCATCTAATATTATGAATGGCATGAGGAAGATTCATCTAATATTATGAATGGCATTCGTCCATCCATCGAGAGTACATAATATGGAGATGGATTGTGACATGTTGAATGAAATAAGGGTAATTTGGTCTTTCCATCCAAAAAGCTAGAGCAACTAACATGTATTTTCCATGACATGAAAGCAGTTGATGAGAACCCCATGTTAGGGGGGTCCCTTGCTGCTTGAGAAATGACCATCCTATCCCGAGATTATGCGAGTTATAGGATGTTGAAGGATCAGTCGCTGATAAAGTAGAATCCCAACCTGGTCCGGTCCATGTGCATGTCTATTTCTCTTTTTTTCTTTTTTCTTTCTTCCTTCTCTTCAATGAAAATAATTAAAAAACGGTCAAAATAAACCTTATCGGAGAGCCGACAATGATAGCTAAGTGCTCCACCACGGGCGGGGCAGGGGGCGGTCATGCAGAGTCGAACTTGCATCGTCATGCCTTTGCATGTACATATGCATGGGTAATTTTGATCTTGTGACCACGTTTAACCATGTGTGTGTGCCTGTTTGTGTCCATGGGATTTTGAGAGTGAGATCTGAGAAAATTAAGTTATCATCTGAGATATGACGTCTGCTACCCAGGCATCCATCAGGATGCATCTGGACTCGTCCGGTTTCAGATAATCCGTTCCGTCCAGAAGAATACAGCCGGATGGTTAGAATGTCATGGGGCATGGTTGTCGTCATACGCTAGATGATGTAATCTTTCTCTCACACGCATGCATGTAGAGTTGGCAAAATGTTCAACATGCACCTAACAATTGTTGGGAGGTTCAAGTTCTCCATCTACAATGCAGCAATTTTTGGTAGTGTCCTAATGACCCAATCGGACACGTGACTCGTACGTCATAACACATCAATCCATCAAATGTATTTGAAGTTTGTTTCTCATTAAAATAGATATTTATTTATTTAAAATATAAACTCTTTTTGTACGGAACACCAAAAATGAGAAGGCTGCTATCCTGCGTCTTGTTTTCCGTAAAATTCCGAAAATTGGTGACGGACACGCGAGTCGCGTCATTCATATCCGCTTGGGCTTAAAGGACGTATTACATGAGAAGGAAGACTGGTCGCTAACAAGATGAAGATGTCGCCCGTAGGTTGTGGGCCCTCATTACATGCGGGTCCGCTCCGAGAAAAGCAATCTCTCTCTCTCTCTCTCTCTCTCTCTCTCTCTCTATATATATATATATATATATATATATATGAAAATTCGATCCTCCTCACTCATGTAAACACATTTAGTGCAACTTTAAAATTTGTAAGATAAAAATGTTATTTGTATTACACTGTTCAATACGAGTAAGATTCAATCTTTCTCTCTATATATATCCTCGAAAATCAATGATAAAATAGTAGAAATAGTAGATAGATCCAATCACTCGTAAGAAAACTAGATTGTGTTCACTTCTAACCAGCTTACTCATATTTATTCATTATTTTTTAGTGACATAAGTATAATTTAAAAAGATCTAAAATTTTCAAAAATATGAAAAATAATTTTATTATATTCATATCTCAAAAATAAAAAATAATAGACAAGATGGAATATATATATAATATAGGCTGTATATTTTGGAGAACGGGAAAAGACGCAACGCGACCCAAGGGATGAAATAGCTGTATATCAAAACAGCTTCTTCAAAGGCTATTGTTGTCAACTTAGTCTCAAGTAATGAGCTATTTACAGATGACCGTCCAATCTTTTGGGTATTAATTTGAGTGTCCTCCTTTTTAGGATACACTAGGAAACACATACTTGGTCCAAGAAGAGACTATTGGCAAATAAGAAAAGCAGACTTACCGTTGATCAATTAGAGTCTTTTCTTTATTTAAATGTTAATATGGCACATGATAAAGCACAACAACTAAGAATTAATCATAGTTTACCTCACTTAGTGTAAGAGAAGTAAAATTTTAGATTATGTTTTTCTTTTATTTTTTGCATGTAAAACTTGATGAAGCAAAAGCCAAAACTTGGTTGATAGGTGTTGTGCCAAAAAGCAGCCATCCAGTGAAAAACCCCACAATGAACAATAGCTTACTTGGCTAAGGATCGACTCACAAGTTGAGTGTCATGATCCGGCTTCAGCTTCTCCGTTTGTTAAAGAAAAATAACGATACATTGTGGTTGGATTGAACTCCCGTTAGAGGTGTGAGAAATTGTATTTAACATTTTAAAAGAAGTTGAAGTTACATTTAACATTTTAAAAGAGGAATGGTTGGAAGGTAACAATAGATGGGTTCACTTCATAGAGTTAAAAAAACACTAATGGTGACAAAGAATCCATGTAGCTGATCCAAACTTAGCGTGGGATAAGGCGTGGCCTCGGTTTCCATAATAATACCGAAACCAGAACCAAGCCTTGTATACTAAGTGGGTCGGGTGCGCATGTATTCTTAGTCTTCATTGAGCTCAATGGTGTATCACATTAGCATTTAGCACCAGCATAATAAGATTCTTTGCCTTGAATTCTTTGGAGGCCTTCCTCTTCCTCTTTTGCAATATGCACTGTAATGCATGCTCACCCTTTGTGTTACATCATGGGGAAGGCTCCCTCAAATTGAACTCACGACCTGCATCTTATGAGTCGAGTATCCCTGCCAGGTGAGTTAACATTCTCAATTGGGGATGCATGTTCAACACTAATGCCAGATGATTCTTACTAGATCATTGTTCATACTTTGTATCCATTATGGATCCAGCATATGCAATGAAGTTGAATATCACTTATATATCATTCCCAATTCGGCACAAAAGCTGCAGACCCAGCGGACGGGTCTAGACCTGGTCCTATTGGGCCAGGATGCAGTCTATTTGCAGCCTTAGCTGATTTGTTTTATTTTGATTAGTTATTTTTCTAATAATTGCTACCAGAAATTCTTCAAATGGATCCAAATCCAAGCATGACAATATTGGTTTGTTCTCAAATCTGGTTAAAATAGAAGAATTAAATCCTTGAGAATAGAAGGTTGGAATGGGAGGGACCTGAACCATGTCCACTCCAATAATGCATGATAGATTCCTCTGGTTGTACATTTGCAGATGCTCTTGCCTTTCAACCAACAACCCTTAGCAAAAACAGCTCAAATCCACACAAACACACACACAAGCGCAACACAACACGTGCACACACCACGCAGAGATCTGTGCTGGTTCAGAATGATAAGCAAGTTTTATCCCACACTAAGTGAGGCCATATCACATTAGCATTTAACTTTAAAAGAGCAAAATGATGTTTTATCTTCTCTTTCTAAAACTTATGAGATTTTTCTCAGCCTCCTTTAAGTACTCATCATCTTTCTATCATAAGCAGTGGCAGATCTAGAAGTTTGTGTAAGGTGGGCAAATAGCTCATGAAACTTTTTAAGGTATGGTGGACTATGTATCATACACATAGATTCGACCATAGGATATTGTCTTTTCATTCAATTTTTCCAATTCACCTCGGTTCAATGTGGACCAAACAGAACTCTCATTTTCTTATCTTCAATTGCGTCATTCATTTTCTAAATAACCTTATTAAGAATGCGGTCTTTCCTTGTATTATCACGATCTACCTGAACACCTTTATACGATCATCTTTTGAATATATTAATGATTAATGGTTGAAAGCAAAAAATTATAAAGTATTACTTCTTGTAATGTTAACTATTTACCTTTTAATTTGAATTGTGTTTTCTTATCACACAAAAGGCTAGATTACAAGTTAGTTTCTTGGACATAGATCACATTCCTTCAGTTATTTTTTGCCAAAAATAACTCTAGACTGCTTTCTTCTGGTTCTTGCCTCATTAATATTTTATTTACATGTGTGTGTGAGTGTGTGAGTGTGTGTGTGTGAGAGAGAGAGAGAGGGACCTGATTCCATGCCTAGGTGGTGATTCCATACATCATACCTGGTCGGTGCATGTATGGTCCTAGTGAACCCATTTGGACCATGGGCCCAGCCTTGGGCTTCCTGTCTGGGCAAGGCTTCAACCTTCAACCTGGGTTACATGAATCTGAAATACAAAACTTTTGCTTAGTGAGATACACAAGGTAGAAGTTAAGCCACATATGAGTATATTTGTGATATGAGCTCAAACACCGTGCCAAAGCCCAATCCATTTAAAATCACATAATCATATGAATGTGTTGGACCTACTCATGAGTGAGGTGAGGCGGCTGCTTCTACTAAAATTCAAAAATATCTAAAAAAGCTATACAATGGGGGTCTATTTTTGTTTGGGAATTTTACATTATTCACCTCACCTGAATTTCATCCAAGTGAAAATTTTGCCCTGAGCCCAGAAAACTTCCTAGGTCTGCCACTGCATAAGATATCTACTGATTAATTATCTTGATGAGGTTGTCTCCTCATGTAGAGGCCAAAGGAGCCTTAACTTTCTTGCTTAAAATCAGAGAAACCGACCCCTGAGGAAGTGAAACCATTCAAAAGATTGTGTGTGTGTGCACGCGCGTGTATGCATGTTTATCAAAAGTAGTAACTATTCATATGGTGGCGGCGCAGAGCTGATTTAGGTCAATCGGTGCCAAAGCTAACCTTTGTATGATGTTTGCCATTATTTATTACCATATGCATGTGCTATATTTGGTTAACAAGAAGATTGAGGCCATATTGGATATTCTTTTTCTTTATGAACATTGAACTGATGATCTTCACTATCTTAGAAACCAAAGTTTGGTTTGTCAAAGTTAACAAACTTTCCGGAAAGAGCCACGAATCTCCATGGAAGGGGTCAACTCAAACCTTCAAGATGAAGGTCATGAGTTCGATACTCTGTGTGCATCTGGTAGGAGTCTGCCTGGGCTACCAAAAAATGCTTACAAATCCCTGAAGCAGTAGACAGACCATGTAAAAACATGAATATGGAACTAAGAGCGTTAGCTCAATGGTAGGTCTGTCTAGCACGGTTGCTGCTGGTGAGGAGTTCGGCTCCCAGAGGGTGCATGTGTGTGTTAGGCTTTGGCTTAGTTTTGTAACCAAAAAAGAAACATGAATGTGTGTTAGGCTTCGGCCTTGCCAAAAATTGATCCTCCATTCATTTATGCACCCATCCGTGTTCCTACTCCGGTCTTTGCTTTCGGGTCGATGTATCTTTTGTTTTGATCATCCTGGTTAATGGCAACGAAGAATCCATGTAGCCGACCCAACTTAGTTTGAAACCAAGTCATGGCTAAGCCCAAAAATTGGTAACAAGGAAAGCTATTCAAGGCTTCATGAGATGACTCCACTGACTTTCCAGGAGATTTCCTTGTCACTAAATGTATTCTTCTGTCTATTCAAGCATTTTACTCAAGCCATACGATTTCCTCAATAAAAGATGAAACTGGGTAAAGCATTGTTAGAAGGAGTTGCTGGCTGTAGACATGGAACCGGTTCCAAGCGGCAGGTTCCGGTTATGGTTTCTAAACCACCATTTTCAGGACGGTTCTTGTTTGAGTCCTAAATTGTTCGAAACCAATAAAAGACATTAAAAACTTAAATTTTTAAAGAAAATTTAAAAAATTTCCAAACCAGTCTTTTGGAATCGCCTGTTCCAATTCTAAGAAAGGTGAAACTGGAACCGAACCAGGTGGTCCCTGGTTCTAAGCCCTGTTCCTGGCCTGGTTGAGTTCCAATTGGAATCACTGGGCCGGTTCCAAACGGCCTGTTCCTCGCTCTAACATCGTTGCTGCTGGTGGGGAGTTCGACTCCTGGAGGGTGCATGTGTGGATGTGTATTAGTCTTCGGACTCCTCTTGTAACAAAAAAGAAACAAGGAAACAGATTCCAAGGTTCGACCCGCCGCAACCTTAGGTGTGTCATATATTCAGGTGATAAGGTATTGAAGACATGGGTCTCAGGAAATCGAAGAGCAAAAAATGGAAAAACTCATATGCAGAAACAATCACAAACCACACGATAACAAGATTTACATGGTTCAGAAAGAACTGTTCTTGCCTTCCACTCCATGGTGTGCAAGAGAATCACAGAAATCAACAATAGACAAATGTCCCCAACCAAAGTGTACCTCGAAAGGAGTTCTTGGTCTTAAAAATGAACAGAAGGAAGTATCAGACAAGCTGAGCATAAAAGAGGAAATATGAATTTTCAGAAAGCAATGCAAATAAGTTGGTTAAGTATAAAGGATACTGATTTTAATGTTGCTGAGATTGTCTAAAACTTGTACCTTACTGATTCAAAACAGTGAATCCATGTGTTGGCTATTCAAAAACACTGTAAAAGATGACAAGCCTCTTCGTATTCTTTTCTTAGAATGGCCATGTCACTCAAAATGTTGTAGCAATTCCAAAAGTTCTTAGCGCTAATGCAAGTTGAATTCTCAAGATAGACTTAAATTCCAATACAACTCGAGATAGATCATACGTGAAACCTGCAAGTTGAAGGTCGTGAGTTCAATACTCAGGGCCTGCATCTGGCTTGGGCATCCCCACTTTACTCAAAAAAGATATTGAGCTTTGTCAATCCCATGCATTCTCAAAGACTCGATCTAAAACAAGTCCTGATGTTGATGGCCTCTGCAATACTCAGACATGGCAAACTTTGGGTCTTTGAGATTAGGGTGACTTTGGATTAACTCTAGGGAATTCACTCAAGAACAAGAGTGCTTAATTCAAAGAATTCTATCCCATCTTGTATCTAAGATAATTTAAAGGATTAAAATTCAATGCTATCATAGGTAATTTGAGGCCAAACACAAGAACTTGGTATAGAAGGTAATTTGAATTCTCTTTTCCTCACACTCCAATGTTAACAATAACATGACCACCATTGAAGAGTTCAGTCATGCAGATGCCGCAAACCAGCATTGCAGAACATATGGTATTGGGGAAGAAGATCCTGTGACGCATATCCAAGCCAGACACGTAAACAGATGATGATCTGTACAGAATCATATTCCTATCTTCCTGGAATATAACTTTAGTCTTCATTCCCGAAAGTTACCTTATCTTGATAACTCGAAAAGGATGGAAAGATATTGTTTGCGACTGGCAGAAACGGTACCCAATCGAAAATGCAATCTTCTGATTTTAGTCGGTCAAGGGATTCGAATTCATGGTTTTTGGCGATGCGTTGTCTGAATCAAAGATCCACACGCACACGCAGAGAGAGAGAGAGATTTTCCAGGATATATGCCTTCCTGTCTGAACTTTAATGTGCTGCCTGCAAAAGTACAACTTTGATAACTGCATATTAATCGAAGTTTCAAAAGTGTTATAAAGAGCCACTTCACACGCACACACACACACTACACATTCACCGGCAAATCGGTTGCCCTCAGGGTTTCTCATGTGGATGATGAAGTCCCCTTCCCTTTCATCTTTTGTGGTGGGTTGTACCCCCCTTGGTGGATGACAAAGCCTAATAGATTTAACCCCGCTGGTTGGATTGCATACAATAGAAGACAAACGGGCATCAAAACAGGCGTGTGCTTGTTTTAGCAGCAAAGAACTGAATTTAACCCCGCTGGTTGGATTGCATACAATAGAAGACAAACGGGCATCAAAACAGTAGTGTGCTTGTTTTAGCAGCAAAGAACTGACTCTTCTCAGAAGAATAGAAGGGCATATAAGGAGGGTGCCTATTTTGATGCACCGTTGCTCCTCTTCATAGCATATTATCCCAACAATATATACATAGAGAGAGAGAGAGAGAGGAATCATGTTAGGCACAAAAACATGAAATATACCGTTTAAGGTTTACGTGAAAATGGAGATGAATTGAAGGAAGTTTCAGAGATTTTAACTCTGCTCTTCATTGGCCTTTTGTTGTTGCAACATCCTCTCAAACATGTATATGGACGTCTCGTCAATCATAGCCTCTCTCAGCTTGCAAGACTTCAAAAAATTTGGCTCACCGGGGTTAGAAAATAAGTTCTTTGAGTGAGAAATGCGGGCTTATTCCTCTCATTAGCAAGGCGTTGAAGGTTCTTATGATGATTCCCAAGTACATATAAGGGCTCTCAAGATCCTGTTTAGCGTGACAAAAGATGAAAAGAGCAAGGTATTGTTCGGTGATTTTATCAAAATATATTTGGTAAAGGTCATGGTTGCAGCGATGTTGTGATATTAAGAGTTACTTTAGTGATAGTTTTGTTCATTAGTAGCACATGCAGTAGTTGTAATTGAAGAACATTTTGTAGTCATGTTTTGATATTAAGAGTCAACTCCGCCCATGTAAGAGAGCACCTTTGCATTGTTGGTCCCAAGCCCGGATAAAGGAGGAGGGTTATGTTAAGCTTCCGACACTAAGCATAAAATTTTGTCGGATTTTTATATCATGGATTACATAAATTATGAGCATTATTTTGGGGCATTCCCACCTAGCGACGTGTTGAAGATCCTAAATGCAGTGATAAGTAAGCAAGGGCCACAACATTTTCGTCTAAATGTAGTGAATGAATTGTATAGAGGGTTTCACATTATGGACGGGTGTGGGTAAAGAAGTTAGTCCCGCTATATTGCCGCCCGAATGTAGTGAATAATTTACAAAGAGGGTCTCCGCATTTTGAATATGGATGGATGTGGGGTGTAAGGAAGCTAGTCGTAGATAATAAGATTTGTATTGGTTCTTGGAATATGTGAACATTATCCGGTAAGCTAATGGAGATGGTAGATACTATGATTCGGAGAAAGATTCATATTCAATGTTTAAAAGACACAAAGTGAGTTAAGAAAAAGCAGAGGAGATAGAATATACAAGTTTTAAATTATGATACCCATGTAAGAAAAAAGCTCGAAACGGAGTTAGTATTATCATAAATAAAGATTTAAAGGATAATGTAGTAGACATCCGACGATATGGTGACTGAATCATGACATTGAAATTAGTGTTAGGAGCAGAGGTTTTGAATATAGTTTGTGCTTACACACCCCAAGTAGGCCTAGAAGATAGTATAAAGACAACTTTTGGGGGAAGAGTTAGATAAGGTGATTCAAAGGATTTCACAAATAGAGATGATTTGTTTAGGAGAAGACTTAAATGAACATGTAAGTAAAGAGGCATTACGATATCAAGATATTCATTGAAACTTTAGTTTTTGGGATATAAATGAGGAAGGTAGGGAGATTTTAAATTTTGCTATGGTATTTGATCTATTTATAGTTAATATAATATTAAAAAATAAGATAAACATTTAATTACTTATAAGAGTCACTTAGCACAAACACAAATTGATTACTTTATTTGTAGAAAAAAAGATAGAGCGTGTTGTAAAGATTGCAAGGTAATTCCAGGAGAAAGTTTAACCACCCAACATCGACTTTTAGTTATAGATTTATAAATAAAAAAATGGACAAAGAAGAAAAGAGTGCATCGAGCTATTTAGACTAAATGGTGAAACCTCAAAAGCAAGAAAAAATATATATTTAAACAGAAAGTCCTTCAAGGAGATACTTTGAGTCCTTCAAGGAGATGCTTGGAATTATGTTGGTACACCTTGTGATATGTGGAACAATAAGACTATACATATTAGGAAAGTGGCGAAAGATTGTTAGGTGAATCTAAGGCAGGTGTACCAATACAAAAAAAAGCTTGGTGGTGGAGTGAAGTAGTGCAAAATAAAATCAAGGCAAAGAGGGAATATTACAAATTACATTATGCTAAGAAAACTAATGAAAGTTTAGAGGCTTATAAGAAACCAAAGAAGGAAGCGAAAAAGGCTGTCAGTAAAGCAAAAGTTAAAATTTGGAAGGATTTATATAAAAAACTCAACTCAAAAGAGGGTGAAAGAGATATTTTTAGGATAGCTAGGGTTATAGATAAGAAAATTAAAGATCTTAATTATGTTAGATGCATCAAAGACGAGGATGAAAAAATTCTAGTGGCAAATGATATAAGAAATAGATGGAAAAACTATTTTTATAAGCTTTTTAATGAAAATAAAGATATTAGTATTAGTTTAGGAGAGTTAGCCAAATTAAGACAAGTATCAAGTAAAACATATAACCAATTTGGATTCATGTCAGGCAGATCTACTGTTCAAGTGATTTACCTTTTGAGACGTCTTATGGAACATTTTAGAGGAAAAAAAAAGGCATTCACATGATATTTATTGATGTAGAAAAAGCTTACGATAGGATACTAAGAGAGGTTTTTTAGAGAACCTTAGAAAAAGAAGTATCACATTGACATACGTTAACCTTATAAGAGACATGTATGATGGTGCAAAAACATGTGTGAAGACTCATGAAGGAATGGCAGACTTCTTTGAAGTTAATATTGGGTTACATCAAGAATCAACTTTAAGTCCATATTTATAATGGTGATTGATGAGTTAACAAAACATATTAAAGATGAAGTGCCTTGGTGTATGTTATTTGTAGATGACATTGTGTTAGTGGAAGAGTCTAAGGAAAAAGTTAATAGAAAATTGGAACTATGGAGAGAAGCATTAGAAAGCAAAGGCCTCCGACATAGTAGAACAAAGACAAAATATATGAAACTGATCATTTGGTTACTTCATAAGACATAAAAATTAAAATCAACACACATTGCATCCCTCAAAAGGAAAGTTTTAAATACTTAGGGTCAATTTTTTAAAGTGAAGGAAGAATTGATGGAGATGTTACGCATAGAATTAATGCTGGTTGGTTAAAATGGAGAGGAGCGTAAGGTATTCTTTGTGATAAGAAGATATCATTAAAGTTAAAAGGTAAATATTATATAGGAGCAATTAGACCTTGTATGTTTTACGGTTTCGAGTGTTGGGCAATTAACCATGAACATGTACAAAAGATGTCTATGAAAGAAATAAAGATGTTGAGATGGATGAGTGGTCATACAAGAAAAGACTGTATACATAATGAGGTTATTAGAAACAAATTAGGAGTGACATTAATAGAGGATAAAATGAGAGAACATCGTTTAAGATGATTTGAACATATAGAAAGAAGATCAGAAGAACCTATAAGAAGGTATGAAAAACTAAATTTGGAAAGTATTAAAAGAGATAGAAGACAACCACAAAAGTGTTGAAAAGAAACAATAAAGAATGATCTAGCTTATTGTGAGTTAAATGTTAGCATGACACATGATAGAGCTATGTGGAAACAAAGAATTCATGTAACCAACCCCGTCTAGTATGAGAAAAGGCTTAGTTGTTGTTGTTGTTGTTGTTGTTTTGATATTAAGAGTCACGTACTTGAGAGATAATTGTGTTCATTAGTATTACATCTAGTGGTTGTAATTCATGAGGAGCAAGGTATTGTTCGGTGATTTTAAAAATACCAAAATATATTTGGTAAAGGTTATGGTTATAGCCATGTTATGATATTAAGAGTTACTTTAGTTATAATTGTGTTCATTAGTAGCACATACAGTAGTTGTAAGTTAGGAACATTTTGTACTTTTGTTTTGATATTAAGAGTCATTTACTTGAGAGATAGTTGCGTTCATTAATAAATACATCTAGTGGTTGTAATTCATGGGCATTTCACAATATGTTTTGATGTTAAGTGCTACTTACTTGATTGATAATTATGCTCATTAGTAACACATGTAGTGGTTGTAGCTCATGAGTGTTTATCATTCATATTATGGTATTAAGAGTCGTCTTCTTTAGTGACAATTATGTTCATTAGTATCATATGATGAGTTGTATTTTCACCATTACATTTTTACCATGTCTATATATAATAGTATTATAAACAAGATTCATTCAACTTTTTCACTCGTCCGGGTCATTTCCTACTTAGTTTTTTGAAAGACTTTCTAAATCATATTATAGTGTTAATTAGATTTAGAACATCATCTTCTTTGCTTTTCTGATTTGTCTAAAACTCGGTTTCATTCATGGAAGACGAGTTGAGGGACTTCATTGTATTCTAAAAGTATTTGCCGAGGTTCATTACATTTGGTTATTTTATACCAGAGACGATAAATAAACCTAAAAGTTAGTGTTTATTATGTCTTAAAAATAACTTTATCTTAATCTTCTTTTCAAAGTGTTAAATTCATTCTCTTGAGTGCCTACTACTTACTACTGAAGAACCATGCTATCTACAAGAGACTTGTATTATTGTTGATTTTGTTTGTTAATTCCTGTCCGATTTTGGGAGTAATGAGCAAAGTTCGCATTGAACCAATAAGCTAAATGATGGCATATGAAACACATAATCTTGACCGAGGCAATGGAAAGAATGAAATCACTCCTTCAATTAAGGATACACAGTCCAATAGAGAATATGCGTTGAAGTTACTCCTTGAATTTTCTGGTGATGAAAGCTACTGTGCAAAGATGGCTTTGGAGAAAGGGGCTCTTGTTCTTCTTACAAGCATTGCTGGTGATGCCGCCAACCCATCTTTAGCTAATCTTGCTGAAGCAAACCTAAAGAATATTGAGAAAGTAGAGACCAATATTCAAAATCTGGCAGTTGCTGGACGCCTCCAACCTTTACTGAGCTGTGTTTCTGAAGGTATACAGTCAATTCTTGCAGCTAATTTAATGAAAAACTTGGTTTTATTTTCCATACTAGAGGCTACTTATGGGTTTGCATTGGTGAAAACTTCCCAAGAAGTTGGCTTGATTTGGTTTCGATCAAGTCCGTGTTGGCAGACTTTCTCTCTCTCTTTTTATATATATATATAACAAAGAACAACAACAACTAAGCCTTTTCCCATATTACTCTCTCTCTCTCTCTCTCTCTCTCTCTCTCTATATATATATATATATATATATATATATATATATATATATATATATATATATATATATATATATATATATATATATATATATATTGTGTGTGTATGTGTATGGGCACATCATGGATCAATTTGGGGCTTATAAATAATGGCAGAGTTTTCATATGGCAGAGTGGCAGTTAGAAATGTTCATGGGGTGGGGCGGGGCCGGGGATCAAAGTCTCCATCCTCTCGTTTAAGAATCCTATCCCCATCCATGTTCTCATCCTTGTGATTGGACTAAGAAGCTCCCAATCTCCTGTGTTCCCACGGGTCCTCGTGGAGACCCTTTAGAGAAAAGATGGATGGTCACACACGTTAGAGCTTCCTTTTATATATGAAATAAAACCCTAATTTATGTAAAAAGTATGTAAATTTGAATTTATTATTACGGATGAAATGTGGAGAATGATGATGAATTCATGAATTCAAAAAAGAGGTTTCATTTTTATTTATTTATTTTCATAATTTGTTTTATTTTAAGATTGACCAACTTTCTAAAAATCAATGAGAAGGAGAGGTCAGGGTTGGATCCGCGAGGCGGGAAAAATACTATTCCCATCTCTACCCTGATCCCCGTCGGGGATTTTCTTATTCTTCCCATACCATCCTCGTCCCCTTTTCCACTTCCAAAATACATCCCTCATCCACGTTTCCACTTCTCAAATACATCCTGTTCAGGGTGGGTCTCTGCAAGGAGCGGAGAATCTCCTCCCCGTGAACTTCCCTAGTGGCAGTTCATTAGTGGAGCAGATCTTTATGAGCTGATCCAAATTTCCATAATTTAATGTTTACAGACTCTCATTCTCTTGGTTAATAAAGTTGCAGGTTATTAGTAACGCAAATAAAGATCTATTAGTGTTCATAGTTTCTCGTAGGGCTGGTATGAGCCCAGCAACTTATGGTTCAGCTAAGTTGGTTTCTCTTGAGCTCATCGCGGCCTCTACCAGATACTTGGTCCGCCAGTTTCGGTTTGAGTCAACAACCTGTAATTTTATCAAAAACAAAATTTTATAGGAATTTTTAAAAAAAGGTACCGGATCTAGAACGGGTGAGTCCAGGATCCAGCCAGGGTTCCTGGCCCGATTCAGTTTCGGCTGAAACCGCTGGGCCGGCTAAGAACCGGCTTCACATATTCAGATCTTACCTTTGTCCGACCAGCTATCCAGATTTACAGTTAACAATTTTTCAAATGGCAACCTTTTCTCATGGTCACCATACAAATACAAGCAAATTTTAGGCATTCAAAGTTCAAACCCTTACTTCAATAAGTTGCAGTCACATTATCAAGGAGTGCCCATTACCCACGCCAGATTATCTTCTGCATTTAAATCTGAACTGATAAGCCCCAAGAGGTTTAGCCTAATGGAAAGGGATATGGCTGCTAGACAGGCCAGCCGCAGTTCGATTCTCATGGGAATTACTCCCTGTACAAGACATGCCCAGAACAGGTGCTACTCCAGCACATGCATAAGCCTTTGGAAAGAGCTCCTCTCCTTGGGATTTTACACCGAGTTGTAAATTTATTACCAGGGGAAAAAAAGGCAAAGGAAGCACCCAAACCGTTGGCTAACCTGGTAGGGCTCTCTGACTCCCACAATGCAGGTGGCCAGTTCAATCTGCTTCGGCCTCCAATCATAACAAAAGAAAAAAGGCAAAGGAACAAGAGTAGACAGATATACATATATGAGTTCAAGATAGATAGCACCTGTGATTTCACATTCAATTGCTATATCTTAAAAGTTAAATATGTAGGCTTGAACTACATATACCTGCTATAAATGAAGAATAAATTCTGCAAGAGGCATAGGCAAGTTGATATTAGAGAAATCAGTTCACAACTTCATACAGCCTAAATCAAGCCTCACAGAGTGGTTATGTGGACTGCCACGGGAAAGAACTATAGTCTGAAAAAACAACTTTCAACAGATGGGATCAGACCTTCACAATGAGAAGCTGGTGTAATACTATCTGGTATACTGGTCCTGTATTAGTTAAATTGTAATAGAAAAATGCTGTCCAACATAATATCCATCCCACAGAGCAGAGGGCTTCTTTGTGCAAATTCTACAAAGCACTAGAGCAATGATGTGGTTTCCTTTCTTCAACATATAAACTTGAGCTCAATTTAGAAGCATTTAGCTTTAGCTTTTCTCGACTAATATCAAAAAAGGATCGGTTCAAGGAGCGAATGCAGTTTGGTACTACAGAAATCTTGTTTATCGCAAAAAATAAGTAAGAAATTAGTATAGTGGTGGATTGAACCTTTAGCAACGTAGCAATAGGAATAGCAAAGGGGTTTCACCACACATCGAGCTCTAGAACATGTGAATACAAGCATATGATACTAAACTACAACCAAGAAACTAGGTGGGGAGATGAAAAATAAATTTAACCTGTCATTGAAAACCATACAACATATACATGATAACATCAAATCGACAATGCCTCATTCTGGGACGTGTGTTTCTGTACTTGTTCCACAGAAATTTGTAAAAGAAAGCTACATGGCAACAAAAGCCAAAAGAGAGAGTCTATTGCCTATGTTCAATGACAAATATACAACATGGCGCTGCAGATGGCAAAGTAGAAAATGAGACACCTAAGTACAAGGTCCAAGACATCATTGACAACAGTATTTATTTTGATATGCAAACTGGGTCTAGGCAGACCTCTACTAGATGCATGCGGGTTATCAAACTCATGACCTTCAATAGAATATGAGTTTATTCAGCTAAATGCATTTTGTTTCATCACCACTGCATTGTCCAGAACTTTAGCCAGCAACGTAAGCTGAGCTAGTGTGTAAGCTGGGCAAATTTTATTCTGGCAACATCTTCCAAAGCCCTGTCCAGAGCATGCACTGCCACTCGATAAATATCCATTGAGGTTGCTCCATACTCCGCAAACTTCATTCCTCGGTGGCAAATATCATTAAACCTCAAACCAAAAGACTCTTCACAGTCGACGAGCAACCCGCTGTTGCATGTATCAACTATAACAACAGACCTGGCACCTCTCGTAAATCGATTGAGGACATAGTGAGATGGGAGCCTCAAAATATTTTTCATTCTGAATGCTATCAGAACGTGCCTACATAACAACCCTGAGAACTCGAACATCTGACAGGTGCAACTACCTTTCATGTTGGCAACGTCCAACTTAACAATGTGCCGTCTGATTCTTTCTGCAAATTTCGTCACACTATATGTGACGTTAGTTCCATCTTTTTCTTTCTCTTCAGCAATATAAGCAAGACTACCAAGTAACTCCTCCTGAAATTTTTTGAACACAGTTTTGGTATAAACTTCTAATGCGTCTTTCTCCAAAGGCCATGCTGTCTTAATGGTCGTGGGCGTGCTATTGGTTTCGAAGTCCGCAGACATTTCTTTCTCATAACGGATCTCCAATGCTCTGTCATATTGCATCATAAATTCCTGTAAGCTAGTATTGGCATTGACAGACCCATCAAAGATGGAGTTGATGCTTTCCATTCGCTCAGTTTCAGATACATCTCCAAAGAATGTATTCCGCAAGTATGCTGGTACCCACTTGTGGCGAATTTTATATTGAGATTGTGTCCATTGATTCTCTCTAAAATCACAAGTCTCGCATAAGATCTTCCAACACTCTTCAAACTCATCAATCGTCTCGCTAGAGTGGATGACCTTGTGAAGCTCCTCCTTGAAATCTTTGTGTGCCTGATACACCTGAGACAATTTTTCATCCGCTTTCTTAAGGATGTGCCGTGCAGAATAACAATGACGAGTTTGTGGAAACACACGAGCAACTGCTGCTCCCATAGCTTGTTCTTGGTTAGTGATTAGTGTGAGAGGATGACGTCCATACATTGCTTCAAGCCATGTCGTGAAAAGCCAAACAAACGATGATTCGCTCTCATCCAGAAGTAAAGCACCACCAAAAAACACAATCTGTCGATGATGATTTTGGCCAGTGAATGAAGCAAAAGGCATCTTGTACATATTTGCCTTCTGAGTCAAGCCGAAAGTGACTGCATCACCGAAGTACTTATAGGAAGTTCTTGACCTCGCATCAGCCCAGAAGAAACTAGTCATACATTCTTGTTCATTGACTTGTATAGCATAGAAAAAGCCCGGATTTTTCGCCTGAATCTGCTTAAAATAGTCAAGTACAGATTGTGCATCCTCGCTTTCGATCGTTTTCCGGCGAGGAAGGCCCGTATAACTCCCACATTCCCTGTCAAGGGTTCCCATCTTCGTAATCTTAGCAGCTTCCTTCTTCAAGTAAGACATCATGTGATTTATATCCACTCCGGCTTCAGTACAACTATCAATAAGACTCTGCGCAGTAACCGTTGAGTTCTTGTGGGATCGAAGATATTGCACTTTCGTAGGCATTATCATAGGATGGTTGTGTTCCTTTATGAAGATTCGAACTACCCATCTCCCGCAAGTATCCTTTCGAACCACCAATTTCGCCGGGCAACCTTCGCGCGTGACCATGCGCACCCTTTTCTTCTTGTTGTCCTCGTCATCATCGCCCTTACTCCTCTTCTGGCGATACCCTTCCTTAGAACAATAGAAATACCGTCCAATTATCGCCCGATCACGGGCCGAACGGCTCGTGGAGCCGATTCGGACGCTAAATCCCGTTTTTCTCGCGTAGGCATTGTAGAAATCCTTGCAGGCTTCTTCTGAATCGAATTCCATGCCCACATAGGGTTCTTGCGGCACGCCATCATCGGGTGCTACAGAATCACCACTGTTCAGATTTCCGTCCGACCGATCGGCTAGGGTATCGAATTGGGCGTTACCGACATTCGGATTCGAAAGAATGGGGCCGCTGCCGACCGCACAATGAGAAACAACAACTCCCACCCACGCCCCGCTATCCATTCATCTATATAGACGCTATCGCACCATGAAGAGAGTCTATTACGCAAGATCACGATTCGTTCAAAGAAGAGCACCAGAATTTCAAATGAAATACAAAGACAGATAAGAACAAATGTACCCAGTAACAAAACCATTTGAGAAATTCGTGGGCATAGATAGAGAGAGAGAAAGGGCAAGGGGATCTCGCACCTTGTGTGGTAAGGTCACGATTTCGTCTTTCCCTTCGTTGGCTTCGATTCCACAGAGAGAGAAAAAGAGAGAGGATCTTTCACGTGCGAAGTATTGAACCCTAACTTCCTCATAGGGGTGATCCCGGTCGTTAGTTTCGGAATGATTCTGGGATGGACGGTGAATTTTTCATCGGTCCCTCTTCTGCGGATTAAAATTACTCAAAAGTCTGAAAGGTATCCGTATTCTCTCAGAAGGAATTGGCAAAGTGAACTGGTTCTTCGGTCCGACCCGTGGGTACCCGACCTGAACAACGGGGTAATAATCCGTTTAAGTGATGGGTTTGGCTCGGATATCCTTGGGTACTGGATAGAAAGTATTCAATCAGTACACAACTCGACAAATAAATATAATATAATATAATAGATTCTATTGAATTTTCAAAATTTGAGCCATCTAACCTTAAAATCGTCTGATTTTAATTCAAAATGCTTTCAATTTTAAGAACGTTATTTTTATATGGGTAATGGGTATGTTTAGGGCACAAAATCAAGATATGGGTATAGGTATACCCATTCTTTACCACCCACTGCCGGCCCTGGTTGCTTTATATGACGAACCAGGTGTTAGCTTCATGCTCCGACCCTCTCTTTTTTTTGTATTAACAACAAGTCATGGTACCATATACGGTGGTGCAGATAACCTCTCTATACTTGTTAGACATGGAGCTGTCTGTCTTGCATCAATGGCTTCAACCAGAGAATGTACATAGGTACATGGCAATATGAAGAAATATGGACTCAGTTAGGGGTTCGACAAGGTGACCTTTATCGAGCCGAGCCTTAGACAAGGAGGAAGCATCTAACTTTTACTCAGCTCGAGCTTATTTTGAGCTTTCAAAAAAAAGGACTCGAACTTGTCTCAAAATCTTCAATCTCATTCGACACAAAACCAGTTCAAGACCTCCTCTTCTTCTTTTGTGCCTCTTAAGGAGCTTTCTGTTACAGATGGGGTGGACATTCTCGGCAACCTTATCTAGTAACGGCTGGATTGGTCATCCAGTCCGTTACCAGAGGGGGTTACCGGATAGGACCATGAGTAACTGTCAGACGGTTACAAGATTTCACGCATGATAACCGTCCGGATTCGGACTGCTCAATAGAGGGAAACCCAACAGGCAAGCCAGGAGATCGTGAGCAGCCTCTGCTCTATATAGAGCAAAGAAATGACATGAAAAGGCATAAAAAAATACAAAGAGACAAACAGAAGAAGAAATACAAATCTCCTTGGAGTATGTTGCTATGAGGAAACCTCGTACAGCTCCAACAGCAACCCACGCATCCGCTGCTGCAAAAAAGAGGAAGATCATCCGGTTATGCTTCAACTCTGAAACAGTGTCTTCCAAAAGGAGGTCAGCGACCACATCACTCGTATGAGGGCCTAAAAAACCCTGCAAAAATGAGGAAGAAAAGGTAAGCAAAAAGAAAAAAGAAAAAGAGAGAGAGAAAGGGACAACGAGAAAGGAAAGGAATAGAAAAAAAAACAAGAGAGGAAAAATCTGGCAACAAGGCAACAGAAACGATGGCCAACGGCCTGATAGAGCCCAAAAAGGCTGAAATAGGCTAGATCTGAAGCTAGAAACAACATTCGACGACCTGACAGAGCCTAAAAAGGGCGAAACATGCCAGATCTAAAGTGAGAAACGAAGACCGAAGGCCTAATAGAGCCCAAAAAGGCCAAAACATGCCAGATCTGAAGCAAGAAACGACGGTCGAAGGCTTGACAAAGCCCAAAAAGGCCAAAACAGGCCAGATCTAAAGCCGAAAACGATGGTCGAAGGCCTGACATAGTCGAAACAGGCCAGACCTAAAGCTAGAAACAACAGTCGAAGGCCTCACAAAGCCCAAAAAGGCCGAAACATGCCAGATATGAGGCAAGAAACAAAGGCGATGACCGACTAAAACCAAAAAAAGCCAAAATAGGCCAGATCTGAGGCTTGAAAACGATGATCAACTGCCTGACTGAACCAGAAAGGTCGAAATAGGCCGGAAAAGGCAGTCGGAGCACACTCTCTCTCTCCCTCAAACAGAATACAATGCCAAGGATACCTCAGCAAAATGATGTAGTTGAAAGATACAATAAGACCTTGTTGAATATGACAAGGTCAATGTTAATCGATGTATTTCTTGCAAGAGTATTTTGGGGAGAAGCAGTAAGTACAATAGTTTACATACTCAATAGAGTACCATATAAGGTTGTATTCACTACACCATATGAGATGTGGTTTGGAAGAAAACCTAACCTAGGTCATCTCAGGAGGTGGGGATCTGTTGCACAGGTAAAGATCCTTGATTAGTCTAAAGATAAGCTAGATAGTAGGTCCTTGAGATGCATATTCATTAGATATCCAAAAGGTTCAAAAAGATATCGGTTTTATCATAAGGACCACATACTCATTAAAATCAAAGATGTTGAATTATTAGAAGATACTAAAAATGAAATCTTGGAAAACGATGAGCAATGTGTTGATGATTTGATAGATTTAGACCAATCATCTTTTAAGTCCATTGAAGATCTTCCTGAAACTACCGATACCTTAAGTGGACATAAGAGGCCAAGAGTCACTTCGTCCTACTTAAAGGATTATCACACTTATCTTGTAGAAGAAGTATGTAATTTGGTAGATTTAGATGAGTTGACTGATAACTTAACTTATCAGCAAGCAATGAACTCATCAGAAGCGATAGACTAGGAGAAAGCCATGGATGAGAAAATTGAATTCATTGAGAAAAACCAAGTCTGGAAGTTGGCTGTTATGCCAAAAGAAAGGAAAGTCATAGGTTGTAAATGGGTTCTGAAAAAGAAATACAAGGTCGATGGTACAATCGACAAGTTTAAAGCGAGATTGGTTACAAAGTATTTTTCGCAAAAGGAGGAGATAAATTATGTTGAAACATGTTCCCTAGTTACGAAATTTGCATCCATATTATAATCCTGGCAATATTTACATACTATGATTTGGATTTACATAAGTTAGATGTAAAGACAACTTTTCTAAATGGAGATTTAGAAGAAATCATATACATGCAGCAGCTCGAAGGATTTGTGGTTGAAGGTTAAGAAGATAAAGTATATAGGTTGAAAAAATCCCTATATGGCATGAAACAATCACCTTGCCAATGGTATTTGACTTTTCAAAATACCATTGTAGAACTTGGGTTTGTGGCTAACAAACTTTATCATTGTATATATGTCTGGAACAGTGGGAGCCACTTTGTCATCTTGTTATTATATGTAGATTACATATTGTTGACTGAAAACGACAACGAAATGATTGTCAAAACCAAGTCATGGTTAAACTTCAAGTTCGAAATGAAGGATATGGGGGAAGCATCCTATAACCTGGGAATAAAGATCTCTCGAGATAGAAAATTTAGACTCTTATGCCTGAGTTAGGAGAGATATATTGATTATATCCTAAAGAAATTTAAAATGAGTGAATGTAAGTCTGTAGATACACCTGTTGCAAAAGGGGTCAAATTGAGTAAGTTGATTGTCCCGGTGAAGAGGACGATAAGCCTAATGTTCCTTATGCACAAGCTGTTGGTAGCTTGATGTATGGTATGTTGTGTATAAGACCTGATATCAGCTTTACTATTGGTCTTTTAGATAGATATCAAAGTAATCCTGGTTGGCAGCACTAGGTAGTTGTGAAAAGGATTCTAAGATATCTGAAAGGAACAAAAAACTTGAAACTGTGTTTTCAAGCAAATGAACTGAAAGTGGTAGGATACTTAGATGCTTACTTTGTTGGGATCAAAGATGACAGCAAATTAACCTCAAGACAAATATTTTTATTTGGAGGTATTGTTGTTTCTTGGGCATGTGAGAAAGAGGGTTGTGTAGCATTGCATATATAGGAAGCTGAGTATGTAGCTTGCTGTATGGCTGCAACGAGTGATGTCTGGATAAGCTGCTTCATACGAGAATTGAAGTTGGAAATAACAAACGAGTCAGTAGTTATCTATTGTGATAACAATGCAGCAATTACTCTTATCAAGAGTGGAGTTGATTGCTCGAAAAGCAAGCATATAATGGTAAAATACCACTATATTCATGATATGGTTATGATAAAGGAAATATCCTTCTCATACATGCCAACAAAAGATATGTTGGCAGACCCCTTAACAAAATGCATAACAGATGAACTATTCTCAAAACATGTTACTAACATGGGTTTGAGATATGTTTGATTGTTGTATAAGGTAATAACCACACAACGGATGACTGGTGTTGTATAGGTAAACAATCATACAACAGATAAAATGTTGTGAAGAGAAATAACTACACAACAAGTTCTGATTGTAATAGTAATCAGAAAATGACATAACTAGGTAAAACCCAAGAAAAGTGAGAGGAAAATCAGTATGTCAATACACTTAGCTCTAATGGCTAAGTGGGAAATGTTACATATAGGGTGACCATTCTCGGCAACCTTATCTGGTAACGGCTGGACTGACCATCCAGTATGTTACTAGAGGGGGTTACCGGATAGGACCATGAGTAACCACCGGACGATTTCATGGTAACCGTCCGAATTCAAACTGCTTAGTAGAGGAAAACCCAGCAGGCAAGTCAGGAGATCGTGAGCAACCTCTACTCTATAAATAGAGCCGAGAAATGACACGAAAATGCATGAAAAATTACAGAGAGACAAACAGAAAAGGAAATACAGATCTCCTTGGAGTAAGCCGCTGTGAGGAAACCTCGTATAGCTCTAACAACAACCCACACATCCGCTGCTGTAAAAACGAGAAAGACCATCCGGTTCTGCTTCAACTCCGAAACAGTGTCTTCCAGAAGGAGGTCAACGGCCACATCACTTTCATGTATAAGAGCATTCATCTTTTTCAACCAACGGTATATAAATCATTAAGATTACTAGAGATGGGTTTTGCTTGATCAAGGCAAGTATCGCTTAAGCAACAATACGAGACAAGCCACAAGGAAGAATAAAATAAACAGTGACTTACGGTCCATGCAACCAACTTCACTTAGGGGGTGTTTGATTCTAAGGCCAAAACTCTAGATCTAGAATTGCAATTCCATGGCCTACTCCTGGGAGTGAGCCTTTGCAATTGGGTAAAAGTGTACCAAGATCCGTGTTTGCCTACGACAGAGCTGAACCTATAGTTCTAGTTTCGTAGTTCAAATGAGCTGTTACTCGTCGTGTAAACAAATCACCCATGTTATTTATTTAACATATCTTATAATATATACATACATACATACATATATATATATATATGTATATATATGTATATATATAGTATTCGGTTTATCTTATTGTTCACCAAAATTTCGTCTACTTGTAACACGAAGAATTTCAAGAGGCATGCATGTCAAACTTGCTCTGGAGTACGTAAGTCACGGTTGTTTTCGGGATGATTTAGACACGAAAAAGAAATGACATGAACATGACCTGCCAGTCTGAAACTTTTTTAGTCATGCATGACAATAACCAACACAGACCAGACCCAAGAATCTTTTATTCGTGTCTATCTAAACTAACCTGTTTACATCAACACGACACGAACTAAAGTGCTTGCATGCAGAAAAGGTCCCGTCAATCCGCGTTTAGCGAGCCGAGCGATGGACCATTTAATTCGTTGCACGTGGATAGCATTTTTCGTAATATATGCGCACTTTATTCTCCGTTCACGAAGGCACGCGACGGTTCTTGAAACGGCGGTAGAAAAAGTCTTTGGGTTAGAGCGAGAGGGAAGGAATCTTTCACCCTCAAGGTCGCCATGAACCCCATTAACACCGTCTTCGGTAAAATCTGCACTCTATTTCTTCAGTTCATCTCGATCTGTTTCAATTTGATTGTTCTTTTGTGTTTTTCTTTTTGGTTGTGTGTGTTGAATCGTAATGTGTTTAAAATGTTCATAGATTTCTAGCTTCGTTCCTTGCTGTTTGATTACTATTTATTAATTTTATTTATTGATATTTACTATTTATGTCTGATTTGTTTTGTAGTTTAATTAGTAAATAAATGATTTGGATTGTGAATTATTCACTGTATTGTTGAGCTTGTTCAGTGGAATCGCTTTGTCTGAAGATATAATCGCATTGTTCGTTGAAATCTATTTGTGAATGGAATTATAATATCATGCAAAAACCGCGTGTTATGAGTTATTTGATCTATAAATTCGATGAAACATGTATGATATGTTAAGTTGTTATTTCTAATTTTTTTTTTATTGTTTTGAGAAAATCGGGTGTTAAGTTATTTGATCTCTAGTTCTGATGGAACATGAATGATATGCTAAGTTGTTTTATTTTTATTTTGTTATATTATTTTTGTATTACTTTGAGGTTTGTTTGCTAATTGATTATTTGAATGTGTGATTGCAGATGCGAAGCGTTTGATTGGTAGGAGGTTCTCTGATGCATCTGTTCAGAGCGATGTCAAGCTCTGGCCCTTCAAGGTCGTCGCCGGCCCCGGCGACAAGCCCATGATCGGAGTCCAGTACAAGGGCGAAGAGAAACAGTTCGCCGCCGAGGAGATCTCCTCAATGGTTCTCATGAAGATGCGCGAGATCGCCGAAGCTTATCTCGGCTCCACCGTCAAGAACGCCGTCGTCACCGTTCCGGCGTACTTCAATGACTCTCAGCGCCAGGCAACCAAGGACGCTGGCGTTATCGCGGGCCTCAATGTCATGCGTATCATCAACGAACCGACCGCTGCGGCTATCGCCTACGGGCTTGATAAGAAGGCCGGCAGCGTCGGCGAGAAGAACGTCCTCATCTTCGACCTCGGTGGTGGCACTTTTGATGTCTCTCTTCTCACCATTGAAGAGGGTATCTTTGAAGTTAAGGCTACTGCTGGAGACACCCACCTTGGAGGTGAAGATTTCGACAATCGGATGGTGAATCATTTTGTGCAGGAGTTCAAGAGAAAGCATAAGAAGGACATTAGTGGGAACCCAAGGGCACTTAGGAGGCTGAGAACGGCTTGCGAAAGGGCGAAGAGAACACTTTCATCCACCGCTCAAACCACCATTGAAATCGATTCCCTGTTCGAAGGAATCGACTTCTACTCCACCATAACTCGAGCTCGGTTCGAGGAACTCAACATGGATCTCTTCAGGAAGTGCATGGAGCCCGTCGAGAAATGTTTGCGGGATGCAAAAATGGACAAGAGCACGATTCACGACGTAGTTCTTGTTGGCGGATCCACAAGAATTCCCAAAGTGCAGCAATTGTTGCAGGATTTCTTCAATGGAAAAGAACTGTGCAAGAGTATCAACCCTGACGAGGCCGTCGCCTACGGTGCCGCTGTCCAGGCCGCCATCTTGAGCGGCGAGGGCAACGAGAAAGTTCAGGACCTCCTTCTTCTGGATGTCACCCCCTTGTCTCTTGGTCTTGAAACCGCCGGCGGTGTCATGACTGTCTTGATTCCGAGAAACACCACCATTCCCACCAAGAAGGAGCAGGTCTTCTCAACTTATTCCGACAACCAGCCTGGTGTGTTGATCCAGGTATACGAAGGAGAAAGGACGAGAACCCGTGACAACAACCTTCTCGGAAAATTCGAGCTCTCCGGCATCCCTCCAGCGCCTCGTGGTGTTCCCCAGATCACTGTCTGCTTCGACATTGATGCAAACGGCATCTTGAACGTCTCCGCTGAGGACAAAACCACCGGCCAGAAGAACAAGATCACCATTACCAACGACAAGGGTCGATTGAGCAAGGAAGAGATTGAGAAGATGGTGCAGGATGCCGAGAAGTACAAGTCTGAGGACGAGGAGCACAAGAAAAAGGTGGAGGCGAAGAATTCGCTGGAGAACTATGCTTACAACATGAGAAACACCATTAAGGATGAGAAGATTGGTGCCAAGCTTGGCGCTGTTGACAAGAAAAAGATTGAGGATGCAATCGAGGGGGCCATTCAGTGGCTGGACAGCAACCAGCTGGCTGAGGCTGATGAGTTTGAGGACAAGATGACGTCTTATTAACGCTTTATGTGCGGTCGATGGCATAATCACTTTTGCCTCGTGCACCATGATTGATGTCTTCTGCAACGGCGGGGTATAGGGGAGGATTCTGCCTGATGTTCACTTGACTGTTGGATTTGCATTCAGATCAGTGTTGGATGATACAATGTTTACAATCCTGGGTTCGCCCACAAGGCACGAGTGGTGGCCATTGGGGTTTTTATTAAAGTCCCTATCTGTACGTGGTGGTCACGGGGTGAGGCAGACATGGCCGTCATGTTCCTCTTGGTGCTTGCCTCGGAAGAGTTCTCGTCAAGGGAAGCGAGCTGTGGGACCATTCAGTAGTAATTAGTTGTCCAGAGGAAGCAAGCCGGAATTTGAAACGCCGATTCATTGGATCCTACAACTGCCAAAGATTCGGGGAAATAACTGGACTGGTTTCGCCTTTCTATGATTCGAGAAAGAACTTAAACCCTTTCTAATAATGCCTGTTAGATGGTACTACTGCCCACGGATTCAGATAGGTGAAAGTGTAGAACTTCATCTTTGGGCAGCTAATATTCGATCTTATTCTCCCTTTTCAGTTGCAAGGTTGAGGACCAGCGGATTTTTAGCGGTACATTAAACAAATAGTACACGTCACAAGCTTATCTCGGGCAAGTATTCAAATAAAATATCATCCACTATTTTAATTCTACATTTTTTGACACGACCAATTTGAGGTTTGGCGCCATTCTCCCGCCACTAAAACTAACCAAGACCAAAGCGCACAGGGAGTGGGCTTCGTCACGTGGATCTGTCAAGGACATGGAACCTGGTGTCCCCATAGCTTAGGTACCTGCACCTTGGTTGGTGCTCATAAATATTTGTGTGGTTTCATTTCACCGTTGGTCGTCTCATATTATTTTTTCAAGTGATCTACGACTCAAAGTTCAAACCAACGCATGATATCTTACTGTGGTTTTGGATTTGACAAGAAAAAGATCCTTAATTTTTATAAGTATATTATTGACTTCTATTTCACACAAGTTGGCTTGTATATTCTTCTCTTTATATATATATATATATATATTTAGAGAGAGAGAGAGAGAGATTAAACATAAAATATGGATCCCAAAGAGGAGGAATTTATTTGGCGAACATGGGGCCATACAAGTTGGCTTGTATATTCTTTCTCTTTATATATATAGAGAGAGAGTTTAAACATAAAATATGGATCCCAAAGAGGAGGAATTTTATTGGACGGAGAAACTCTTCAAAACCATTTGTACCAATGTCTAAATATTTGTATAGATAAAAGTGATTATTAGTTTTTAGGTGATTTTAACAGCAATGATGATATGTTCGACGAGTAAAAATAATGATATTAGAGAATGAAGGAGCAATAAAAAGTGAAGGATGACCGTCCATGAAACCGTGTAATAGGGATTATGCATAATTATAGACTTATAAAATTATATATATTATAAAAAGAGAAAGGGGTCCAAGTTGGGGTCCCATACTGCCATACATGTCGGGTATGAGCTTTGGAAAAGGATGCCTCGCATCCCCCTTCCAAACAAAAAGGCCAGGTCCTCTCAAGGTCAACTTATTTTTTTATCTGAACTTGATCTTATCGGTGTTGACCCAATTTGCCACCTCTACCAGCCACACAACAGAAAAAAAAGGTTTGTTGTGGATATGAATTGTCATGACAAGAACAGAAATCGAAACACGATATTGCTCGAAAGGTAATAGGACATAAATGCAACACGAAAAGTCTCTCTGGTGCCCTTCAAACTAACGAGGAAAGAATCTGGTTGTGTTTGGGTTGACCTGCTTCTCACACACGTCAATTGTACACCCCAAACACGAAATCAACTCCCTCAAAAGCACAGTAGAGAGTTTTGGTTAATCAATGAGGACCAGGTTTGTAAATAAAATGTGGCCCTTGTGGATTTTCACAAAGATTAGGTCGTCCTCTGTAAATATCAGATGAGTTTGCCGTTTAGGTTGTCTCCTCTTTCAGGATTTAGGTAAGAAAGGAACCGTTGTTGACATTTCCCCACATTTTCAAGATTTTAAATCTCAATTTTTTTCCAGCTCATTGTAACATCACGGGACGATATATTAGAAACACGAAGATCTTAACGTGGTACTCATCATTGAATAGGACTGGTAACAAGCCGAGCAGCTTATGGTTTGACTTTGTTCGGTTTGTGGTGGTGAGCTCGTTTCTGTATAGCCAGACACAAGCTGAGAACGAATCGTATGTGGTGTGCACCATCCGACTCGACTCGCATTGCAGTCATTAGGAAACGATGCCCATTGACTCGATTGGGTGAGCGCGATATTTAAATGATCAAGTATTTGAATCCTACATGAAATTTAGTATAAAAAGCTAATAAACTGAGCACAAGCAATAGCTCACCTGACTAATGGGGCTAAACTCACAATTGAAGGTCATGAGTTTGATACTCAAAGTGTGCATATGGTTTCAGCCTCGACGTTGCTGAAAAAAAAACTAATGAATTGGGTTAAAACATACATTTTTAACTATCGCGAGTAGCTCATCTGCGGCTTGTTCAACCCGGCTAATATTCAGCTCGGTTCAAATGAGCGAACGAGGCAAACTTGAACAAGATTTTAAGTTTGTTGAACGGCTCTTATTCAGTTTATTCGATTTTTTTAGCAGGCTTGATAGCAAAACATTTAACATATTTAAAAGAATCTTAACGTCGTTTCGAAATGCACCATGAACGATATTTTGCACAAACAAATTTTCGCAATTATTCCATGCTGTTCCCGCGGCAACAGATCAGACATTGTTGCAACACGACTCGAAAAAAGGACCAAAAATAAACGAAATTTCAAAAAACTCCCGGTAGAAGTCGGTTAAAATATAAAAACGGGTTTGGTTGTTTCTTCTCTCATTGTAAACAAGCCCCACACGCAGCGAGCGAGCGAGCGAGCGAGAGTTTCTTCATATGATCGTCCGTGGAGGAATGTAGATGGAGAGTAGAACTATATGTGCTTTTGTTCTGTTTTGAGGTCATCCGGAAACTCATGGATCTACGCTTGGGACGGCTGGAGCGGCCGTGCTTCCTCCTCTTCGTTGTATTTTTCCATTTCATCCCCGCGATTTCCGCCGGCGACACCGTTCACGATGACGAAAAGGCGCCGAAGAAGCCTGGCTGCGATAACAAATTCGCCCTGGCAAGCTTCTTGATTTCCTGATCTGTTCGTGTCTCTTGTTTGATATCGGTCTCAGTGCTATTCGGGGCTTTTCTGTTCTTTACTAAAGTTCGCAAATAGAACGCGGTTTCTCGACTTTATTAAGACGTAGTGTTTTAGCAGATAGGAGAATGCACATCTGATTGGTTTTACATGTATGTGATAGTGCTTCGTCGGTGAAAATATACATCTGAACTAAGTTTTTAGCTAGATTAGTCTTCACTAGAGCACGCAATGAAAAGAAAGAGTTTGTCGGTAAAATGTACGTCCGAACTACGATTACGCCTGGATTTATCATTCAATGGTGAACGGGAAGTGAATCAAGGGTTATTTCCGTGACTTCTACTTCTGAACTGCGTTTTTAGCGAGTGCAGTGGACAAGGCAGTCAGTGAAATGTACGTCTGAAGTAAGATTCTCTAGATTTAGTCTTCAATGGATAATGCAAGCTAAACTGTGTGTTTTTGGGCGGAATTTGCAATCCGTAGTGAGTTGCTAGCTATATTTATCAGTAGATAGTGCTGGGAACAAAAACCGGGAAACGAAACAAGGAACATATGGGGCTGAAAATGTGGGTTGTGGCTCAGTTACATACATTTATTGGATAAGAGTTTTGTTTTAAATTTTAATAAAAGGCTATGCAAATATCTGGCTCTTTGTCTCCTTTGCCATTAGTTCATTCTTTGGTTTCTTTGGTTCCTATTAGGCACTGGATCATCCTTCACTTTCAGTTAGGACACATATTTTCTTTAGCAGTTAAACGGATGCATGTCTGACTACTTTTATGTGAATGTCGGTAGGGTTTTCTTATGAAATATACATCTGATTTGTACCTAATTCCGAATTAAGCATGATTTAAGGCTACACATGTGGTCATTTTTCGTATGTATCTCTTGGATGAGGGTCTTTTTTATAACATATGTATCTTCAGATAATTTTCCTTATTTATCAAACTTCAATTAGTTTCAGTTAAGCTATACACCGTAGGGCAGTGATTTAGGCCCAGGTTCAACTGGAGATGCCATCGATGTGGACATTTTGTGACCACCGAGGTGAAGACACGTTTAAATTGTTAAAGAGTTGTAATCTGAATGTGTTGTGTAATGTTAGAGTTGTTAGATCGTGTTCTTGTGTAATATCGTGTATTAAATGTGTTATGTCTTAGTTGTAGTAATTAATACTGATTAGGGGTAAATTAGGAATTCAAGTTAGAAGTAGTATAAATAATAGGATTAGGGTTAAGGTCAGCATTGCAAGTAAGGGCTGGACGGTTGCACTAGGGCAGCCGCAGGTGGTGTTTTGGGGCAGATTGGAGGAATGCCTCTAATCTGCCAGATTTTGTAAGTTTTCTCAATCTTGATTAATGCATTTATTTTTTAATATGGTATCAGAGCCTATTATGCGAAGAAATCCATATTTTCTTTATTGAAAGCAAGAAGATTTTGTTGAATCATTGATCAAAAGATTTTTGGAAGAAATCCATCAAGTATCGGCTGCTTGTTTATGGTTGAATTAGTTTGTTTGGGCACGTGAATTCTATCATCACGATAAGCTTGAATTTCTTTGATATCGATTTCATCATATTTCTGATTTGGCAAAGTGAAGAATTCCATCATCAAGTTTGAATTTCTTTGATATCAGTTTCATCATATTTTCGATTTCGGAAAGTGAAGAATTCCATTTTCTTTGATATCGGTTTCATTAGATTTTCGATTTGGGAAAGTGAAGAATTCTATCATGAAGATTTGTTTGTTGGTTATTGAACAATTCAGTTATTTATTCACCCATCAACAAGCATCGGTTAACGACAAAGATAGACTATTGTGACAGCAACATAAAGACTTGTTATTCAAACTTGCTCAGATGGGAAGTAAAGGAAAAGAAGTTGACAACCAGACCGTAATATCTGAATATGGTACCAATGAAAAGTTAGAACATTTTCAAATCACATCAACTAAATTGGATGGCAGGAATTTCTTGGAATGGTCCATATCAGTAGAATTGACCATTATAGCAAGGGGGAGATGGGCATACCTAATGGGACACACACAAAAACTAGATATATACGATACTCAATATCCAAGTTGGAGAAGAGAAGATGCTTTAATTTCATCCTGGTTACTTCAGTCTATGGTTCCATCGATTGTAAAAATATTTATGTTTCTTGAATCTGCTTATGAAATATGGAGTGCAGTATGTGAAGCTTACTCTCGGAAAAAGTACTCAATATCCAAGTTGGAGAAGAGAAGATGCTTTAATTTCATCCTGGTTACTTCAGTCTATGGTTCCATCAATTGTAAAAATATTTATGTTTCTTGAATCTGCTTATGAAATATGGAGTGCAGTATGTGAAGCTTACTCTCGGAAAAAGAATGTGGCAAAAGAGTATGAAATATTTGAAAGAATTAGAAATTGTAAACAGGGAACTCGATCCATCAGTGAATACTATGCAAATCTTCGAGGATTGTGGGATGAACTTCTATATTACACCAATATTAAGTGTTCATCATGTTACACTGAAAGAAATGCAGAGCTTGAAAAGAAAATGGTATTTGATTTACTGTGGGGTGTGAACTCAGATTTCGAGTCAATAAAACTCAATGTCTTGGGAAGAGATGAGTTACCTTCATTGGGCACCGTGTATTCATTATTGATCAGGGAAGAGAATTGAAGAAATCTTGAAAAAAATAACTCTCTTGGTACAGATCAACATGCAGTACAAATAAGAGGAGAAAACTTAAATTTTCGAGGAAGAGGAAAACCGGGAAACGAAACAAGGAACATATGGGGCTGAAAATGTGGGTTGTGGCTCAGTTACATACATTTATTGGATAAGAGTTTTGTTTTAAATTTTAATAAAAGGCTATGCAAATATCTGGCTCTTTGAAAAAAATAACTCTCTTGGTACAGATCAACATGCAGTACAAATAAGAGGAGAAAACTTAAATTTTCGAGGAACAAAAACCGGGAAACGAAACAAGGAACATATGGGGCTGAAAATGTGGGTTGTGGCTCAGTTACATACATTTATTGGATAAGAGTTTTGTTTTAAATTTTAATAAAAGGCTATGCAAATATCTGGCTCTTTGTCTCCTTTGCCATTAGTTCATTCTTTGGTTTCTTTGGTTCCTATTAGGCACTGGATCATCCTTCACTTTCAGTTAGGACACATATTTTCTTTAGCAGTTAAACGGATGCATGTCTGACTACTTTTATGTGAATGTCGGTAGGGTTTTCTTATGAAATATACATCTGATTTGTACCTAATTCCGAATTAAGCATGATTTAAGGCTACACATGTGGTCATTTTTCGTATGTATCTCTTGGATGAGGGTCTTTTTTATAACATATGTATCTTCAGATAATTTTCCTTATTTATCAAACTTCAATTAGTTTCAGTTAAGCTATACACCGTAGGGCAGTGATTTAGGCCCAGGTTCAACTGGAGATGCCATCGATGTGGACATTTTGTGACCACCGAGGTGAAGACACGTTTAAATTGTTAAAGAGTTGTAATCTGAATGTGTTGTGTAATGTTAGAGTTGTTAGATCGTGTTCTTGTGTAATATCGTGTATTAAATGTGTTATGTCTTAGTTGTAGTAATTAATACTGATTAGGGGTAAATTAGGAATTCAAGTTAGAAGTAGTATAAATAATAGGATTAGGGTTAAGGTCAGCATTGCAAGTAAGGGCTGGACGGTTGCACTAGGGCAGCCGCAGGTGGTGTTTTGGGGCAGATTGGAGGAATGCCTCTAATCTGCCAGATTTTGTAAGTTTTCTCAATCTTGATTAATGCATTTATTTTTTAATATGGTATCAGAGCCTATTATGCGAAGAAATCCATATTTTCTTTATTGAAAGCAAGAAGATTTTGTTGAATCATTGATCAAAAGATTTTTGGAAGAAATCCATCAAGTATCGGCTGCTTGTTTATGGTTGAATTAGTTTGTTTGGGCACGTGAATTCTATCATCACGATAAGCTTGAATTTCTTTGATATCGATTTCATCATATTTCTGATTTGGCAAAGTGAAGAATTCCATCATCAAGTTTGAATTTCTTTGATATCAGTTTCATCATATTTTCGATTTCGGAAAGTGAAGAATTCCATTTTCTTTGATATCGGTTTCATTAGATTTTCGATTTGGGAAAGTGAAGAATTCTATCATGAAGATTTGTTTGTTGGTTATTGAACAATTCAGTTATTTATTCACCCATCAACAAGCATCGGTTAACGACAAAGATAGACTATTGTGACAGCAACATAAAGACTTGTTATTCAAACTTGCTCAGATGGGAAGTAAAGGAAAAGAAGTTGACAACCAGACCGTAATATCTGAATATGGTACCAATGAAAAGTTAGAACATTTTCAAATCACATCAACTAAATTGGATGGCAGGAATTTCTTGGAATGGTCCATATCAGTAGAATTGACCATTATAGCAAGGGGGAGATGGGCATACCTAATGGGACACACACAAAAACTAGATATATACGATACTCAATATCCAAGTTGGAGAAGAGAAGATGCTTTAATTTCATCCTGGTTACTTCAGTCTATGGTTCCATCGATTGTAAAAATATTTATGTTTCTTGAATCTGCTTATGAAATATGGAGTGCAGTATGTGAAGCTTACTCTCGGAAAAAGTACTCAATATCCAAGTTGGAGAAGAGAAGATGCTTTAATTTCATCCTGGTTACTTCAGTCTATGGTTCCATCAATTGTAAAAATATTTATGTTTCTTGAATCTGCTTATGAAATATGGAGTGCAGTATGTGAAGCTTACTCTCGGAAAAAGAATGTGGCAAAAGAGTATGAAATATTTGAAAGAATTAGAAATTGTAAACAGGGAACTCGATCCATCAGTGAATACTATGCAAATCTTCGAGGATTGTGGGATGAACTTTTATATTACACCAATATTAAGTGTTCATCATGTTACACTGAAAGAAATGCAGAGCTTGAAAAGAAAATGGTATTTGATTTACTGTGGGGTGTGAACTCAGATTTCGAGTCAATAAAACTCAATGTCTTGGGAAGAGATGAGTTACCTTCATTGGGCACCGTGTATTCATTATTGATCAGGGAAGAGGATTGAAGAAATCTTGAAAAAAATAACTCTCTTGGTACAGATCAACATGCAGTACAAATAAGAGGAGAAAACTTAAATTTTCGAGGAAGAGGAGGATACCAAGGATGTGGACGAGGACATGGCAGATCTAATCCTGATGTAAAAGAAAAACTCATTTGTTCTCATTGTGGAAAACCCCGACACTCAAAGGAATACTGTTGGGAATTACATGAGAAACCTGACTATTATAAGAACAGAAATCCCTTTGCTCATGCTGCTGAGAATTCTTCTTCAAATACAGATGAAATGCAAGAACTCATTAAGAGGATAGATGGACTCGAAACCATACTATCTGAAAAAGCTCAGTCATCTTCCTCTCAAGCTACAATAGCTCAGGCGACTCACTCGGTGAAGGGTAATCCCTCTTATTCTAATTCAAAAGTTTGGATTATTGATTCAGGTGCAACAGACCATATGGTAGGAGAATCATCCTATTTTTCAGAGTAAACTTCTTCCAAAATAAGAACCTATTAAGTTGGCAGACGGTTAATATTCTTATATGATTGGATAGGGAAGTGTACCCACTTGCTTTTCTGATTTGAAATCAATTTACCACGTTCCTAGCTTTCCTATAAATCTACTTTCAGTCAGTGCTTTAACTCGGAATATGAACTGCAGTGTAACATTTTCTCCTACTGGTTGTGTATTTCAGGATCCAAAGTTGGGGAAAATCTTTGGTCATGGTAGACTAAAGAGGGGCTTATATATTCTGGAAGACAATATTCAGGAAGGAACTCCTTTTAAAGCTTTAGCAACAACTATTTAGGATTCAAAAATTCAGCTTTGACATTATCGTCTTGGTCACTTTTCAGCTTCAAAACTTTACTATGTTTTCCCTCATCTTAGAGTCAATAAACCTCTGTTTGAATGTGAAGTCTGTCAGCTTTGGAAACATCAAAGAGCCACTTTTCCCTTAAGTGACTCTAGAAGTTCTCAGCCTTTTGAACTCCTCCATTCTGATATATGGGTCCCAGTCCTGTTACTTCTTTATTTGGTCAGAGATATTTTGTGTCATTTATTGATGATTGTACTCGTCTTTCAATTATATATTTAATGAAATCAAAATCAGAAGTCTCGTCTATCTTTCCAATTGTTCATAAATTTATTCGTACCCAATTCAATGCTTTAGTTAAAATTCTTCGTTTAAACAATGGGGGGAGTACATTAACAAGCAATTAGGTGAATATTTGCACACTCATGGTATAGTCCATAAGACTTCATGTTCCTATACCCCTCAACAAAATGGAATCGCTGAAAGGAAAAATTGTCATATTCTAGAAGTGGCCAGGACACTTTTACTGCAGAGAAATGTTCCTAAACTCTATTGGGGAGAAGCTGTTCTTACTGCTGTTCATCTGATTAATAGAATGCCTAGTATTGTCCTTGAGGGTGAAAGCCAGATGAAGTGTCTCAATAAGGAATCAAAACTATTTCATATAATTTCTCGTATCTTCGATTGTAGCTGCTTTGTACATGTTCATTCACCCAATCGAGACAAACTTGATCCTAGAGCTGTAAAGTGCATCTTTCTTGGTTATTGTAACTCTAAAAAGGGCTAATGTTATGATCCTTTAGCAAAGAAGCTATATGTTTCTATGGATGCTACCTTTAGTGAGACCACCCCCTATTATTCATCTCAGGGGGAGTTAACACAAACTCCTTAGCAAAATTCTCCCTATGTCCTACCATTAGTTCTTGATGATGCCAGAAATGAGACAGATGATACCAAAAATGAGGACAGTCAGCAAGATGAGATCTTAACTTACAAGAGAGGGTCAAGAAATATTATCTATTCTGAAGAGGAACAAGCCCCTGGCACAAGTACCAAAGATATTTTCCCTGACTTAGATCCCTAAGAGGAAGAGGTAGAAGATCTAGATATTTCTATTGCCATCTGGAAAGGTAAACACTTTGTGCACGGTATCCTATTTCAAATTGTATCTCATATGTGAATACGACTAAGGAGTACCAACATTTTGTTATAAATGCTGAGAAACACAAGATCCCCAAGAATTTTACAAAGGCAAATCAATGTCGTTTATGGAGAACTGCTATAAAAGAAGAACTGAAGGCACTGGGGAGAAATAAAACCTGGACAATCGCAACATTACCTCCTGACAAGAATGTTGTAGGATGCAAACGGGTATTTACCATCAAATATAAGGCAGATGGAAGTATTAAAAGATATAAAGCTAGATTAGTTGCAAAAGGATATAGTCAGTCATATGATATTGACTATACTGAAATATTTGCTCTTGTGGCTAAACTTACTTCTATATAAGTACTCCTCAGTTTGGCAGCTAACTTGAATTGGGATTTGTGGCAATTAGATGTTAAAAATGCTTTCTTAAGAGAGATTTAAATGAAGAAGTGTACATGGAACTACCTCCTGGGATGTGTATAAAGACAACGGATTATAGAGTGTGCAAGCTGAACAAATCCATTTATGGGATGAAGCAATCACCTAGAGCATGGTTTGATAAATTCAGTAAAACAATATGCAATCTTGGATATCAAAGAAGTCTCAATGATCATACGATCTTCTTGAAGAAGAGCTCAAAATTATCTATTCTTGCTGTCTATGTTGAGGATATTATTGTTACAGGTAATGATCTTTAAGAAATATAAGGCTGAAGAAGAATCTCCATAAAATGTTTGATCTAAAAGATTTGGGTCAACTTCACTATTTCTTGGGAATAGAGGTGTTGTATTCAACTCATGGTATCTTTTTAACTCAAAGGAAATATGTAATGGATCTTCTTCAGGACACGCATTTGCTTGACTGTAAACCAAGTGACATCCCTATGGAAGTGAATCAGAGATTATCTGCTGGTGATAGTGAAGAGTTTAGAGACATACATAAATATCAGACGTTAGTGGGCAAGCTTATTTACTTGACAATTACTCGTCCAGATATTACGTATGCTGTGAGAGTAGTGAGCAGATATATGCATTCTCCTATGAAGAATCATATAGATGCTGTGTATAGAATCCTTAGATATCTAAAATCAACTGTAGGAATGGGTTTACTTTATTCTAGATCATCGAATTTGCATATTGAACTTTATTTTGATGCAAATTGGGCCGGTTCATATGATGACATAAAATCAACTATAGGATATATTACATTACTTGGTAGTAATATTGTATCAGACAATGGTTGCTAGATCTACAGCGAAAGCAGAATACAGAGCTATAGCGCAAGCTATGTGTGAAGGAAAATGGGTGTCTTCATTGATTAGTGAACTGGGATTTCCTTCTAATCATTCTATACCTCTATATTGTGACAACAGTGCTGTTATTCAGATGGCTTCCAATCCTGTATATCATGAAAGAACCAAGCATATAGAGATTGACTGTCATTTCATCAAAGAGAATATATCTAATTAAGAATTTGAGCTGGAGTATGTTTAATGTACAAAACAGTGGGTTGATTTTCTAACTAAAGCTACTACCAGTGGACAATTAAATGAGACATTATCCAAGTTGGGTGTTACAAATGTCTTTCACCCAACTTGAAGGGGAGTGTTAAAGAGTTGTAATCTTAATGTGTCGTGTAATGTTAGAGTTGTTAGATCATGTTCTTGTGTAATATCGTGTATTAAACATGTTATGTCTTAGTTGTTGTAATTAATACTGATTAGGGGTAAATTAGGAATTCAAGTTAAAAGTCTTATAAATAAGAGGACTAGGGTTAAGGTCAGCATTGCAAGTAAGGGCTGGACGGCTGCACTAGGGCAGCCATAGGTGGTGTTTTGGGGCAGATTGGAGGAATGCCTCTAATCTGCCAGGTTTTGTAAGTTTTCTCAATCTTGATTAATGTATTTATTTCTTAATATAAATGATCCTTATCATTTTTGTAGCTTGATAAGTAAATAATTTGATAACTGGTCAATGCACTATGCCCGTGTCATTAATTGTTAGTTACTCATTTCTTACAATTTTGGGAGGTAGATGGTGAAACACAAAATCTGACATTCTCTTGATTTTGGGGTTTGAGTTTCACCAAATGAAAGAAATGGAAATGTAATTTGTTGAAATGAACTAAAGAGCAGGAAGAGCCTATAAAGTTTCTAAAAACTACTGTTACATGCCTTTCCTCCTTAACCAGGTGTTCCATTGCTGTGGTTTATCATTTAGCCAAGGAGAAAGGGAAATTGTGATGCAGAAACATGAAAAGTGGTTGCAAAAAGTGCAATTGGAAAAACATTTCTTAGAAGTGCTTAATCCTGATGGTGTCTGTTGTCGTAATGGATGATAAATGTACCTGATGAGTAGTAGATCGGAAAAGAAATGATTAAATAACTCCACAGCAGATTAGGGAAATTTTAAAGGAAGTGTAATAACTTGCATTGTGTTTGCCACAGTAGTTTTTGCTTTGGAACTCAACTCATATTAATTGTCTGTGAATCACTACTCTTGACGTTCAATTTTCAGAATGAAATTAGAGGACCCTCCTGAAAACCAACTTGCTTTATAATTTTTCATGAACAATACAATGATCACATTTCATGTTCATCTTTGTGATGATCTTAGGCTCTGTTACTTAAGTTGCAATGCTTAACGTTAGTTTATATGATCAGTGTGCTTCTGTATCATCGTACTTGCTCATCACATTTTTATTCTGTAAATATGTTGCTGCATTTCATTATTGGGTGTGAACAATTTATTTTTGGTCATGCTAGCCTAGCTGATTGCTGTATACTTTAATAACAGCTCATGCAATTACTGAAACTGCAATCTGCTTTCTAGGTCAAAGTTATATCTCACATTCATGGCAAAGTGGGTGAGGAATATGTTGGTGTCAGTGCAAGGTTTGGTTTTCAAATGGAGAAGCAACTAATGAAGTCCAAACACATCCGCCTTACATTGTCAGATCCACCTGATTCCTGTAGTACTCCTAAAAAAGATGTTAGTGTTTATTTTCGGATATTATGTCAATTTGGTTTCCTCATTATTCTTTGTTCTTACTAGTTTTCACTGTTTCTGCTCATGTAAGTTCCGTTGGTTTTGATCCTTTTGGCACATCAAAGATGGCTTCTGGTATTTTCTTTTGGTATTCTTGCATTAATGCCCATTATTGCTTGTATTTGCTAGATTAAGGGAGAAGCTGTTCTTGTGCATCGTGGTAATTGTACATTTGCAAAAAAAGCCAAAGTGGCACAGGATGCTGCTGCCACAGCAATGATTATCATTAATCACAGACAAGGTAGTTATCTGCCTCCTTAACAATAAAAATCCCAAAATGATGAGGGGATTGATTTTATGTATCTATTCGTGGAGAACACTTCACTAAATTAGAAATGGGAGAAGCATGTTTGCTGTAACCTAGGTTCTTTGTTAGTGGTGGAAAACTGAAAACGTTCAAGTGCCTTTTTTTTCAGTGGACAGTCTTAAGTGACCTTTATTTTGTGCTAAACCTTTCTTATTACAGCCAACACATACATTTATATTTTTATATACATTTATTTATGCTAAACATTAGTGTTCTAGCTTGATTTGTGATTTTCATGGTTGTTAATATCTGTTTCTTTACTTTTTAAAAGACGCTTTTCAGATACATAGTTTGATTTTTGAGTTTCATGGTGGTTGATATCTTACATAGTTTGATTTGTGATTTTCATGGTGGTTGATATCTCTTTGTTTCTTGTTTTCTATGCACTTATATACAACAATTTCATTTAAATTTAAGGAGAAGTCCTGAAGAACTACTTGTAGAGATATTACATAGGCTAACTGTAAAAATAGCACCAATATCTCGCCAATCCACAAACTCAAATACAAACGATGTCGCAAGATCTTCAACAAGCCAAATTACTAAACAAATCACCAAACACACCAAATTACCAAACAAATCACCAAACACATTTCACAAGCCAAACTAAATAGATAGAATAACAAACAAGTCAAGTGAGCATTAAAAACTCTGATTTTTGTTAATAACACATTCTCTCTAACGGCTAGTAGTGTATCCGTGGGGGTGATCGACCCTTGAGGCCCAGTCCCAATGGTCCTCCTTAATGGACCAGCTGGTCTCTAGTGGCCCAGATTACCTATTACAAATTAACACCCCATCAAACTTGTGCTGTATATATCGAAAGTTTGATAGAAACATAAATCTAGGAACTGACAAAGATTTTGTGAAGAAATCTTCCAACTATAGCTCTGAAGGAACATAACAAGTCAACCTTTTCTTCAAGCATTCCTCCTGAATATAGTGGTTGTCCATCTTAATATGTTTAGTTTTTTCATGAAAAATATTATTTGGAGCAATATCTATGGCGCTTTTGTTGTTACAAAGCAATTTTATAGAGTCCTCCAGGGCAACCTTCATGTCTACTAGGAGTTTAGTGATCTAGGATACTGTAATGATCATAACTCTATATTCTGTCTCTATAGACGATAAAGACACATACTGCTTTTTACATCTTCAAGAAATTAGTGAATCATCTAAAAACACACAAAATCCAATATAGAATGTATATCATTAATATCCCCACCCCAATCAGCATCAGTATACAACAACAACTAAGCTTTTTCTCATACTAGACGGGGTCGGCTACATAGATTCTTTGTTTCCACAGAGCCCTATCATGTGTCATATTAGCAGTTAACTCACAATAAGCTAGATCATTCTTTATTGTTTCTTTTCAACACTTTTGTGGTCGTCCTCTACCTCTTTCAATACTTCAAATTTAGGTTTTCATACCTTCTTATAATCTGCATAACCGTACTCATGTGTATACTGGTGGGGCTTGTTAAAATTGACTTGCTACATATACTGCGTGTGTTATGTCTAGTTGAGTGATGGTAATATATGTCAAGGCTCCTATCATCTATCTTTACGGAGTGGGATCTTCTAATTTTTCTCCATATGTGTTTGTTAGTTTGATCCTCTTCACCTTTGGCGTGCTCATTTATTATCATCTATCAAACCTGACTTGTTAACAATATCAATTCAAATTTTGTTTATGACATAAAATAACCTCTGCTATTACGAGTTACTTCTACTCTCAAGAAATAATTAAGTAAACTGAGACCTTTCATTTCAAATTCTTCATGCAAATCTCTTTTGATTTGTAATATCCCATTTTGATCACTTCTAGTGATGATCATATTATTTACATACAAAAGTAGAATTACAATACCTGTATAAGTTTTTCTTACAAACAAGGCAGTGTCAGTATAACAAGATCGAAAATCTTTGCATAAAATTCTTAAATCTATCAAACCAAGCTTTAGGAGTTTGTTTGAGTTCATATAAAGCCTTTTTTAGTTTAAGAACATAGTTACTTGGGGCAATAAATCCTTGAGGGGGAAACCATATAGATATCTTCATTAAGATTTCCATTCAAAAAGATATTTTTAACATCCAATTGATATGTATCTCATTCTTTAACTGCACGAATAGAAATTAATATACGAACATTAGTCATATGAGCGACACATACAAAAATTTCATTATAGTCAATCCCATATTCTTGAGATTACCCTTACCCACAAGTCTCGCTTTGGACCTTTCAATAGAACATCTCTATGAGTTTTGACCTTATAGATCCAATTACAACCAATAATTTTTTCCTTGGGTTTTGTGATAATGTCCCAAGTATTATTCCTTTCTAGAGCTTTTAATTCATCATTCATAGCTTTCCTCTATTCTAAGTTATTTTTTGCTTGGTCATAATGATTAGATTCAAGGATACTTGATACAACTAATATATAGTTTCTATATTGTGGTTGAAATGATTCTTAAGGCACAAATCTTTGAGGGGGTTTTATGATCCTTTTGCTAGGAGCATTATCATTTTGTATATTTCTCATCAAATCAACATAATATCAGAGATCTTATTGAGAAGTGAACGTGAGAAGCTGGTCCTAGAATAGAGGCTGAGGTTTATAGGGAGATTTCTTTTAATGGAAAAACTTATCTCTCTAAAGTGGAAGTCTAGTATGATAGAGAGAAAACGCCAGATCAAGGCGTTTCATTTGACATAAACGAAGACCCAGGGTTTCTCCTTCAACAGATTAGTGCATCAGTTGCAAACTGGAAGATTTGGAGAGGATTCCAGATTAGGACGTTGGGGTGCTGTTTGAAGCAGAAAGTAATTTTTAAAAGGCTAATAGAAAATATCAGAAATGAAAGTTTTGTCAGATTGATCGATAAAGTTAGTGCCTTTGGTGAGAGACTGAAGATCAGTAGCTCAGAGATTGGAAGAAAATGACAGAGGGGATGAGCTTCATGAGTGTCTAGGTGAAAGAGCTATTTCAAGGGAAAAGTGAAACTGATAAAATCGTTGAGGAGACTTACAAGAGTTTGAAGTCCAGAGGCATTCATTTCCCTAGAAGAGAAATGAGAGTTTGGTGCCAATCTTTACCCCACGACGTTCAATTTCTATTGAAAATGAAAAATACATACCGGCTTGGGGATCACCTTCCTAATTTTTCACGGATGATTATTCTGTCCAAATGCATGCATCTGTGCATTACCCGTTGTCCCATGAAGAAAATTGGTAATGTGAGACTACCCATTAACCTATCTCAGCTAGGTGAAGGACTTACCCTTCCTAAGTGGGTCAAGTCATAGTAGATCTCTTGACCGAAGATTAGAAATATTGTGGTCTATGAGCAAACATTTGAAGCCTGGTTTTTCAGGCTTATTTGATTAATTTTATGAGTAGCTAAGTTGGGTTGCCTTCCCAATTTGTGGATGATGTTTGGTCTTGCAACCTAGGGTAAAGTTCCTCTCAAGGTAGAAGAAGACGAAAAAGGAAGTTGCTGGCTGCCAAAGGTAACAATTGTGGGTAAAGTCCAAATCTAATGTATGATTTATGAAAGCCCTTCAGTAGCAGGCCGCCAGCCTCGACCTCATACTCCTGCTTGTTAGTGGATCTCAATCCAGTCTTTGTGATGAGAACTCGCAACATCCCTCAATCAAATGACAATCAATGCCATTGCACCGGTTTATACATGTTACGCTGCTGGCATTATTTAAGGAAGGATGCTTTCTGGTGTAAAGTTTATTCGTCGTGATCAAATTAAAGATGTCAAGAATGATTCTGAGGCTGATACTCAATTCAGGAAAGGTGCGACAACTAAACTGAGGCAAAAGTGGGAGGAGAAGCAAGAAAACTGACTTCACGAGCTCTGAAGATGAAGTCATTTGAGAAGTTGAATCACTGATTGAAATGGAAGAAGAAATGATATTCATCTGATTCTTCCTCTGCGTGACTCTGAAGATGAGGGCAACAGTTCCAAGGGTGAAGAAAGCAGTGATGCGGAAAGGAAGCAAAGAAAGAGAAGCAAAAGGAAAAAGGGTGAGCGACAAAACAAAGTAATTTTTCAAGCAAAAAAAGCAAAAGAAAGGTCAACTAAATAAAAAAGAAGAAAGGATGACTCCATAAACTTCATTATCCAACTTTGAGAGCAAATACTTTTCCAGTGATGAAGGAATTTTTTTGGACAAGAAAAGCATTGGTCTAAGGAACGAAAAGCATGAATCATCCACAAGGAATCTTGATGATGATATATGGGATGAACTACGCAATTTCATAAAGTGCCTTCTTAGAATGTTTGCAGAACAAGAGAAAGATGTAATATTCTTCGAAACAGCAATTGCCTTATCGCAACCTGGTTGAGTGCATTCCTTTACCACATGAAGTAGCAAAGGAAGTGCCGTTGTACTTCAAAAAGGTCTATGGGCTTGTAACTGACTTTGCATGGCTGTGGGGCAGATTTGGACAGTAGGTTCAGACTCTGTATAACAGCATGAGTCTTGTTTCATTAACGGACTCCTTTAGCCAATTCAGCATGAATTATCTACAATGAGGATTCTCAAAGTAATATAAGGAGGTTGCGCGAGTCCTGCCCGAGAGGTTGCCTGGTTTGATTGCAGGCCGAGTTAGTATTGTTATAAAAACAGATTACAATGAGTATCCGGATGGCTATGACCCTAAGGCACTTCCTGTACTTGAGAACATAAGTTTCATTGGAATTCATGGTCAGAGTGTTCATCTTCAAGTCAGGATTGAAGGCCGCAAGAAAATCCCAGTGAAGGGTGTGGTTTTCAGAGACCATAGTGTTGAAAGAGTGAGAGATATGTTCAGAAAACAATATAAAGAAAATAAGAAAGAGAAGGCAGCCATGTAGGGGCACCAATGTTCAATTGTATGAACATGATTGTCATGAAGACTGCAGTACTGATTATATTTGCAGCCATTGAAGTTGCAGAATTTTACAGCTATGAAAGCTGTTGAAAAAAAAAACAGCCATGAAGGCAAAATTGAAGAGTTATTACAGCCATGAAGCTGCTAAAAATGAAAAAACCAAGAAGGCTAAGTATTGCAGCAAAGAATATTGCTTGGAAGATGGACAACCAAGGGGCAGATGGAATTAAATACTGATAAATACAGAAAATCAGCCTTCTTCACTACATATGCATGAAAAATTAAATCATGAAGAGGCCAGAGGAATTTGTTGATATAGAATATGATAATATCACCGCGAATCATGAAAGTTAAGACCTTGGGTTGCTGAAGTAAACAACCAGGAGGGCTTGAAAAGCGACTGCAGTCACCATGTGAAGGGGCGCGACAGACTAGTATGAGCAGATGTCTGTATTCTGCTATTTGAGTGGTAGAGAGATGGCACCCAACCAACACACCGGGTGCAACCACCATGTGAAGGGGAGCAGGAAAAGTCGTGTGAAGTGTGTATGGTTGAGTAGTACCTCCTATCACAAAAGATCTTCTTTCTCAAGAGTAGAAGAAACACGATTTTTCTAGGTGTAGCTGCCAAATCACTTTACGGAGAAGAAGAAAGAGAGAGGGAGCAACTGATACCCATAGAAGGGTCGTGTGTTACCCATGTGTTCTTGATTGTTTAAGTTGTTTTTATAGAAGCCTCGAAGAAATTACTAGTGCACGTGTGATAAAGAAAGTCATGATGATCAGTTAGCAAGGCTGAGTTGATGTTGCAGCTATAGATGCTGCTTGAGATGATCAACCAGGAGGGCTGAGTTAATGTTGCAACCAGAGATGCTGCTTGAGATGATTAGCGAGGAAGGCTAAGTTTATATTGCAGCCTGAGATGTTGCTTGAGATGGTCAGCCAAGATGGCTGAGTTGATGTTGCAACCATAGATGCTGCTTGAGATGATTAGCCAGGAAGACTAAGTTTATATTGCAACCAGAGATGCTGCTTGATATGATCAACCAGGAAGGTTGAGTTGAAGATATTGAGTTGAAGATGTTGCAGCCAAAGAAGCTGTTGAAGATTAAACCAGTAATGAAGACAGATGAAGAATGTTGCAGACAGATGAAGATTTTTGGCAAGTTTAGAGTTCGAAGTATCTCACTCCCAACTTGAGGGGGGGTGTTGAAGAATATGAGTTTAGAGTCAAGTTTAATACATATAATGTCTTAGGACAGTAAAATTGATTTTAGAGTATTATTGTAATTGTCTAAAGTCGTAAGGGCATTTTGGTAATTTTCTGTACTAGGGGGTATTTTGGTTATTTTACGTTTTACATCTCCTTATATAAGGGCTGATAGGCTGTATTAGGGTTTAAGGTTGCTGGGATTAAGAAAGAGAGAGAAAGAAGGGGGGCGGCCTCCATTGGAGGTCCGTCCCCTCTTTCGATCTCCATTGTTACTCTTCTTCTTTTATCAATATATTATATTGTTTATTATTCGCTGCGTTTCTTGATAATTCTAACATATTTATTTCCAAGTCACTTTATTAGAGATTCCACGCTCATTGGTGTTGTCAGTAATGAAATCTTCTAAAGACGCCCATAAATCAACTTCTTTTGCCTATCTTCTCTTGCATCTTCACCTTATGCTGTGTTGGCAAATCACTTGTACTTCCTTTCTCTGCAGTAACTTTCTTTATGCAAATAATAAACAACAGTTATCATTTCTCTTTCCTAAAAACATGGGGATACATCCTTATTTTTAGAATCATCCTTATATCATTTCCACCCAATCAAGAAATTAATTTCCATAACTATTTATTGTTAGCTCTCCCACAAAATCAGGAAAGTACTTTCCATATCTACTTTTCTGGTTTACTTTCTACAAAATCAGGAAAAGTAATATGTAACTTCCATTTCTAGCATTTGAAATTCAAAAAACCAACAACTTTCTTTTTCACCTTCTTCATCTTCTTTCTTGATAACTTCATTTTTTTTTAGGTTGTGCAGATCAACCTCCCTAACTTTTCTGATAATGAATCTATGAATGATTTGATTGAATATGAAACTGCCAATGGACTTGACGTGCAGGTAAACTTCAGTGGCAATCATTATGGGATTGCTCCTAGTTTTAAACTCAGCAAGTACCCAGTCCCTCTCAGATTGGCTTTTATCACCATGAATCGACAGAGCCACTGTTGGGGATAAGCAGTGGACCACATTTCTGTGCAGGTTGCGTTTATGATTCTGCTAAAAACTGAAGCAGTTGGGACATGTGCAGGATCTCTTAGAACACTGTACCGAGGACCTCGTGTTGAGACTAACTCATTTAACAGACCTCTACGTTGAATAAGATGCTTCTTGTAATGCAATGGAAGGAATGCACCATTGGGAGCTGGAGTCACCGAAAGACTGATGGTAATAGGTGCTGCAATTTCTGCGAAAACATCTACTGCCCTATCATCAGAAGTTACAAAGGTAGCCTTAACAAACAGAGAGCTAATGGGAGCCAACTGAATCACTTTGGATTTATAATATGACGGTTTGGCTTCAGCAGCAATTGTCGTGCAACTTAGAATAACCAAACATGTCCACGAGAATCTTGAAAAACCCTAGCTGTCTATATTTAACCAACAAATGTACCAAACAACAAATGTACCATTTTTTTTCGTATGTTGACAGTCACTACTAGCTGCTCTCATTGATCGAACGGCTCTGATACCATGTTGGAAAATGTGGTTGCGCAGCGGAGATTTAAAATCACAAACATAAAGAAGAAGAAATGTGGAGATCGGATGAGGGGATGGACCTCCCATGGAGGCCGCCCCCCCTCTTTCTCTTTCTTTCTTAATCTCATCAACTTAACCCTAATACAGCCTATCAGCCCTTATATAAGGAGTTGTAAAATGTAAAATGACCAAAATGCCCTCAGTACAGAAAATTACCAAAATGCTCTTACAACTTCGGACAATTACAATAATACCTAAAAACATCAAATTTACTAAAGCTGACTCTAAACTCATATTCTTCAACATGGAGCAACAATCATCTTTTTGTCAATGAAATCTTGCGTGACTGAGAGGATTATGTTGGAAGTTGTTCTAGTGGTACTCCTTAGTACTACGAGTACGACCATAAACTTTTACAAGCAAAGAGTGAGGACATCAGTTGTATATATGTCATTCCAAGGGTGCATGATCTTCATGTTTAACACCACTTTTGCTGGGCCAAACTTCTTTTATAGGGAAATTATCATGTGAAAGCATGAACCAATTCTCATGTATCCCAAAAGTATTTTGTTTTTGGCATTTCAGAAATCTAAACTGATTATGCATTGCTGATGATTGTATTAATATTCTGCATTCTATCTACAGGGTTTGCATACTTGTTTAATGGCTCTTTGTTCGAAGTATGTATTCTGCTCTTGAATCCCTTTTTGAGTTATTCACGTAAGAATGATATTTGAAATGCTAAGCTGCATACCTGAAGGAAAATTTCAATATATTAATACTGAAATCATTCTTCCAAAGTTTTCTAGGTAGCAATGGCAATTTTTTATAACAGCATTGGTATTCATTATGTTTGACTTATTGGCCCACTTCTCATTGTTTAGATTTAATGCACCATTATGGTTTTGCAATATATCCACATGTCTCTCTATGGACATGCATATGCATACATACATATATATATATGTATGTATATATATGTATATATATATATATATCCACTTCTTCTTGAAACTTAGCTATGCTTAGATTTAATGCACTAGTATCATTTTTCAAAGTGCTGCTCTCTCCATATATGCATGCATATATAAATAGGACACAAATATATATATATATATATATATATATATATATATATATATATATATATATATATATATATATATATACTTGTGTGTATAAGAATAAGGATGTGGGGTCACCCTAGGATGTCCTTGTGTTGCACCCTCTAGCTAACCCCACTTAGTGTGGGAAAAGGCTTAAGTAAGGAGGGATATAAAATTGGGGATGTTAATGTGGCACAAGATCGAGAGCCTTATGACATCAAAAAATCATGTAGCCGACTCAACTTAGTATGAAAAAAGGCTTGGTTGTTGTTGTTGTGGTATATATATATATAAGTGATAAGTTTTTTATTACCCAGAGTAGAAAAAACACTTAGAATAGCAAAAACAGGTCAGCCCTATGAAAATTTTGAAATTCGAAATTGGAGGAAATAAATTTGCAATCTTAAAGATTTCTCTATGCTTATAAAAGTGTTTCCTTTAGTAATTGTTGTAGTTTTGGCCTTGCATTTTTAATGATTTAAGCTTCTACATATTGTGCAACCTTTTTCCATATTAGATGAGGTCGACTACATGGATTCTTTGTTTCCACATAGCCCTATCATGTATCATGCTAGCAGTTAACTCAATATAAATTAAATCATTCTTTATTGTTTCTTTTCATCACTTTTGTGGTCATCCTCTTCTTCTTTTAACATTTTCACAATCTAATTTTTTGTATCTTCTTAGGAAGCGCCCTTTGATCGTCCTTCTACATGTCCAAATCATCTTAAACAATTTTCTCTCATTTTACCCTCAATTGATGCTACTCACAATTGGTTTCTAATAACCTCATTATCTATATGGTCTTTCCTTGCTCCGAAATCCTTTTTCCATTCTACATGTTCACGATACAACTCCGCCCATGTAAGGGATCTCCTTTGCATTGCTGGCCCCAAGCCCGGATAAAGGAGGAGGGTTGTGTTAGGCTTCCGACAGCTAGCGTAAAACTTCGTCAGATTTTTATAACATAGATTACAAAAATTATGAGCATTGCTTTGGGACGTCCCCGCCTAGCGACGTGCTGCAGAGCCTGAATGCAGTAAGAAGTAAGCAAGGGCCACTACATTTTCGCCCGAATGTAGTGAATCAATTGCAGAGAGGGTTCCCACATCATGGACGGGTGTGGGTAAAGAAGTTAGTCCCACTATATTGTCGCCCGAATGTAGTGAAAAATTTTCAGAGAGGGTCTTCGCATTTTGATTATGGACGGATGCGGGGGGTAAGGAAGTTAGTCCTAGATAATAAGATTCATATTGGTTCTTGGAATATCGGAACATTATCGGGTAAGCTAATGGAGGTGGTAGATACTATGATTCGGAGAAAGATTCATATTCTATGTTTACAAGAGACAAAATGGGTTGGAGAAAAAGCAAAGGAGATAGAGGATACAGGTTTTAAATTATGCTACTCAGGTAAAGAAAAAGCCCGAAACGGAGTTGGTATTATCATAAATAAAGATTTAAAGGAGAGTGTAGTAGACATACAACGATACGGTGACCGAATCATGACATTGAAATTAGTGTTAGGAGCAGAGGTTTTGAATATAGTTTGTGCTTACGCACCCCAAGTAGGACTAGAAGATAGTATAAAGACAGTTTTTTGGGAAGAGTTAGATAAGGTGTTTCAAAAGATTCCACAAAGGGAGATGATTTGTTTAGGAGGAGATTTAAATGGACATGTCGGTAAAGAGGCATTAGGATATCAAGGGATTCATGGAAACTTTGGTTTTGGGGATATAAACGAGGAAGGTAGGGAGATTTTAAATTTTGCTATGGCATTTGATCTCTTTATAGTCAATACAATCTTCAAAAAACGAGATGAACATTTAATTACTTATAAGAGTGGCTTATCACAAACACAAATTGATTACTTTATTTGTAGAAAAAAAGATAGAGCGTGTTCTAAAGATTGTAAGGTAATTCTAGGAGAAAGCTTAACCACCCAACATCGACTTTTAGTTATGGATTTACAAATAAAAAAATGGACAAAGAAGAAAAGAGTGCATCGAGCTATTCGGACTAAATGGTAGAACCTCAAAAGCGAGAAAGAAGATATATTTAAACAGAAAGTCCTTCAAGGAGATGTTTGGAATTATGTTGGCACACCCAGTGATACGTAGAATAATATGGCTATACATATTAGGAAAGTGGCGAAAGATGTGTTAGGGGTATCTAAGGAAGGTGTACCGGCACAAAAAGAAGCTTGGTCGTGGAGTGAAGTAGTACAAAATAAGATCAAGGCAAAGAGGGCATGTTACAAATTACATTATGCTAAGAAAACTAGTGAAACTTTAGAAGCTTATAAGAAAGCAAAGAAGGAAGCGCAAAAAGGCCGTTAGTGAAGCAAAAGCTAAGATTTGGGAGGACTTATATAAAAAACTCAACTCAAAAGAGGGTGAAAGAGATATTTTTAGGATAGCTAGGGCTAGAGATAAGAAAACTAAAGATCTTAATTATGTTAGATGCATAAAAGATGAGGATGAAAAAATTCTAGTAGCAAATGATGATATAAGAAATAGATGGAAAAACTATTTTATAATCTTTTTAATGAAAATAAAGATGCTAGTATTAGTTTAGGAGATTTAGCTAAGTCAGAATAGTATATAAACCACAATTTCTACCGATGTATTCAAAAGAATGAAGTCAAAGAGGCTCTTAAATATATGAAGGGTGGTAAATCGGTAGGACCAGATAATATTCCTATAGAAGTTTGGAAAATACTAGGAGAAATAGGAATCACTTGCTCACAAGACTATTTAATGAAATATGGAAAAACCAAAAGATGCCCGAGGAATGGAGAGCAAGTACACTTATACCCATATATAAAAACAAGGGAGACATTTAAAATTGTGTGAATTATCGAGGTATCAAGTTAATGAGTCATACTATGAAATTATGGGAAAGAATTATCGAACGTAGGTTAAGACAAGTACAACAGAGAACCAATTTGGATTCATGCCTGGCAGATCTACTATTGAAGCGATTCACAATTTGAGACGTCTTATGGAACATTTTAGAGCAAAAAAGGAAGACCTTCACATGATATTTATTGATCTAGAAAAAGCTTATGATAGGGTATCGACTACCAAGGGAGGTTCATTGGAGAACTTTGGAAAAAAGAGGTATCCCATTGACATATATTAACCTTATAAGAGACATGTATGATGGTGCAAAAACATGTGTGAGGACTCATGAAGGAACGACGGACTTCTTTGAAGTTAATATTGGGTTACATCAAGGATCAACTTTAAGTCCATACTTATTTATAATGATGATGGATGAGTTAACAAAACATATTGAAGATGAAGTATCTTGGTGTATGTTATTTGCAGATGACATTGTATTAGTGGAGGAGTCTAAGGAAAAAGTTAATAGAAAATTGGAACTATGGAGAGAAACATTAGAAAGCAAAGGCCTCCGACTTAGTAGAAGAAAGACAGAATATATGGAATGTAAGTTTGATCATTTGGTTACTTCAAAGGACGTAGAAATTAAAATTGGCACACATTGCATTCCCCAAAAGGAAAGCTTTAAATACCTAGGGTCAATTTTTCAGAGTGATGGAAGAATTGATGGAGATGTTACACATAGAATTAATGTTGGTTGGTTAAAATGGAGAGTAGCATCAGGTATTCTTTGTGATAAGAAGATACCATTAAAATTAAAAGGTTAATATTATAGAGCAGCAATTAGGCCTGCCATGTTTTATGGTTCTGAGTGTTGGGCAGTTAATCATCAACATGTACAAAAGATGTCTGTGACAGAAATGAAGATGTTGAGATGGATGAGTGGTCATACAAGAAAAGACCGTATACATAATGAGGTTATTAGAAACAAATTAGGAGTGTTACCAATAGAGGATAAAATGAGAGAACATCGTTTAAGATGGTTTGGACATATAGAAAGAAGATCAAAAGAAGAACCGGTAAGAAGGTTAGAAAAACTAAATTTGGAAAATATTAAAAGAGGTAAAGGACCACAAAAGTGTTGGAAAGAAACAATAAAGAATGTTCTAGCTTATTGGGAGTTAACTGCTAACATGGCACACGATAGGGATCTGTGGAAACAAAGGATCCATGTAGCCGACCCCGTCTAGTATGGGAAAAGGCTTAGTTGTTGTTGTACATGTCCACGATACGATACACCATTGTGTATCACAACCCATAACTTATAGGGTTGTATCTTGCGATACAACTCGTATTACCCATATCATATGATACAATCCCTTGTCTAACATAAACCCACATTTTTGTGTAAATTACGATATAAGATGATACGATACGTATCGTGGACCTAAACGATACACGATAAGACACATCGAACAACACTAGTTTATTCACAAGATTCTCAAGTTTTTCACCTAATCCAACTCCCTATCTCTAGGACTTTCGTCAATTATGTGGCATACCTCTTTCCTTTTGCATTTCACCCGATTTTCACTTGAAAAAATTGAGTTTTTTTTAGATCTCGTGATTCTTCACCTCTAGAAATCCTTTTTTTCTTGTTGATTGTCTAGTCTCGTCTTAATGACGTCCCAACTTTATAGAGGATGAAGAAGTGGAAAAGGGTACATTAAATGCAATTGACTATTATAAGATTCATCTACTCGTTGCAATATCCATTTAGAGCAAGTATATACAATTGCAATCCAACTCCGCTCCCAAATGCGACCATGTATTATATATTTTTTATTGATATTAATTTAAGTTATCATTGACTTTGAGTATTCTTTATTAATCATTATTGTGTTTTATTTCATATGAATGGTGGACTCACTTTAGTGTAGATGCACTAAAATTGTCAATGTTTGCTCAACGTATAATGAGCCAAACATACAATTTGAGTGGGTAACGAGAGAAATTAGAGTTTTTTCGAATGCATTCACATGAAAAAGAGAACCAGATCGGAGCATGCTCGACTGTGTGATTTGGTATGTATTGCATATAATATGAAGTTAAGACAAAGATAATAATTTTAAAATATGTATTACTACTCTCTGTTTCTTTCTTATTAATAATGAATGATTGATGACTATAATGCATTTGATATTCTTGATAATTTGTATATTTTTCTCAAATGCATAAAGATGCAATGCATTTGATATTCTTGATAATTTGTATATTTTTCTCAAATGCATAAAGATGCCAGAAGGGCATGGAAGGTACTATATGACCCATTGAGCTACGAAAATGTTGATATTCTTTATGATTGGGTTGAAGAGGAGGAGCCTCCCATCAATTTAGATGATGAAAACTGGAAGGCATTATAAGACGAAGCAAAACTTGGAGTTGGAGATGATGAAGATAAGGGTGTTGGATGGACGGATCCAATTGTGGAGGAGGAAGAGGGAGGAGATGATGATGATGGTGAACCTGAGTATGTCGATTAGAATGCTTTTTCCATGTTGTGGCTGATTGTTGTAAATATAATTGTAACTTTATAACGTTATGGTATGGATGATTGCAACTTTGTTGTTTATTAAAGGTATTAAGTTTTCATATTATAGATGATTGTTCATTATGACATGTTATTTAACTTTGGTATGCTCGGTCTCACAATGTTCTTCTCTTACAATCTCTTTGAATATTCTTATAGAGTCATAGTCATTTATTAGGAATTATCTGTTTAAAATCAAGCTTTTGGATTCAATTTTGTTTAATGTTGGTTGTGATATATATATATATATATGTTTTGTTCATCATATCAATTCTTCTATTTTTTTGAATTTATTAATATATTTTTTTGAATTTTTTAATCAAGATTTTTTTTTAATACCGTATCGTACAATAAGGTGCAATTATTGTGTATCGGTGCCCAGTGTGATACGGATACCAATATGCTTTTTATAATATTGTTTTTTACTTCATTCTTTTTAATACGCCGATAGATATTGCGGTTTATATATATTTTTTTATTTGACTAACTCTGCTAAGCTAATACTAATATCTTTATTTTCATTAAAAAGCTTATAAAAATAAATATCATCATTCGTCACTAGAATCTTCTAATCCTTATCTTTGATGCATCTAACAAAAGTAAAATCGTTAGTTGGTTCTTTTAAGTTAAGTTTTTTATATAAATTCTTTCAAATTTCGCTTTTGCTTTACAAATAACATTTTTTTGTTTCTTTTTTGCTTTCTTTAAGCATATGGTCTTCTTAGCATAATGTAATTCGTAACATGCCTTCTTTGCCTTGATTTTATCTTACACTACTTCACTCCACCACCAAGCTTCTTTTTCTACCGGTACACTTCCCTTAAATATGTCTAACAAATCTTTTGTCACTTCGTATAGCCATATTGTTCCACATATAAGGAGGTGTACCTATATAATTTTAAGCATCTCTTTGAAAAACTTAATGCTTAAATATATGTGCTTTCTCACATTTGACGTTCTACCTCTAGTCTGAATAGATCTATGCACTCTATTCTTCTTTGTTTATTTTTTACCTGCAAATCCATTACTTGAATCACCTTGCAATCTTTACAACACAATATATCATTTTTCCTATAAACAAAATAATCAATTTGTGTTTGTAACAAGTCATTTTTATAAATGATTAAATGTTCGTGTTGTTTTTTAAATTGTATTGTTTATAAAGAGATCAAACAACATTTCCATAGAAAAAAATGCTGATATTTCAGTGATTACTGTTGTGATTATTCTCTTTTTACATGCATCTGTTTCTTCATGATATACAATTTGGGATTGGGTTCTACTGCAGTTCGTTTAGCCCTTTATGGTGAAATTTGGTGGTTGCCTCTTTGAGTGATTCTTGTTTCAGTTTTATTCTCTTTAGAACCATTGCCTAACTGGAGTATTACCTACTTGTCATATCCTTGAGTTTTAGCCAAACTATTTATGTAACTGATATCCATCCTTTTCTTTTCAGGTGGCTCATCCCTAAGTTGGATTTGCATGTAAAGCTTCCCTTTCTTGGAGGTGTTTCATGCCTCACGTTGGCCTTGTATCCACTATGCACATTAGCTGCTGCTCTTTGGGCTTTATATCGCCGACACCCACTTGCTTGGATAGGGCAAGACATTCTTGTAAGCGCTTGTACATGATAATATGATCTACTTACTTTCAGTTGGTATGTCTTGTTTACTAAATCTTTTAACTTGGCTGATCTTACAAAAGATGAGTTATTTTCATTTTATTTAGTAAATTTATCAGTCACCGTATCTAGCTCTCTTACTCAATTTTAATCCAATATATAGCCTGTTGCAGAAAAAGAGAACGTAGAAGTAACTGAATTCCGAAAAATAGAACCTTTCTCTCTAACGAGCTTGCATGGGTGGAGGCAGTATGCGTTGCTTTGTATATGACCATCTTGATTGGGGCCCAAAGGGCCTTACTTCATCTGACTAGTCTGTTAGCTAGTAATGTAAGGATCAGCAATTCAACACCCGGAACATGCATCTGGTTGGGCTATGCCTGACCACATTTTGTCCATCAAGAAAAGGCTGCCCTGATTAGTAATGAAAATTAATACAATATTACAAACATATATCTGCCCTCATAGGTTTGTGTAACGCACACAATATTGCGTTATTTGAGTCATTTTCTACAGTGGATGGCGGATTTGTCAACATCCATTATAGAATATGTCAAAGGGAATATGCTAAACATTTCTGTTGTTATGCCTCAGGCTGAGGCTTACAATTTATTTGGTACTTTTTGTGTTGCCGTTAGTTGTAAGGAGCCACTTATATTTTCTTCTCCCTTGTATATTCTTTTGCTTCTTGGGATTTTTTTTCTTCTGCTTATTATTTTTATTTTTCTTGATTGCTTCATCATTTAGCGTAACGAAGTTGCTCCCTTCAATTTTCCTTTACAGGGCATCTGTTTAATAATTACAATTCTGCAAATCATTCATGTTCCAAATCTCAAGGTAAAAGTTGCTTGGTCCTTCGTGATGTTATTTGACATGGCTTTTTTCTTTCTAGAGTCTAGACTATTAAATTTGCATATGTTGTGTTTGTAAGGGCCTCAGATGTTACTTTTAAATTGAAAACAGGTTTCATCTATCCTTCTTGGCTGCACATTCCTCTATGATTGCTTCTGGGTGTTTATTTCACCAAAGTTTTTCCATGAAAGCGTCATGATTAAGGTATGTAATTTTTATTTAAAAGAACATTATTGAGTATTATAAGTTATTACGAAAACTTATGAGTTATCATATTATGATTCATGTAGGTTGCACATGGGGGTAAAGTTGCAGAGGACGGCATACCCATGCTACTGAAATTTCCACGACTGCTTGACCCATGGTGTGGTTACAGCATCATTGGCTTTGGTGATATTATTTTGCCTGGACTCTTAATAGCGTTTACACTAAGGCAAGCTTTCCATCTTTGTTCAAGTTTATGCACAGATTTGCCTCTTATTAAATTGTTGCTTCCTTGTCTTTCTGTTGTTCGGATTACTGTTGCATTCTATGTCGATTTCAGATGGAATGCACTAGGTTTTCGTTTTCTTTTTTATTAAGAAAACGTTATTGGTTACAATATCCTTTTAACCATAAAATCCTTCCCCGTCCCCCTATGTGTCTGAACTAAGCTACTGGTATTGGGGACACACACACATATGTTTGTAAATATCTGTCTATCTATATACGTTGTATGTGTGTGTCTGTGCATGTGCGCATGCCAGAGAGATTTCATCACTTAAGCAACACTTAGTTCAGACTTCTGTTTTCTTTCAAAGAAGTGCGCTCACGATTTTCTGATGCGCTGAACGAGCATGCATGTGGCATGGTAGCATTTGCAATGCATTGCCAATCAATATCAAGATTGACCATATGACTATTTATAAGAGTGAGAAACTTGTTTGATTGACAGAAAATGAAAGCTTCGTATCTCCTTGTTTACCATGGATAAAATTCCATCCGAATGACTGAAATGATTGTGTGTATATATATATATATATATATATATTTATATATATATATATATATATATATATATATATATTTATTTATATATCCCCATCGGTGTTTAACATTGCATGAATTGCACATATGGTACAGATACGACCAAGCTACAAACAGGAAATCATTTGGTGGATACTTCTTGTGGTCCTTGATTAGCTATGGAGTTGGTAAGCATGCATGATCCTAATTCATGTTCAGTTTGATCTTATCATCTTGCTAATAAACAGAAACGATTGCATCTTTTTCTTTCTTGAGGTAATAACCCCGAGATTCTAAGATGTTCGATGTCCCATATTATTGCTTATAATGGAAAATCCCATTATCTTTTATGTTAACAGGTGGTGCTTGTGAATTGTTCATCTCGTATTGCTCGATTTTATTCTTTGACCTTTTGTTACATCTTTTAATCTCCTCTCTCATCATCATACACGAATATCAATCACTAGAGTCCCGCATCAATGTCTTGTTACTTATGCTTCATCCTCTAATGACTAAAAGTTTCCCTTTTTCCAGGCCTTCTCATCACTTATGCTGCTTTGTACTTTATGGCCGGAAACGGACAGCCTGCACTCGTGTATATTGTTCCATGCATACTAGGTCAGATATTGCATGAATATTTATTTCATAGCTTATGCAGATTCAATTCCATTCGATACTTATACTCTTCAACTGACTCCACTCATTCGGTCCCAGGTACGACATTTTTCCTTGGTTGCAGATGGGGTGAACTGAACATTTTGTGGAAAAAGGGAGTTCCTATTAAGGCTTGCTCTCATATGCACTGAAATCTGATGGGTGATATTTTATCGGCGAGCAACTCAAGTTTGGCTTAGAACCGTTATCTAACAAAATAGTTCTTCAGTGTGACCTTGGCTCAATGGAGGGACCCAAGCCCAAAGTTTTGAGGTCTGAACAAGATAAGTTTGTCTATGATCGTTTCAAGTCTTAATGCTATCTGTAGGAGTCATAGAGTGTGCCAGAGGAAAAGATCAGTCCTTGTATTTCAGCACGAGATTCAGTGTATGTGCATGTAAATTATGTAGCACGCGATTGAACCCGTGATTGCTAAGGGAGGAATTTTCTTCAAGTTGCCATTCTAGTTTTTTACGCCACAGAAACTTAACTAATATAAGAGGTACCTCCCATATTACGTTGCAGTTAAATAACCACATTTTGCATCACCTGAAAATATACTTTTTGTTGTTGTTTTTACTATTTGATTTTCAAGTTTTTACCTCTAAAACGTAGCATTTGTGGAATATATTATTCGACTGACCCTCACCATTAAAGAGAAAAGACGTTTTCTTGTCATTTAGAATTTCACCATCAGATAAGGCAAGTAGGGTGAATGAACCAAACCAATCAAGGTAGTAATTCAAAGAGCGGCAACCTTCACCTATGATTAGAACCATCGTTGGAGGCCCGCAGATGAATATTTGATTGAAGCCAGTTGCGTGAACGGTGGTCACCGTCTGGTGCTTTCTTGCAATTGAAGACCCGGTGATGTGATCATTGGCAGTTCTACATTCAATACGTACTGTTTCACTGGCTCGCAGTACCTCATACTTCGATGATTTAGAACATGATAGCTTTGCCCCACAACCAATCCAAAACATTTTTTTCCACATTGACGGACTTAAACACGATGAGATTAGATTAGTTAGTACAATGCACATGCAGTTTTTATTCAGGCAAAACCTTACCGATCAAAGATGCTGGCAAATAGTTTCGCTTTTGATATCTGTAACCAAACAATGCCCAATTTGCACGAGCTGCAGCTAGCTCTACTTGATGGTGTTCAGTCAAAAGAACTTAGTAGAATGCCCCTACTTCAGTATAGGGTGCGCATATCTGCCAAGGGTTTGCCTAACCCCAGCATGCCCATTTTGGAAATAATTTGCATTTTCATTTGGCACAGCAATAAAAAAAAACAAGTCTTTTCCCACCCAAGTCGGCTACAGCCTATAAGTATTCTTCAACACGATAGGGCTCAAATTTATGCTATATTAGCATTTAACTTCAAAAACGCTAGATTGCTTCTAACACTTCTGAGGTCATCTCCATCTTTTGTTCTAAATAAAATACAACTCGAACAAAATGAAACACCATCGTGAAAGGATATGCAGACAATTATTTTCTGGTTTGGTTAAGCAATGCACAAGGACGTGAGTGCAAAATGCAGCACCCTGGCCAGAAACCTTTTATTCGACTTCAAAACAAATAAACTTGGGAAACGAAGACTAACAAAGTTTTATGGCTCTGACCACTTTTACGCAACTATACATCCTGTTCCCTGAGGTTACAAATCAGATGCTGGCGACATCGCAAGCCCAAGCTAAAAGGAAGGCACCCTGGATATCAACATATACTTTAAAGACACTAATCCAACAAATTTGGTAGTTTACAAGAACGACACATATCCCTTTCATTTACATCATGACCTTTGGTTTCACGAGAACCTAGAGCTGCCATCAAACTAGATCTTCCCAGGAATGACGTTGTCATTTGCACCACAAGAAAGGCTGGGGGAGAAGATCTGCCGTCATTTAAAAAGAAGCGCAGTATTATTTTTCCTGTAAATGAAAGGGATAGCTATATTACAGCATCTTGTGCCCGTCATCTCAGCTGTTGCATCCTATCATGATAGACAGACTCGATTGTAGCATATCTATTCCCTAATACACATGATTCATAAAATGCTAGATCATATTGGTGGGTTTTGAAATACAGAAGGTGAAATTACAAGAAAAGTGCATGCAAAACAAGTATTCGTAATCAACAAGGCTGCGTTCAAAGATTACCAGTAATAGAAGGATGCTCAATCTTACGCATCATACAGATAATGAATTATTAAAATGTTCAGTTCCAGATTGTCGTACACCGTGAATGACCACATTTACTGCATTCCGTAACAGCTCTACCAAGTGGATAGGTGAGCCTGGAGTCAACATTACCACCAGACAGGTCTGGCACAAAATTATTTGCTGGAAAATTGACCGGTTCATTCTCCGAAAACTCATCCCATGATGGTGGGGCGCTTTCAAGAAAACTTGTCAAACGGGATTTCTGTTGCACACAAAGCAAAAGTGGCAACAGTTTATATAGATTGAGTGGCAGCGATCAGTTTGAAGCTAGATGCCGGTCCAAATCACAAAAGATGAAAAAATGTCTCCTTCACACAATAAGGATCGTTCGTCTTCGTCTGATGGAACTTTTACCCTTAGGATGAGCTCCGAAGGGAAGGGATCGAAGGCTCCAGCGGAGGCGAATCGACGTCCATACCGACCATGAATCGCAACCACCGCGAACAACCCCACTGCCCGAATCGGTGCCGTCGTCGCCCCAGCCTTGCCGGTTGGGAAACGGAGACGGGAACAGAACCTACAGGTCGACTGCTCAAATTCAACCTAGTTCCATATCGATGGCTTCCTTCCACCTTCCTCTCTCTCATGGTGAATGATAAGCCTTTCGAGGGAAAACGAGGAATTCTTTCTTCCGGGAAATGAATTCACACTCTTCTCGCTCACTTTTTCTTTACCGTAGTTCTTTCCTTGTCAAGGGTCAATTCTCCGCCGCCGCCTCTGCCCGCGGGAGGGATCATCCGGACCTGGTTGGGTTCAAATTTTCCCAAATCGTATACTTCTCAACTCGTTCGGGGGTAAGACGGTGAGGGTGAACACAATTCGGTTAGAGAACCGAATGAAACTCGTCGAGGTTTTCATTTCGGTTCCATCTTTGGTCTGTTCAGTATGGTTTTGGTTCCAAAAATCCAAAAGGATCAGTTAATATGGTTTCTGTTCGATTTTCTAAACCCAAAAGTGAAAAGTAACTGAATTATACGAACTTTATATATATATATATATATACCTCAATCACCAGTCAATCTCAGCAAATTATTTGGAAGAGAATTGGCCATTGTTCATGGAGCTCCACTAAGGGATGCTTTCTCAGCAAGCTCGTCATAAACCAATCCAATAAGTTACTAAGGTGTTACCTTGAAAAAACACATTTACTATCCCATGTTAGATGTCTGACACACCTTTCCTCATTAGTGAGAGCCTTTTCCTTTGTGACCTACCACAGGAAGGTTCGATATATTCTTCAAGCCTTTCCAGATCCATTGCCCATCGTGACTGACCATACCCGTTGCCATAGAATGTTCAAACAATAGGTTCTCATGAATGTTTAGCCATGGCAATATCAGCAAGATGCTCCACTTGATATTGGTGTTCTTGGTTCGCCTGTGGCTGCTTCTATATGACCAAACAGTAAGGTTGCTCTAAATAAGATATTTGGCTTTCTATAAAATAACGATACAAATTTTGGTAGTAGTTGATTGCATTTGGATCACATGGCTTTATATAAGTTACGAATAGTAAGTAAACATAAGCCTAGTTGCCGATTTCTAATACCGCCAAAGTTGCCTATTAGTTGCAACTTTTAATTAGCAACATGATCTTGTTGGAGTTTTTCTTACCAATCTGAGCCTTGAAGCTGTTATATTTGTGTGTGTGTGTGTGTGTGTGTGTGTGTGAGAGAGAGAGAGAGAGAGAGAGAGAGAGGAAGACACTGCACAACAAACTTAGAAGTTTGATCACGTCCCACATCTCTCTCTCATGAAAAATAAATTTAGAGCCAAGCGTAAAAGTGCAAATAGATGAAAGTAAAATACGAATTTCAGTTTCAAGAATGCCTTTTGAAGTAATCAAAGCAAAAGTGTATCAAAATAACACACGTCAATCAGAGAAAGTTTTACAAAACCTTATCATTGGTGGTACTAAACCCCAACCTCGATCGAGCGTAGGGTTCAAAAAACTATATAGTGGAGTACATCAAAATACGAATCTGTCACAATCCGGGCCATGGGCCCACCAAGCGGTCAACATCCCTTTCACCCATCCGACATGGCTCACCATCTGGAGCTTGAGGAGGAAAACATCTAAGGTTAACATTGTTCAAACAACTAAACAACAAACTTTTATAGCTATAATCCAAATTTACACATTTATCAATAATTATCAATAAGAAGTCGAGTCTATTTAACAATCAAATTCTATGTTTTTTTAATAAGATAGGTCAAACTAATAACAACCTATCGACTCCTATCATGTCACAATGGAGAACCAAAGCTCTATCCGCCAAATGGTCCAATTGGCTTGATGCCTCTACTGAGCAAGTCTTGTAATATTTAATAAAATATGAGCACCACAATTGTGCTAGTAGGTAAATATGATTTCTCTACACATATAACATACTAAAGATATACATGTTTCAAACCACATAACAGGATCAAAAATTTATACTACCATGTTCAATCACCAGCCATGCTGTATGAGTCCCTCTTCTTGTTCGGCTACATGGCCTTCGACCACTCCCTCAACGCTTGAGGCCAAGGACCTTGATGACCAAGTCACTACCTCGTCAAATTTAGCCCCTCGAATATAAGGATAAAGTATTCATATACCGCACTAATAGTCATACATTTACCTAATTAATCTCAATAATATCTACATACATCAATTTGGGGTCACCAGCAATGCTTCATATCTCCGCATCCATATCATGTGTCTAATTTTAATATCCATATTATACATCTATGTATGAAATATGTTTTAATCTATAAAATTCTTTATTCTCATTGACTAGTTCTTTGTATCCTCAATATATACATGCCATATAACCCGGCATGAGTTGCTAATGTAACTACAAGTAAAACTAATATAATCAATTAAGTAGCCAACACAACCCAATGCATCTACGAGTTGTCACTATCCGACACAAACATCTATGATTCAATGATATCTCATACCATCGTGAAAAGTAGATTCATACCTAATAATGTTTTACTCGCCTACAATGACAATCAATGAGCTAACACTAACTTATACAACCATCTACAATCTAGTGGCATCACATACCATCATGAAAGGTAGATCCATACCCATTAATAGTTTACTCATACACAAGAACACTCATGCTATGAGTCTATAGTGAAGCAAAATATTTTGAATTCTATTTAATAAAACTATACATGTATAGTCATTTCAAAACATTAACAATCATTTCACAATCTCATGCATCATTTAAAAATAATTAAAACTATATCGAACATGCATTTGAAGATGGAACACATACACCTACGTGAACCTTATATGCAAATCTAAAATATCCAAAGCTTATCCCCTTAATCTTTGTGATTTGTTACCTAAATCATAATAAAAATATTATTAATATTCTACATTGAATTACGAAACCAACTATTCAACCTGTATCAAAATCAGACCTCAAACGGTAACGGAATACCTCAAAGCCTAATTTGAATCTTTATAGTTCTGTTCGAATCCAATTAAATAATTCACAACTTTTTTGTTATCGAAATGGATCCTGACATGCCCTATCTAGAACTGTGTCTATGCAAGAACACCATATTCTGTGTTCTTGTCGGTATTGCCACCAGTCGACACAACACAGATATGGCGAACACAACCCAACTCTAGCCCGCTGCCAACCATTGCCATTTTCAGTGATTCTTGTGGCAAGCCAAGGGCCCTAACATGTCTCTCTTCCCAAACGACATTTCCCTTCAAAGTGTTGCCGCTAATCGGCAGCAGTTTTGCCTCTTTCTCATAAACTCACTAGAAACCATGAGATTTCTAGCGATTCTTCATTCGTTGAGATCGGAGGACGACCCACGAGAGTCGTCTCCCACATGCACTCTCTTCTCCCGCTAGAGACACCGGCGATTGCATATTTATTTGCTAGAAAAAGCAAAAGAACATATGAAACCCTTGCCTCAAGAAATCTCACAAGAATCTCTCATTTTCCGGCGTGTTTTTGCTTCCATCTCCTTCCGTCAACGGCGAGCACCACCTCTCTCTCTCTATGCAGCTTCTTGCTGCATGCAGGTGGGTGCATGCAGCACCCATCTAGGTGTTCCTTGGCACATGGGAAGGGAGGGGGCGACAACCCCCTCCCATGGTGGATTTGTGAAAGAGGGGTATAGATAGTAAAAAGGATTTGTGAATATCAATTGTGATTGTTCCGGATAGTGTGACTGTTTATATACCATTTCTTCTGTGTTTGCATGTTGTGCTCGAATCTAAAACTCAGTCACATAGCCAAACTGAATTAAACCATAAATTTTTAGTTCATCTACCAATATAATGTGGTTTGGTTTTTGTTTTCAAATTTATGGACGATTCAGTTATGGTGAATTTGATTCTAACAGTGAATGGAAATGATGCACCACTTTAGATTCTTCCAGGATGCTTGGTTTGGATCTCCTATATGGATTTATAGTTGTATTTGAGCATTAAAGTATGCTTCGTTGCTGACCTACATTGATTTGAGGCATACCCATGATTTTTCTTAGATGAGACACACTTGTATTTCTAGTGAGGTGTAATTTTATTTGACATCCACAAAGTATTTGTATTTTTTTATATAGTGATAGATCGAAGAATTTTTTAATTTTTGCGTGAGACACATACCCCATATCACTTCATATATAGAGAAAAACCGGGAGATGCTAAATAGTTTCTCATGTCAAATTCTACTAGACAATTTGCGTATTTCATGCAATTGCATGAACGATATAGATCAAGAGGTCATTTAATTCAGTGCATTAAATATGACTCAGGATAAGTGTTTTTATCACTACCGTTCGATTGATCACATAAACAATGATATTATGAAGTAACGACGGATGAAAGAGTGTGTAACAACTCTCTCTCTCTATATATATATATATAATACAAATAGAGTTGTTAGACTCTTATTCATACTAGATTATCTATACCTATCTACACAACTAAAAATAAAAAGTAAAAAACTTTTTAAAAAACAAAAAATACAAAGTATTATATGTATTTTTCACATCTAACTTTTTTAATTTCAACCCTACTATTGTTTTATGGAGACTGAATGGATATTTTAGTCTGAACGAGAACATGACAATGCCTATTCTTTATTATATATATAACACTTGTTAAAAAAATCAATGTTGAGAAGACAATGTATTGCTTCACTCATTCACGATACTTAAACTGAGCCTCAACCCTCTAATCCGACTGGAAATAAACAAATGATATGGTTAACATGAAACCCAACTGGCATATCCTTATCCGACAAGGTAGAGTGATTGAAAAGCCCAAGATACGGAGCAGGTAACGTGAGATTCTTTTGATTATGTATATATATAGAGAGAGAGACAGAGAGAGAGAGGAGGGTGCATGTTTGGTAGGGGTCTGCCTATGACCCAATCCAAAGAACCTCACGTTACCTACTCCATATTCTAGGCTTTTCAATCACCGTACCTTGCTGACAACTAATACCATTACATTGTTTTTAACCAAAGTTCGTATATTAATTTTACCCCATAAAAACCATCATATCAAGCTCTAGTAAGAAGGTGTGAGAATTTAAACAATTAATAATTTAAGAGAGAGTAAGAGAGAAAGCAAGCACAACCTTTACAGCGTTGATAGAAAACAACAAAGATGGTTGAACACTAATACGATGCACGATCAAGTTCAATGATCAATGAGCATCCACATAACCTATATCACTTAGCATGAGAAAGCAGTGGCGGACCCTAATGCAGACCCACTTTAGGGTGAGGTGAAGCATGCTTTCACTCCAAAATCTGAAAAATTATTGGGTCTGTCGATGTATATAAAAAAATACAAATACTTTTTGATAGATATGAAATACAAGTGCGCCTCAATCTAGAATAGGCTTGGTTCACTCACTCTCGTACTACTTTCATCCGGTCATTCTTGGCCATCATTTGATGGAATATAGTTCATTAGTGTCAAAAGGATCTCACTCAGGCGATCATAAAAGATCCTGTAATGTTGTAGACTAACCTAGCTTGATTTAGTGGTGGATCTATGTTGAGCCAAGGTGAGGCGCCTGCCCCATCGAAGCCCAAAAGGTTGATGGAAAATGTATAGGGCGCGGTCGAAAGCATGGGCTATTGCATCGTTTGCCTCACCCTAAAACATATTCTAGTTATGATGAGCTGAATCCATGGGCATAGCCGTGGGCTGTGGGTTATCACCCATCTCTAAACAAAATCTAGACCCGTCATTGCTTGGATCAGTTATCCACAGCAAAACCCTCAGTAGAGGCAGAATTAGAGGCCTATATGTTGGCAATATTTGGCACTACCTGCATATCCTATGACCAATGTCTTCATATTTAAAGAAGTAAAGGGTAGCTGCTAATAAACTATAAGACTCAATGCACTGAGAGCATTAGTTCAACGGCAACAGCAGGGCGCTCGGTGGGGAGTTCAACTCCCACAGGATGCATGTGTGTGTTAGGCTTTGACCTCCTCTTGTAATAAAAAAAAACTATAAACCAATGCTAAAGCAAGGAGGAAGATATATCATTTCCATAGTTGGTTTATGCTAAAATTAGACCCCAAGGTAATCATAATCAGGATTATATTATTGTATAGCAACAATAATCGTGGACATAGGGTGTTTTCTCGAATGACAGACCTATTCATGAGTGAGGTGAGGCAGCCGCCTCACTTGAATCCAACAACAACCAAGCCTTTTCCCACATTAAGTGAGGTTGGTTACTCAAACCCACAAAAATAAACAAGTAAATACAAGCATGCTTTGAAGCCTTGATATTCAAAATTACTAAATTACCCTTGCTATACTTAGTAGGTAATTTGAGATGTTTTGAAAAAAGTGGTGTATGTTTAGTAAAAAAAGATGCATGTTTAGTAAAAGGATCGGTGAGATAGAAGAGAGGAGAAAAAATCTACAGCAAGGATAGTTTTAGATTTTTTTAAAAGTTTATGTTTATTAAAAAAGGTATATAAATAGCAATTATGTTATGAAGCCCTAATCTTCTTTTGATTTTCATATTAATGTTCTTGGCTATTGAAGAATGACGATATCATGTAAATTTGGATTTCAATTGGTTGCTGAATAATGTCATGGTGATCAGTACTAGAAGATCATTGTCTAGTTCAGTCACCAAGCCTGGGTCGTGTCTGAGTGTGTTTTGGCTCGACTAAATAACCTAACAAGATGGGTCGGGGTCGTAGCGGAGGGAGATGAACTGCAATCAAGTCGGGCTCTTTGGCTTGGCTCGTACAGGTTCATGAGTATATTATATTTACCACGTTAGTACCTCGTTGCTAGATTCTATCAATTCAGTTCCCATGGATGGTTTATCCTATTAATTAGCTTAGCTCTAGAACTTGTAAACTAAAGTTTTCGCTAACATTGAAAACTGGGAGTTTTAGATGTCAGACTCTAATAAACGATTTGCATAATTTATATAAATACATAAACTATGCAAATCGAGTCACCCGTCAATATCAATACGAGGATAATGTCATTTAATGCACATGCGATAAGGAATATGCATGTTGATCACCACCATCCCAATGATATAGTTGTGATGATCAAGTAATGTCTAGTATGAGAGCTTGTCTAACAATTATATTAACCCAATGGGGAGATGGGTTTACATTAACAAAGACTGTATAAACCATTTAAAGTTTAATATTATTTAATTTGTCTAAGTTTATGAGCAAGCTCATGATGGCTCATCCAACTTGGTTCTCGGTCTCCTTGTGAGCTCCGCTCGTTTTGTACAAGCAAGACAATCTACAAATAAGAACAGAATAAAGAGATGAGCCACAAAGAGTGGTGGATCTAGAATTTTTTGTGAGGTGGGGCGAACTGCCTATTCAACCATTTAAGGTGGGGGCGAACTACCTATTTAACCATTTAAGGTGGGGGCGAAGTATGTATGGTAGCCATAGATTCGATCTTGCCCTGTAAATTTTCAATTGGTTTTTTGAATTTCAAGTGGGGTGGCCGCCCGCCCACCTTGCTTCAATGTAGATCCGCTGCTGGCCAAAAACAGAGAGAACTCAACTCGTCCACCTCATTATACGCCTCAATCCCAGACCTTTTATAAAATGGGAAATGCAAATTGAGCAAATATACATGGCATGGATGTGTAAACATTCTGAGAAGGTAATTTCTTTATTATTAGTGATTGATGTGACGCAATATTCATATGTGGTCCTAGAACAAGTTGCACATACAGCCTTGTTGGCCTTATTCCATTAAAAGAAATTCTCTTTGGCAGGATGCAAGATTGGGGGGCTGTACTTGTGCCCAAATCAGAGCCTACTTCACTCAAATAATTTTGCTTTGGATGCAAGGATTAGGCAGCCTGGTCAATCCTACCCTTAAATGAAACCTCTAAATTCCTTCATATAGCGTTGAATGTATCTAAGATACAAGTATAACGTTCCATTATGTTTCTTTGTTAAACTTATAAAAATAAAATAATAAAGAAAAAGGAGCTTCAAATTGGGATACTAGAATAAGCTCATGCCTGTTTTGCAAGGAAGGCAGGGTGACATGTGTGACACAATTGCTACAATGCCTCGGAGGGATTGTCAGAGGCCGTGGCCATTCCGATGCCCGTATTGGTGCCTACATCCTATTGCTCAGAATGTGAGCGTGGAGTTTCCATCTAGTGTGAAAAGGTTTAGTTGTTGTTGTTATACCCAAAGACTTCTCTGAAAAATGGTAAAAGCAAGAAGAAGATGATCAATATTAATGATTGACTCGATTTGTGTCGTTTATGCGATCACATGAACAACGTAAATCATCTAGTAAAGTCTTGTATGAAAGGGTGTCTAGCAACTCTAGCTTTCATATATATACTTTGTTTTCTATCTTTTGACAAGAAACTATAACATGTTCTGGAGGATTTATTAGTAGGGTCATCTTTTGAATCATCAAAGACCAACAAACATTAGTGTCAACTTTATGGGGTTCAAATGCAACTTCCTTTTGAAATATTGGCGCTTGAACTACGTAAAATATTTTATGTAAGGATGGGCCAAAACAAAGATCAATTGCAATGAGATCGTGGCTATCCGTATGGTTCAAGTCCATATTACTTGTTTGTTTGTTTGTGTTACGAGAGAGAGAGAGAGAGAGAGAGAGAGAGAGAGAGAGAGAGAGAGAGAGAGTTTTGACATAAGTAATTAACATTTACATGATGGAGCAGGCATTTGGGTTATCATCACTAAAGAGGTGAGCCATCCTCTCATGAGGGTTGCTAGGGCTAGCAACAGCCTGAGGTGCGTTCTTCACGAACCCAGCTGGTGCCTTCTTGTCGTATGCTTGAGCCACATAGGGGTAAGCCACCAAGTTGTGCTGCACATAAGGCCAGGGTTCGGGGCGCTTGCCAGTGCTCCTCACCCTCTCCATAACCTTGTTTGGGGTCACATAGCCCGTGACTACCACCTTGCTTATCTTCCTGTTGACCTCAACAGACTTCACACCTACAAAAAAGCATTATATATATAATATTCAAGTAAATAAATTAAAATATATATGTATACACGCACAAACTAAGATGCCATATACGGTTTCTTTCTCTTGCCCTGGAGATTAATCATTAAGCATGACCAGATAATATGGTGTTCTTTGTTTCTACTGCATGCTTAAAACAGTATCATGCATCGACTGCTGGGTCAGAGAAATTGATGGGAAAAAGCCGGAATATTATGTTTCGAAACTTTTCTACCCCCAAAATCTTTAGACACACATTATCATCTGTATAATGTCAGTCACTGAAAGATTATAGTTTATTGCAGCAGGCTTTCACACACACACACACACACACACACACACACATATATATATATATATGATGGTATGGGAACCAAATCAAGAAACAAATAGTTGGAAGGAAAATTAAGAGTTAGAAATGTGAACAAAATCATTGGTTATCTTGTTTGGGGTCACATAGCCCGTGACTACCACCTTGCTTATCTTCCTGTTGACCTCAACAGACTTCACACCTACAAAAAAGCATTATATATATAATATTCAAGTAAATAAATTAAAATATATATGTATACACGCACAAACTAAGATGCCATATACGGTTTCTTTCTCTTGCCCTGGAGATTAATCATTAAGCATGACCAGATAATATGGTGTTCTTTGTTTCTACTGCATGCTTAAAACAGTATCATGCATCGACTGCTGGGTCAGAGAAATTGATGGGAAAAAGCCGGAATATTATGTTTCGAAACTTTTCTACCCCCAAAATCTTTAGACACACATTATCATCTGTATAATGTCAGTCACTGAAAGATTATAGTTTATTGCAGCAGGCTTTCACACACACACACACACACACACACACACACACACACATATATATATATATATATGATGGTATGGGAACCAAATCAAGAAACAAATAGTTGGAAGGAAAATTAAGAGTTAGAAATGTGAACAAAATCATTGGTATCAAAATGAAGGAAAAAGGAAAGGCATTTCATTGAAGGATCCAACTTCTACGACGAAGGAGATTATCAAGCTTTAATTTCCAGTAAATATTATGGTAAATACACAAGAAGGCGAGCTTCAAGATGAATTTGTCACCAAGACTTCCTCATGGAGTAGGAGTCAAGAAATAGCTCTCTTCGAACCACGTCTCTTGTGGTTTACTTGATCTTTTTCTGCATTTGATCTTTCCAAGTTTTAAGGACAAATTAACAAAACTCTACGGTAAAACTAAGTCCCAAGCCTGATAAGAACAGAAAGATCGCAAATCTGTTAGGTAGCAAAGGCCAGTATAGAACTGTACTGACATTTTCACGATGATTTCTAACGCCTATGAGCGTTACTTGTTAGTGACGCACTACATGGAAAGGCAGCAAGATAAAGATAAAAGAATCCATTTAACAGTTCCCACTTAGCGCAGGAGAAGGCTTGGTTATGGTTATGGTTATGGTTGGATCGGTAAAACGAAACAGAAGCACAATAGTGAAAAAGGTGTCACCTTTCATGGATGAAAGTGAGTTCCTAACTCTCCTTTCACAGCCATCACAATCCATCTTCACCTTCAATGACACTGTCTGCAGGATACAGATTAAGTGGAAGATCACAAAAGCGAGTCATGAAAGGAACAAAAGATGAAGAGAATAGTGTAAATGTTAACGGTGGCATTCTTAGATTTATATGTTCTACGTGTGTGTGTGAGAGAGAGAGAGAGAGGAACAGAAGGGGATTTCCAGAGTTATGTAGAAAGGAGATCACAGGCCTGCATAGTCTTTTTCTTTTCGCGGGTGTCCACGGTGCAGAAGTTTGAGAAATAGTCCAGAGCTCCCATCTCTCTCTCTCGCTCAGACTCACAGAGAAGTGTTAGGAAGGCAATATGCAGTGAACCAAATCAACAAGGAGCATGAAAATATAGAGGGATGAGGAAAAATTTTGACTTTTGCTGTAACAAATTCTCAGAAAATTCTTGAAAGAGCCTCCAAAAATATCATAATTGACATGCTTAGCCAGTCTATAATATATATATATATATATATATATATATATATATATATATATATATATATGAAAACTGGATCCTATCCCTGATGCTGTTTACTCATGCGATGTGATTCTTCAACGCCGTAAGTGTATTGAAAAATTGTGATAGATGTACTTCTTACATTCATGCCACCGAGAAGCATGATGTCCGTCATGAGTGAGAAGGGTTAGTTGTGAGCAGGATCCAGTTAATATAGAGAGAGATGAACGGTTTCTAAACCATGTCAAGTTTGGTGCTTTCCTTTCTCATGTTTCTCCTTGTTTCATTCATGTGAATTAGATGATTACCTTTCAAATGATACTGGCTGGTGTTTGACTTGGACGAATATAGAGTGTGTTAAATTGAGAATCTTGACGCGAGCATTGTAGGATGAGACAAACTGCCTATTCGGCCATTTGAGGTGGGCCGAAGTATGTATAGTGACCATAGATTTAATCATCTTCTATAACCTTTTTATTGGTTTTTTGAATTTCACGTGGCCAGCCACTCCACAGATCTGCCACTGTTGCTGCTTCTGGGAGAGGTCGAACACCTTCAGGTTTGTTGCTGCAAACAGTGACTATAGATGATAGAACTGAACTGTGAATGAGCGTGGATGTGTGGTTTTGTTTTGTAGACACTGATGAATACATCTGGTTGCATTCTGTTTGCGGTTACAACGGGGGGAGGCCCGGGTCAGGGATGCACTCCCTGGTATCGCACTCAAGACCTTGATCCTATGAGTCGGGCCACCTGCTACGTGAGCTGACGCTCTGGGTGCATCTGGTTGCATGCGGAAATTGTGGAAGATGAAGACGTTTTTGGAATTTTAGTAAAAGATAAGTGCTTTCATGAAAGTCTCCTCCCTTGTCCGAACGAGTACCGAATCTCTCTCTCTCTCTCCGGATTCAAACCCTAGATGAGATCTACCAAACCTCTTCTTTCACTCGCCGGAAGCTGACTGGAGCTCGCCGGAGTACAGAGAATGTCCGCGTCGGACGGAATGCGTCCATTTTCTTCCAATTCCAAACCCATACTCACCGATGTGGTTCCACTCTCTGCCGTCCGGCGTCGCGACGACGTCGGAACCATAAATCCACCGTTCATAGTCAGTGGAAGAGAGGGACATTCAGCCTGCGGGTTCCCTGAGAGATCACCGGGGTTTCTTGCCAGGTCTCTTGATCTGTTCGCAGACGCGGGTGTTACTCTCGCTACTGCTGTCGACCAAGAATCCCCCGTCATCGGTGCCGGAAGCGTCTGTACGGCCGCTCCGGTGCAGGCGGCGCTGCCGGAGACTCCCGGAACCGATGTCGTGGCTTCCAATCGGCCCGATTGGCTACCGCACGGCTGGCTGATCGAGATCCATGTCCGTACCAGCGGCGCAACCGCGGGAGCTAGAGATAGGGTAAAATTTCAACCCTCGTGAGTACGGAAATACTCATTGTTTCAGATATGGAACATTGGAATTGAGAAGATTTGTTTTGACTTTCTACTCGGAATTTCTACATCAAGGTGATTTTTTCCTGCAGTATTACTTTGATCCAGTGTCAAAACGGCGTTTTCGATCGAGAAAAGAGGTTTTTAGCTTTCTGGCGACGGGGAAGCTGGGAAGATACAAACCTAAACTGCGGATGAATCAATCAGATGCTTCCTCGACCGGCAAAAACCCTTCGGTGAGTTTTTACTTCGTCAAGTCTTCACTTTTGTGATGCACATCGTATTGTCAAAGAGTAATGCACATCACAGTGATAGTGAATTATACGATTTTCTTGGTGGTTCGGACAGCTTGAAAGTTTATGTGGATGCGTTTGGCTTGGAGTACATTTGAGAGAAAGAGAATTCAGATTACCTTCAAACGGAAATTTTCACTTTAACATGATAGCTTGAATTGTCGATCTTCCAAATTCTCCGTTTAGATTTCTAACCTACTCAAAGGCGAATTCCAGCTACCCTGCATTTCAAAAGCGTACCAACTTGTTATCGGTGCCATACTTCCAAGGGTTGGAAAGATGAAAATGTTGGTAGGGATGCAAAAGTAGCTGAGATGCTGGTTGTTTGGTTCACTGTCTATGCTCGCCTCCTATACTTGGGTCAGAAGAGCTTCAAACATGTCTGTCTCGTGTCGCCTGGTTCACATTGGCTTGTGTACGGAGTATCCATATGTAGCATTTACGTGTAATGTATTATGCCAAGCCAATGTGTTAGATCACTTATATGGCTGTCATATCTTCAACGGATCAGTTACCACTACCAGCAACTCTTTTTCTCTCTTTGGAAAGTCAAGCTGGGTTATGCATGCCCTGGGTGTCGAATTTCATGTCCTTCTAGTGGAAGATTCTTCATTTTGAGTTGACCCCATAACCAGGCGACACGTAGCTCTTTGTGCAAGAGAGTTTCATTTACAATAAAGATTGTGGTGAAAACTAAAAGCTAGCTTTTAACTTACATGAGCAAGAACTCCATTTTTCACTCAAATAGAAAATTACATGAAGCTTAAGGTTTTTCAAGTTCAATTCGCAAGCTCATCTAGCTCTCAGCTTCTCGGTACGGGATCAGCTCACACTAAAAGAGCAAACAAGACAAGCCAAAACAATGTAATGGCGAGCCACAAACAAAATCATGTCTAGATATTCAGCTCGTTTTATGATCCCTACTTGTTAGAGTAAATTTTGAGTTCCTAGTATAAAGCATTATGAATTCCATGTGAACTCTTGAGAGTTTATCCAAGCTTACCTTTAGTTCTGCACCATTTTCCCTGCACATAAGCTTAGTTCTACACTCTTGCTATGCCATGTCCATATCCATGCTATTTGTTCTCTTTCTTTTGGTGGGTTTCTTGCCTAATCCTTCAGTCTTTATCATTTTCTGGCAATTGTGTCCTTGCTGTATTTTGTGATTCTCGCAGTTAATTTCTGTTCGATTGTGAGGTACTGAGCTAACATAGCTCATCACAATTTTGCTTGGATATGATAGGCGGGCTTAAGCTCCAAGAGGAAAAAGTTTGATTATTTCAGCCGACCAGCAAAAGTTAGATGGGTTCTCGATGGGGACGGGTCCTGGACACCGTATATCGGGAACGAAGAGCTATCTGAATCAACGAAGAGGGCATGGATGGCTGCCTTTGATCTTCATGGGAATGAATCGGACCCTTTTGAAGAGTAACCTATACTGTACCACTTTTACTAGAGTTTCTAAAACCACGAGTTATAGTTTGTCTTACCATTCTCCCCTCGCAGATAAAAGCTGGTCAGCTCCGTTTTCTGGCACTGGAAGCGTAAAGCTGCAGTAAAATGATGCAGACAGCCTCATTTTCAATCGCAGAGCAACGAACTGCAGTTATATTTTGTACAAAAATGTTCATGATGTTCATGCCGTTTTCAGCGAGAGAGTCATGTAATCTGTCGCTCGGTTGGACGGCATCGGCGGAAAGTTTTAGCAGCGGTAAATGCTGGCAATTGTAGCTCATTTTCAACAACTGGAGTGTACACAAGAACTTGTAGTTAAACGAGAATGAGTGCGCACTGCATTCTAATGAATCCTCGAGTATATAAAGGTGCTTTCATTTCTTCTTTATTACCAACTATCATGGCGTTTGTTATTTTTCTTTAATACAATTCTAGTAAGTCGGAAGCTTTTAATCACTCAAAGAAATCGCCTTTGCGAGCCACATATTTGGCTTCACTCAGCAGAAAGCTTTGAGTCCAGAATTGGACTCATCACAAGGCCTACGCTGTGATCTGAGGAATGATGGTACTCGCGTCTTAAGATCCTATGATCACAGAACACGGTGCCTTGGAGGTGAAGCTAACAAAATAGCGAAGAACAGTTTGCTTTTCCCGTGAATCAGTCATGCATTAGCTGGATTCGATATCATATGTGACGCGATTCCACGAGGGTGAGTTAACTCCAAAAACCATCCTCGGTTTGGATCGTAGGCTGCAACTCACCTGCATGAAACTAAATGATCTTCTTTCTTCGACTATGAAACCTCCATCCTGGAAATGTATCTGTATCCATTTTTTTATTGACCAAGGATTCAAAACATTTAAATCAGCAGCCAGAATTGATGATACGGTGCAACGACCACATCCCACAGGGTGTGTTTGGACTCTGAGTTCACCGCCTTCATGCAACTCAGGTTTTTGGAGTTAGTTGGCCATCGCAAGATAGTGTACTTAAGAGGACAAATAAACAATGGTTCCATGGATTTGACCGTGGCTTAAATTATAGCTACCTGTTAATTTGGGATCATTTCCCAGACAAGTAAAGGTAAGGATAACTCCAACGAGGAACCATTTTGTTTGCCTTGATCAATTTTGGGTTCGTGCTAGATTTCCAAGGGCATGATTTTGGGCGAGAACAAATTTTGAGGGGCTTTATCCTAAGCTATGTATGAGAAGCACTTATGCATATAACTTCTGGTAAAGATATTGCAATGTAGGAAACGGTGTATGCTGAACTTGGAAGTCACTACCGATGCATTGATGTGACTGTATGGGTGCGCGTGCACATGTGTGTGTGAAGCAAGAGCAATTGGTTTTTCATGGTGCCTTGGACTTCACTTCGTTGGAGTCTATCTGCATGATTGACGTAAATTTACGCGCAATGTCATTGCTTAGTTGGATAGAAGCTAAACCCGTCAGCTCTTTGATGAGTTTGAGAAAGAATACCCAATACCTCAAAATTTACCGAAGTTCAAAAATACCGAACCCTTCACGTAAAAATTGGTCGAATAATGTTTTCTTGATATAACCCAACCAAAGCGAAACTAAAACTAAGCGAGACTGCGCCATGGACTCCATGTTACTATTGCCTTTGACCTCTGTCATGTTAATTTAACCCCCCAAATATTTACCTTTTAACTTTAATGGTATCTTCTTATCACAAAGAATACCTGTGCTCCTCTCCATTTTAACCAACCAGCATTAATTCTATGTGTAACATCTCCATTAATTCTTTCATCACTCTTAAAAATTGACCCTAGGTATTTAAAACTTTCCTTTTGGGGAATGCAATGTGTGTCAATTTTAATTTTCATGTCCTCTGAAGTAACCAAATGATCAAACTTACATTCGATATATTTTGTCTTTGTTCTACTAAGTTGGAGGCCTTTGCTTTCTAATGTTTCTCTCCATAGTTCCAATTTTCTATTAACTTTTTCCTTAGACTCCTCCACTAATACAATGTCATCTGCAAATAACATACACCAAGGTACTTCTTCTTGAATATGTTTTGTTAACTCATCCATCACCATTATAAATAAGTATGGACTTAAAGTTGATCCTTGATGTAACCCAATATTAACTTCAAAGAAGTTTGTCGTTCCTTCATGAGTCCTCACACATGTTTTTGCACCGTCATACATGTCTCTTATAAGGTTAATATATGTCAATGGGTCCAAAGTTCTCCAAAAAACCTCCCTTGATACCCTATCATAAGCTTTTTCTACATCAATAAATATCATGTGAAGGTCTTTCTTTTTTGCCCTAAAATGTTCCATAAGACGTCTCAAAAGGTGAATTGCTTCAATAGTAAATCTGCCTAACATGAATCCAAATTGGTTCTCTGTTGTACTTGATACTTGTCTTAACCTACATTCGATAATTCTTTCCCATAATTTCATAGTATGACTCATTAACTTGTGTTTAGTTCACAATTTAATTTCTCATACAACCTAAAACCATTAATAGACGTAACGAAAATGGATATGAGTAGCCTAAGCACATTCCAAGGGCCTCTCTGTCTGTAAACGTGTGTGCATGACATATGAACACATAATCTCGATCGTATGAAGGCTATGTTTAGGATCATGGTCCTGAGACGTAACTTCGAATATCAAAACAGGTTGAACTTCGAGTTTTGGAACCGAAAACCAGTGTTTCATTAGCCAGCAACAATGTGCATCATTAGTACTCCAAAGCCAAAACCAAAACCAAGCCTTCCCCTCATTAATGCATCGGCTAAATGAATCCTTAACTGCCATTGAGTTTGATCTTGCAGGGGTGTTCTTAAAATAGCAATATCTACGGATTACGGCGGTTTTCGCAGGACGGGTGTGCAGAAACGGGGGCAAGGGCTTCACATCTCGCAATCTCAGGCTCCTCCATCCTATCCTCCGTGACTTAGGTTTGAAAAACCGTGTATAGCTCACAAATTTGAAAATTGGGCTATAGCTGGGTGGGGCGGTTTTTGCTCCACCTCGTCCCAATGCGCCATTGATTCCTGGACTCAATGTAGATAACAACTCATTACTGTCACCCCAAAGGGAAAATTAAACAGCAGTTCCTCACCCAACGATACCGTTGAACCGACTAGTGTTCTCTAAATAAAGAATCGGAACCATCAATGGCCAGGCCTGTTGCAACTGAACATGTAGCACATTGTCCAACATAGTGAGAATCAATAAGCAGCAGAATTTGATGCCTCAAAGACACCGACGAAGTCTTCATGCATGTGGGTTTCACATGAATAACGCCTATACTTCAAGACTTCAAGGCAAGATGCATCGATTTCTCTCCACGATATCGGAGGTAAATCTAAATTTTCTCAGTTTTCTCCCTTTCCATCAGCATCTATGAACTGCAAAGAAGTGGACAAAGGATACACACACGTCATAAAAGAGTTCAAGGTACTAATGCAAACTGGACATCGTTTCTTGGAATTCATTTTGCACAGAATCTCACCAGGCATAAGAAGTCTGGGCCATAGTTGATCACTGATTCTACTTAGTCCGGCATGGTGGGCCGAGATGCAATCTGCTGAAGGAATTTCATCAACCTCAAATGCTTTGCCATCCATTGCTCCATTAGCTTCTGCTCCTTGACTTCCGCTTCCCGCCGAAGGCCATATATCTGTTCCCGGTATTCAACATCCATCCTCTCTAAAAATATTCTCTGCTCTTCTCTCAGCGCACGCACCTTCAACTCAATTTCCTCAATCTTCTTCAGCCGTCTGGTTGCCTTCCCAGACTTGAGCTGCAGCTCCAACCTCTTAAATCTCCATGCTGCTTCCTTTTTGTGCGTCATCCATTTTCGATGATCTTCTTCTAGTTCTTTGCAGCATTCGAAGAACTCAACTAGTTGAATCCCATTGCTAGGATGTACATTGTCATGAATGGCATCGGTTTGTTCTCGACAACCCCAAGGAACAGTTGTCGTTGAAGCTGTGCACCCAGAGGTAACTGATGGGGACAGAGTCAAGGATACAGATGGAGAGGACTGCTGAGCAGATGACAGCCATCGTGGAAGCACAGGTGGAGGAACAGAAGGGGGAGGTGAGATGGAGCTAATGAAGCCATCAGAGGCAGTCATGAGAAAGCAGGTATTATTATGATCACCTGGAAGAGTCGGTGTCTGCACAACTGTATGTGATTGTCTTTCCTTTACAATCTTCTCAGCAAACGTCTCGAGTATGTGGTCATACTTTCCAGTCTCAAGAGAATAGTCAGCGTTACACTCCCTTTGCTCTCGCAACTGCCTCTCCTTGAACACCTCCCACCACTTACCTAGCCTCTTTGCGGTCCGGCCAGGGATCTCGGCTGCAATCTTTTTCCACTTGTTGCCGTACTTGGCCTGAAGGTGGATTACCAGCCGCTGCTCTTCCTCAGTGAGGGAGCCCTTCTTGATTCCAGGTTTTAGGTAATTTTTCCACCTCTCTAGACAGGACTTGGCATCTCTGTCAAACTGGGGTTTGTTCATCCTCTGGGAAACAAGGTTCCAGTCACGAGGTCCATATTGCTTCACATAAGCACACAACAGAGCATCCTCTTCAGGTTTCCACCGTTGCCTCTCTTTCATTTTGCCAATTTGGTTTCAATTTCCTCATCATCTTCATAACTTAGCTGCAACAGGTTGAATTTGAATATAAGGATCACACACACCAGGAGGCATACCAGATATTTATGATATTGGTGCAGGAAGGAGAAAAAAGAGACAACTATGAATCCCAAGGGAGGAGAACCTGATACGTTAGACACATAAGATTATATAAATAAGAAGTCGTAGCAGAATTAACTGATAGAGGAAATGTCGAAACAGTATGCAGATGATCAAAAACAGTAATAAAGGATTTCTGTGTAGAAGTGAGCTGCTTCCTCTGGGTAAAATGTAGTCGGACTCAGCATACAGAATATACAAGGAACGCTAGTATGCAATAAAATGTGACAAAAAATAGAATCATAAAATGACCTTAACATTAACACAAAGGCAACTTGTGTGAACGTGAGTGAGAGTGATTCAGAACCAGAGGTTCGATCACAGAAAGTCGAAATAGAGAGCTGACACAGCTCTAATAGAAAAGGCAAAACGAATCTATGGTTCATGCTTCCATGACCATATTAACAAGTTCTCTGGACCAAAACGTATTAACCTCATCTCAATTAAGGAACAGAGATTACATGCAATCAACCATTGCATTCTAAACAGATGTCGTTCTCTGTAGCCTTCAGTTTAGTTACATAGTTGAAGAGATATCCTCTATAAAGCAGTTTTTTCAAGATTTCCACCAGCAATACAGATTAGCGCACACATAAAATGATGACACTTGTGACGAATCTAAATGAGTGGCACAACAACAAACTAGTAGAAAACAGCAGACTAACTTTGTGATTGTCCGAAAATTTAAATTGACTTCAAAACCTTAATAACGGACAAGCATCGTCTCATCTCGCTTAGGTGGTCGGATCCCAACGTGTACGGGCAGGAGTTCAACAAAAGTGCCTGATGCGTTTGATCGGACCTTGACAAATTGCAATACAGTCTAAATTTACGCTTGGTCTACTCCTTTTCAATACTCAAAGCTGACAGTACAATTGGAACCTAAATTTACTTCAATTTTCACCATAGTATGTCACAAACAAGAAACATATCACATAGAAAATGACACATGAAAGAAACATTCTTTTCCCGACAATAAGCAGATCAACTATGCCATCATAGACTAAAGTCACCAAATAAAGCGGAGAAAAATTTACACGGTACAACCTGAAGAGACGTTCGACACAACTTACATCCAAAGATATAAACATGCTTTATGCAATGCTAGCAATACGAACAACTTAAATTCAACAGAAATTGGCAAGGATTGCCCTTAAACACGGAGGACACGCAATTCACTATACAGTTAAATTCAGATATTTAGAAATTTTGGTCCTAAAACGATTTCTACTGTTGCTAGTTTAAGACAAATTAATTTAGTTAGAGAAATGATACAACGCTATGTTTATGACTCTTACGTGGATATGAGAATAGCTAGGACGGTGGTCAAGCCAACAACAGCAAAGCTTGCAAACACTGCATATACAAGAACAGATCTCGGATTCTCGATGTTGAGTGGAAGATCATGAATTTGAATGTTAAGTATGACACTATATCCAAAATTTAAGCGGTTTTCAGTTGAAAAATGATGCCAACAAACTATAGCTTTATAGGCAATTACCTTAAAGTTCATGGCCCAACAGAGGACAAAAGGCAACCTTTTAACAAAGACAAGTTTGGCAGAAAACCGACTTTCCATGAACTCGATACCAAAAGCAAAAATGGATTAGGCACGAATTTCATCCAGACAAAAGAATGGCACGTCTCTCTCTCTCCCTCTCTCTCTCTCTCAGGAGTGAAGGCATTAAGACCAACAAATAATTCACTCCTACGCAAGCAAATACATTCACTGTCATTTAATATTTACTATGTAAACAGAGTGATGAGGAGAAACCCCGAGTCTCCTTCAACTATTCTACACAAGATCTCGAAATTCTTCCACTTTCACGATTTTTCTGAAACTTTTTAGCCGCAATGAATATTCAACTCATTCCTCCATCAAGAAAAAATAGTTGTTTTACACTTAAGTAGGATCTTCTCATCTCTATCCCGCATCAACGAGAATAAGTGGAAGGGAGACACCAACAATACCAAACCTTTAAAGCCTGCCGTGTTTCGGTCAATCTCGTTCTCGTCATCGAAGCAAATCCCTTAAAAGAGCCCCAAAACCAGAAAAGAAGAGACACCAAAACTGGCCATTTAGCACCAAACAGCAAACCCCCACAAAAGATGACGAAAGAACGTACCAGAAGTTCAACCTCATCTGGAGAGACTTTACTACCACCATGAGATAACCCCTCGTACAGCTATTTTCCTTTCCTCACCATTGTTAGCAAGAATGGAAGGGTCGTCCCCCGCTAGAGTCTGAGCTCCCGTCAGGGAAAAAAGAACTGAGAGATTAAAGAGAAAGGAAAAACCCAGAGAGAGAGAGAGAGAGAGAGAGGAATGTTATGTCACGGAAAGAGCGGGAGGACGTAGTGGCGTAAGCAGCGGATTCAGAAAGCAGCGAGGCATTTATGGTCTGCCTCGTTTCTTTCCCTATTTCTTCCTTCCCTATATTTATTGTGCGCAGCGGATGAAAACAGGCGTAGACCCCACAAGAGAGAGGATGGTTTGCGAGAGGATGGTTTGCGGTCTAAAGGGAAGTAAAAAACCTTGTAGAAAGAGAGAGAGGGAGAGAGAGAGTTGCAATTAGGGAGTGTAGACGGGTCAGACTCGTTGCAGATCAGATAAATCTAAATTTCTGTTTCATTTTAAGATGCCAGTACTTGATGTTATGATCTCTCTCTCCACATACACAAAAGAGAAAGCACCACGCCTTTTTCTGTGCAAACAACAGTTCAAAGCAGTCCCCCTTTTAGCATTTGAGCGGCCATCCTCAAGCCACCCACTATATATAAAGGAAAAACAAGTCAGTACCCATGTGCTTGGGAAAAGCTGGATAAGTCGACAAACTACATTATTCTAAATTCCTTTAACCTTATCAAGTTTTACATTAAGAAAATTATCGGGTATCTCTAATTTCACGGTTTAGAGGCAGCTAACTATTCCCAAAAACCAGGTTAAATAAGGTGATTTCATTTTTCAATAAGGTTTACGTTTAGACTTTAGCTCATGGAGTATGAATGAAGGTTCCTATTGAGATGAGAGGCAAAAAAAAATTGTAGCTCAAAGTCACTCTACACCAAGCATGATTCACCTCTCAAGTGCTATATGTATAGATATAGGTAGAGAGTGTGGTGGATCTAGAAACTTTTTTTTTAGGAGGAGTGAATAGATGGTTTTGGGTGGGGGTGAACTATGTATCATAGGTCATAGATCTCATCATGAATTAGGTTGATTTTCTAAATTTTGAGTCGAATGGATGCCTTATTTTGACTTAATATAAATGTGTCATCTTATATTTATATATAAGAAAACTTTGTGTTGGTAGACACTCTCATGTCAAACTCTACTAGGGAATCAACATCAACGTAAAAATCGAATATAATAAATACCCATCACTATTTGATTGATCGCATCAACGGTAACAATAATCAAGAAATGTCTAGTTTGAGAGTTGTCTAACAGCTCTCTCTTTTATATATATATATAACATGAAAAAATTCAAGCAACCATCTTGGATAATGAATGATGAGATCTATTTAATTTGCTAGGACTTAAGTATGTCCAAATATATATACTAAATGCATTCCGCAGTTATCAAACTCACAACCTTTAACTTGTGAGTCGACCCTTATCCATGTGAGGTATTATTGTACCAGATTATACTAGATGTATAAGCGTATTCAGGTAACAGGAAGAGTACAGTGCACAAAATTTAGGTTAGGTCATGAGCCAGGTATAGGAGTATTTGCTCCGAGCCACTAATCTTATTTTGATGTATAGCCACCACACATGACTAGTTTTAAGTTTTAAAGGCACGTGACCATGCGAGGATTATCGTGAATGGAAAAATATTTGTTTATTGGCAAAGTAGAATGGAATTTCCCGAATTTCCCTGCTTTTTCTAGATAATCGTGATGTACTGTTGCTTGCCATAAAGATGCCACAAGGGAGAAGGGAGCTACGATGCAGGCCCTACGGGCTCACAGACAACATTGGTGTGGCTCATTTCTGTACTCTCTCTTTTTTTTGTGTGTGTTGTGTCTCTTAAAGGTATGTTTTGAGATCTTCAAAGAGAGACTTTACAAGACCTAATCATTGCCTGGCTCTGTGTGTGTGTGGATCATACTTAGCAGGAATTTTTCACGGGTGGTCTGCATTCATATAAAGAGAATGGTGGCAACTTTGCTTTTAAAGTGGGCGAAGCAGAGGGAAAAGATGTCAAGTCTGTTAAACAGAGTTGGTGCGGTTAACAAGATGATCACCCACTCCTCCACAAGCCTACTTGAATCTTCTCCCTTCAATTATATATATATATATATAGAGAGAGAGAGAGAGAGAGAATAGTCCATGCTTACTTGAAATCAGTATTTAATCTTAAGTTTGCCAATTTATTGTCTTTCATCATCTTTAATTATTTTTGTACTGTTCAAAACCACTTTCCACCAACGACTACTACCATTAAAACCACTTGAAAGAACTTTAGAAACTGCACTTTATGAATCCTCAAAGAAATGGTCCATGCACCAACTTGTATAAGAGAGATGGAGCTCACTGCATGCTCGTCAATTACGGCTGAAAACAAGACTTGAATAAGCATAGCTTGGCCCGTTCAGGGGTGGCGTAAGAGGTGAGGTGACCACCTCACCCGAGATCTGAAAATTTGTAGAAAACTGTATACAAGTCCTCTCTTTCAAACATGCATATAGACCATCTTACTTAAACTTCACTTAGTGGACTTCACCTCTACAAAAAGGAGAAGCCGAAGTCTAGCACACCCACACATGTTTGAGTATGGAGCTTGAGCATTTACCATTATGTGTATATATGTATGTGAGTTATTGGATCTTGCCCATAATTAATGGTGCTTATGTACGCCTGACTATTGGTTTTCGAGAGTATGAGTACGATAACAATGTATTTTGTATTTTTATAAAACTTTTTTTAAAATTTTTAAATTATACGCATGTTACTGAAAAGTAATGAGTAAGCATGTAAGAAGTAGACAAGATTGAGTTTTTATATATATTATTTTGTTCTCAGCAAACAAAACAAAGAAAGTGAATAAAATACGATACCTCCCTTCAACGTTTTTAAAGGGCTAACTTCCTAGAATCAACATGCAACGTTAATAAACCTTTAAGATTAATATGGTTAGGTTAGATGAGATCCGGGTCACATATGGGTCGGGTTAATGTAACTCCAACAAGTTAGTCATTGACAAGGTTCAAACCAAGAATTACCCGAATTCGTATCTTTAGGTTAAGACTTTTCCGCACCAAGCTAATGTGCGCTGGAGCTTTCATGTTAAGCTTATAGAATTTAAAATTTATTTGTATTTTCACTGGAAAATGTAAATTTTACTTGCTTCAGTAAAAACTTTGCTCTTTAATGCATTCTTATTGGGAAAAAAATCTTACCAATTGTTTTGCCAACCTCTAAGTGCCGAGCTCGGCCCCAGTCATTAGGTTCTGGGCTCGGAGGGCAGATCCACTTCCTCTCTTCATTCTTCTCGTCGAACCGTGCTAGCTTCGAGAACAACTTAACAAAAGGCTTGTTTGGTACTGAAACATGAGAAAAAAACGTCTGACTTGGAATCCTTTTCTTGGTTCTATCAAATTAGACATTTCTCTAAGTGATTTAGAATCTTACCCAACGGTGGATCTTTAGGGTCTGTGAGTACACCACCGTTATAACCCATGGTTCCAACCGTGGGCTCTAATTCAGTTTATAGAATTCAATTAACCCGAATGCCCTACCTCACCCCAGCACAGACCTGTCACTTATCTTACCTCTATTGAGACTCCAAGCAATCACTGCTGGCTAAAGAAAGGGATTTCATTTCATCTTTGCTCCGTGGCCGAAGGCTGACACACAAGCATGCGCCCCCCAGGAATCGAACTCGTTACTAAAGAGTGGGTGTCAAAGAGCCTATCGGTGAGCACCGTGATGGCTGCACACTGGCATAGGGTTTCGTGCGCATGAGCATCGGGCTTGTGTTATGCTTAAACAAGCTGTCACGGAGCGCAGAGAGAGAGAGAGCAAGTCGATGGGTTCGGAGAAGCAAGCAGGCGGGCAGTCCGGGTTTCGCGGCGGAGGATCCGAGTCCGATGTGGACCCGACGACACCGGTCCACATGTCAGAATATCGTGGAGTCTCTATCTCTGTTGGTCCCGCATCTCTTTCTCCTTCACTCATGTGATTAATAACTCGAGTCCAGTTGGTCCCATCGGGAGATGGATCCAGAAGGAAGACGATCTGCTTTTTAAAATAAATAAAAAAAGAGAAATAATCCTTGCTCTTTCAAATTAAAACAAAGAGAAAATAAATCAACCACCTATGTGAAGGTGCTTTATGTGTCATATTAGCATTCATCATATTCTAATGGGGTCGGCTCTATCTGCCTAAGTTGCCTATTAGCATTTAACTCTAAAAAAGCAGACTTCCTTTTATTGTCTTCTTATGATGCTAGAGGCCTTTTTCTCCTCCTTTAATGTCATCCTCGACTGATTTCTTATATTCGTGCAATCGCCTTTTCAAATGTTCAAACCACTTTAAGCAATCTCATTTTATATTCGCAGTTAAACTAACTCTTCTCTATTAACTTCGACATAGATCCAATCTTTTTTTGTGTTATCATACTTTTGTTAGTTGAGATTTGTTTTGAATATGTTAGGACTTAAATATGTCAAAACTTTCTCTCTCTATACATACGTACATACACATATATACAATATATACATGCACACATATACATATATTTTAAAATCTAGTCAACATCTTCATTGCTTTATTTACATGATTAATAGTAGAAATTTGAATTAAAAGTACTCTTATCCTCCTTTATCGTCAACTATTAAAAAGGAAAAAGTAATGAAATTCATCCAATCTTACATATGTTTTATCATCTCATTAGCCAAGCTCTCACTCGTTTGATGTGGTTCACAAGAAACAAGTTGAGATTTGTTTTTTTGATGAGCTGAAGGGCTTAACAAAGCCCTATACAAGGTCCCATCTTGCGGGTCTGACTTGGATAACCAAATATCGCCTGTATCAAACCATCGAACCACAGGGTCGGGTCTTTTTGCCAGAACATATTTCTACATTTTTGGCTTATTTTGATGAAACAGAGAAAAATTGAGAAATTCCAGTTTGTTTTTTAGTTATACAGGACAATAAACATGGAAAAATACATCCTCTTACCATTTGCATCCAAGAACAATATAAAAGATGGAGAAGGGAAGAAAAAGGATCTACGCAAAAAAGCCTAAAAATGTAGAACTAAGTTTTTCGTTTACGTTTCTTTCTTTTTTTGTATTTTCTTTTTGCTTAAGTTATATAGGTAGAGCTCAAGCTCCCCCACTTTGGATGTGTTTGCATATTGTCTGTTCATCACAAGCAGCTTCCGAAGGTCTTTCATATTGTTTGTTATTCACGATCAGCTTCCTGGAACAAGAAAGCAAAGCCACCCCAACCCCGTCATCCATAACCCAAAACCCCAACACGCCGGAAACCCAAACACTCTTGCAACAACCTCACCGGGAACCCCAACCCAAATCAGAACCTTACGTACTCTTTGTTCATCAATAAACAACTTTTTGAAATCACATCGGAATCGTATTTCCATTGTTTGTTTACTCCAGTCAGCTTTATAAAATCAAATCTAACCTTTCTCTTTTACCCAAACTACTACCAAGGAGGTTTGAGGAACCTTTAGTTGCCTTACAAGATCTGTCAGTTTCGGCATCACGAGACCGGCAAACACGCTTTCATTGGTAAATTGTCGATTTAGCCGAAAGTTCTTGTTTCATGATAGTTCTCTCTCTCTCTCTCTCTCTCTCTCTCTCTCTCTCTCTCTCTATATATATATATATATATATATATATATATATATATATATATACCCTTCGATCATCAACATGTCATCAGCCTTTGGATGATCTTTTATATAAACCCTTTTAGAGAGAAGACTCCTAGCATGTTGGGACCATCCAACTCTCCTTTCTCCTACAAATCAAATTTTCATGGATATTTACTTACTTTGCTTTCTTACGGTGGCTGTATTTGATGTATGAGTCAGTTGGGTGATAAGGATCACTCTAGACCTTAGCACTCAAGAGAGAGACATTTACATTCTTTACTGGTGCGAGTGGACTCTTTGTCTACTGCAACACTTGTGAAATATGCTGAGACTTGATGTAGCCGTAAAACCCGGTGTTGATCGCACTTCTTACTCTCGTATATATGTAACTAAGTATGTATCTTGACTTCTCAAAATTTAAACCATCTAAGCTCATGATCTTTAATTATTTGAATTATTCAAACTGTTTTTAATTTTAATAATGCTATTAGGGTTGGAACTAAGCCACATGAGGTCTGTTATGGGTGGGGGGAAAAAGATCCAACACTTTACTTTATCCCTGCGGCTACAGGGCACAGAATTGAGGTTAGTGTATGACCTGCTTTATTGACATCCCTATGGAACCACCAGGCAATTAAGGAAACCAAGCAGAGACGCAGATCATCAAAACATAGAAAGGAAAAGAAAAGGAATTATTGTTCCCCCAAGAGCAGCAGATTGATTGGGTTGGGTGAGGGACCAGCCACGGGCCAAGGGCCGGGTGCACATGGGTACGGGCTGACACCAGCCACTGGGTGCCACAGTGAGCCACCGACTATTGAATGATTTCAATATGGTGGGTGTTGGTCGCAGGACCAATCATTTTATTGGTGTCACATAGTGGACTATGACACGACTCATCAACTCCATTCGAAGCCCTCTTAAATAATGCAGTTCTTTATTCAAATATATTAAATATAATATAATTGATCACTCAAAGACCAAACTTGTCTTTGCTTTGCTTTACTGTTTTTGAATACATGGGCAGTGGAAAGAAAGACAGTATGCGAGTATCTTTTACGGGTGAGCCCATGCAAAGCAAACACCGACTAGGCGTCTTCAATCTACTGTGCCTTGATATTTTACAGAGAAACAGGCAGGGACATTCTTTTGGTAATTATACTTGATCAAGAAACAACTTTGCTTTTTTAACATTCTTATGGTAAGTATACTTGATTAAAAACAACTTTTACTCATCCATCCATATTTTAAATTGAACGGTCAAGATTTATTTGGATATGTAGTTTGTAATATTGTTCATGTATCATGCAATATATATATATATATATATATGAAAACTGAGAGTTGTTAGACATCTTTTCATGTCAAACTCTACTAGATGATATGTGTTGTCCAACCATCGATGTTATTTAATGTATATTGATGTATTAAATGTGACGTAGGATAGTGCATTGATCATCACCATCTAATTGATCACACGAATGAATGTGATGATCAATGTCTATCATAGGATGTTATCTAACAGCTCTCTCTCTCTCACTCACTATATATATATATATATATATATATATATATATATATATATATATATATATATATATATATATATATATAGGCATACCATTTCAATGGTATAGTTCTCTCTCACCAAATAAAATGCCAACCATTACGAGAACAACGACGGCAACCCCAAATTCATGAACTCTATCACAACCCCAAAAACTTATAAAGATTACATATAAGATTCATAACAGTGATGAAATCTGTTTGGTTCGGATCTAAATCATGGTTCTACTAAATTAAGGATTTTGATAAATACAATGTATTATATACATAAACTTATAAAAATTATATATAAGATTCATAACTTTATATACATATAAAATGTGTGAATATATAATGGTTCAGAACCGAACTGCCAGAATTTTTTTCAACTAAAGCTTAACCGAAGCAAACCACTAGACATCTAGAACCGAATGGAACCGTCTGTTTGGTTCGGTTCTGGCGGTTCCATGAACACCTCTAGTTGGAAGTAGTAAATGTGAAACAAATACATGACACTTTGGTGCCAAGTCCAGATCTAAAGTGTTCCTCACATGAATTATCTGGACCTGTGTCAGGATCCAATTCAATAGAAAAATGCTAACCTGTATCCTTATATATATCTTCATATTAATGCATAAACCATATTCACATCTCCAATCTTGAGCTCGTATCAATCATTGGATCAGATCCCAACCCGAACATGTATAAATACTTTGTTTAAATTTATATACGGTAAAATTACATTTTGGTGCTACACCAGTGGAACCCATACTGGTAAAGACTGAACCGAAGAAGGCTGCACTTGGGTCAGAAACTAAAGCGAGAAACCATGAAACGAATCTGCAAATCTGGGTGCCCCGGATCCATCTCAACCAGAAAATGCGGACCCGAATAATGGATTCTGACATTGCATGAAGGCCAGCCGGATGGTTCGAACAAACCTTAGCTGCTCAGATGCATTCTAGGGCGTTTGAATCGGACGGTCATGATTTGATGATTGCCAGATTACAGGGTCCGTCTCTAAAGAAACCACCTGAGTCGGGAGCAAGCTGCAGGTAGACCTGTCTGGTTCCAATGCCTGCTGCCGGCTTGAACCATACCAGGAACTGGCAGAAATCAGAACCGAGGATCACACTGGTCTGTTCCAGTTCCACCTGTTGATGAACTGAACCCAAAAACACTCTTTCCAAGTAGTTCTTGGCATCGGTTTTAAAATTCAGCGTTACTTTTCCAAAAAAAGCTGAAACCGAACCCGAATCCTACCTAATTTGAAACAAGAAGTAGAATTGGACCCAGAGGGGGGCTGGTTTGATTCCAATTACAGGTTTTGGTGGAACTGAACAGGTCTAGTTACAGGGTGGCAAATTTGTAAAGGTGTGATGCCTTAAATTAACTCAGACACAATTCGTTTCTTTTGTTAATTTTGAGTCAATCCCAGATTACACGAAATGTAGATGCTCCTTGGCACCAACATGAGCTTTTTGTGATCCATGCTCGTGAAGGCTTTCTGTTATATAGCAATTTCAGGTCTAAGGTCCCAACATCGATCCAAAACGAGGCCAATGGACAGTAACATGGAGCCCTTGTTCCATGTTTGTACTGGATTTTCTTGTCCAGTTCCATGCTTTATGGCCTTCCTCCTGTTATTCGTCTTCAAAAAAGAACAGGTCAATCCGAACAAGACCCACTAGCTTTGAGTGGACTTTCATACAGACTTGAACCCAGAATGGAGAGGCAGAAGCTAGATGCACTCCCGGTATCGAACTTGTGACCTTCCATTTATGTGGGTCGAACCCCTAGCAAGGTGAGCGGCCTAACTTGTGCGAGAAATTTTAAATTTAATAAAACACAGTAATCACATTAAAATAATTAAACTTCTTCATTAGAAAAGTGCAAGTGGAAAACCAGAGGCTGAAGTCCGCACACTCCCTCTCCATAACGAGAGCGCACGCGCTGACGAATTACCTAACCAGCCCTCCCTAATTTAGTAATTTTTAAAACCCGTGCTTTTAATCTAATAATTGTATCTTGACGTCCCTATAATCATACATAAATTCTAAAACCGTTTTCCATTTTCGTCTGTTTCATAGAAACTGCCTTCCATTTCTGAAATATCCCAGTCACCGTTTCAAATCAAGAAAGTAAATATAACCGTATTATTATTCTTTCCCAAGAAACAGCTTCGAATTGAATTTAATTTGTGATCGTAAAACAGAAAAGGCATATTCTGCCAGCTCTTCAGCATATACCATCCAAGCTCTATCAGGGAGCAACATGAACAAGAATTACCTGATTCTGAATTCGGGTTGGTAAACGAGCTGAACTGATCAAGAACAAGTCGTGCATGGCTTGCTCATCAACTCGAGATCTTGTTTCCCTTGTAGCAAAACCAAAACGTATCAACATGTTGAAAGAAGTATTCGTGCGTAAATAAAATGAATGTGTATTACATCATGGGTAAAATCTTTCTCTATATATGCAACCAAAGATTTAGCTCAACGGCGGGCACCTTGATGCCCTTGTTCATGGTGGGAGTTCAACTCACGGGGGTGCATGTGTGTAAAAGGAAGAAAGATCTCTTTAGATATACAAGTTTTCGCTGCAAATTCTATTCAACTTGGCTTATAAAGGACAGTCAGCCGATCATAAACATGCTGAAACAAAGTTTGTTCAGCTAAGTGATGTTCATTATATCGAAAATGAGCTAGGCAGACAATTAAGAAACGGTCTGTTCGTTCGGTTTGTTTACCACAATCGTAGTGAATTTTGAGAAAATGTTAAACAAAGGGCTGGAACATTGTAATTGACAATAATAGAAGTATGAATTTGGGAATGATGAAAACCTAGACGACGATATTGGAAAATGCTTTCTCTAATGCTAATTATTTTTAATTGGTGCAGGAGGGATAGTGGTAGGACCGGTTTGGGTAATTATAGGAATTTCTGGTTTATCCTTCAGTCAGCTATAATACTTACTTAGTCAACTCATTTAGTAATTTTCAGATAAGCGCCTAAGAAAATGAGGAATTACTCAGAACACCAACGAAGCAGTGGGGATCTCCAAATCTTAGATCACACTTCATGATGTAATTAAATCTTAGATCACACTTTGTTGCAGAATTGAATGATTTGATCATTTAATTGTACCCCCTAAACTTAGCCAAAATAAACCGGAATTTTCTATATACTTAGCTAAACGAGTTTTATGTCCTGGGCCAAATTGAACACATATTCATATTGAGATTGTAAAACTTCTACCAGCCAGTTGGTTTAAATCGTGAACCAAGTATGGATGAACTTACAGCGAGCTCAATTGAGCCAAATTACCAGTAGATTGGATCGTTTACCAGCTCCACTTAGACATGGCCAGTTCGTAACCGTCCTGCTGTTTCTACTCATAACTGAGCCTACTGGCCCGAACCGTAATCGGAACTATAACTCAACCTAGGAGTTCCCTGTTCGGTTAATGGTTTATGATTTATAAACCATTAACCAAACAGGGAATCGACGGTTTGAAACTCCCATAAGTGGACTCCATGTAGGGCACCATTCTTGAAATTTTTTGTGTGTAAAATGAAAATGAGTTCACCTAATATGTTTAAATTGAATAAGTAATATTTGTTTGGTTGGTTGTTTAAAGGGACTTGTGGAAACGGTCATTATCAATAAAACAAAATAAAACCACGGGCCTCCGAAATCAGGGGACTGTCTTAACGAAGAAATGAAATCAGGGGGCTGTCTTAACGAAGAAATGAAATCAGGGGGCTATGAAGATATTCCCTATGAGGGATATTTCGGTCATTACATATTTCGGTGGCGACGCCTTCCTATTTCTCGCAGTCAGTCGTCTGCGTGTCGGAAATCTTTCAGACAGAGAGTAGAAGAAGAGAGAAGGGAAAATGGGCCGCAAGTTCTTTGTCGGAGGAAACTGGAAATGCGTAATCCCCCTCCCTCTCATTCTCTCTGGGAGATTTTCCGATTATTGTTGTTAGTCTAATCTTTTTCTTGAAAAATTTGGGCTTTATCGGTCAGATCTCTGATGATTTCATCTTCCCTGTTCCGATCGATCACTTTCGGAAGAAAACATCGTGCTTGATATTTGCTTTCCTGCTACCTGTCTAGGATTTCGGATTCGTTTGAGATTTTTTTCCTGGATAACGGATCTGATCAATTTTTGATCGTTTCTCGGTTTGTCATAGTAGATTTGGCTTAAAACTTTAGTCTTTGGAGTATTATTGGCTATTCTAGGTTGCGGTGTGCCATCTGTTACGAAGTAGCATGTTCAGTGGTTTATAGCGTCAATGTGTTCGCACAGATGGTTTATATCGTCCGATAAGAATCTCAGTTTAGATCGATCAGTCTTGACCTGGGAGCTTTCAACTTTTTGGTTTGGATGGCCAAAATATAGTGTAAAGATCGAAGCAGGACGATGCAAAGAGTGTGTTCTGGCTAAACTAAGTTGGATTCTATAGTTGGTCTAAATAAGATAAGTGAAAAAGATTGTTTCGGTCCTTAATGGCGCTGAGGTGCCATCAGAGGAGGTTGTGGGTAAGTGCTCCGAATTTGTTGTCTCAATCTTCATTTTGGAAATTGAACGAGTGAGTTGTGGGCGTTTAGACATAGAGCAGTGTTACACAATTTAACTGAAGATATTTGTAGAAAAGTTTGAAACAGGAAGACACTGCTCTATACTCGGAACTTGAGCAAGTCATTCAGGTGTTTCAATTGTTTTTATATTTCGAGGAACTTTATACCCATATTTAGATGCAAATGACTTGGACTTTTCCTTTCGTTTGCTTGTTTTTCTTTTTTCTTTTTTTGTATGAAATGACCAGGATAGTTTGGTTTTCTAGTGATAATGGAAACCGTTATTGTATATAAAATAATGTTTCAATTTATTGAGATTTATATTGTTACACCCTATGCGAATTAAACTCTAATTTTTAGTTGCCTTGTGGGTCCTTGCTTGATCTTGAATTGTGAACTGTATTGATAGTTTGGCGTAAATATCTTGATGTGGTTATGATTGACATTCTTTTTTGTTGCATGTCTAGAATGGGACCACTGATGAGGTGAAAAAGATTGTTTCGGTTCTTAATGGTGCTGAGGTTCCATCAGAGGAGGTTGTGGGTAAGTGCTCTGAGTTTGTTGTCTCAATCTTTTACCTCGTCATATATGGTTTTAGTTAGGACTAGAAGAGTTTATAATTTGAATAAACTGTGTTCACTATCCTGTGATGTTTAGCTCAATAATTTAAAATTTGCAAATTCTAGCTTTGCTCCATTTCTGAAAATTTATGATACTAAGTTTCAGATAAAGGATTTAGCTAGTTTATGATTTATCATTTTATGATTTGGTTGGTTGATTGGTTCCTTTTCCATGTTGCTCTACATGCGAGTTAGTTATCCATTTTGAAGTTGTTCCTGCTTAGCAATTAGCATCATCACTTTTTTGTAGAAAGATTACTTTTCTGGTCCATACTATGAAAATCAATGTGTCAGATGGTGCAAACCTGAGGCTGTCATAAATTTTTTTATTTGTCAATCTTCTCCACCCTCTTTTTAGTGTAGTCTATTGTCTTTGTGTTGTATTTGATTCTTTTGGGTATAATACATTACGGAAGCTGTTAAGGATTTTGATGACTGAACCGTTAACATCTTGTATCATGCAGAGGTCGTGGTAAGCCCTCCATTCGTGTTTCTTCCTCTTGTGAAGGGACTATTACGTGCTGATTTTTCTGTTGCTGCTCAAAACTGCTGGGTTCGAAAAGGAGGTGCTTTCACTGGTGAAATCAGGCACCTTTCTTGCTCTAGCTTTTTCATGTTAAGCTGATCATATTGAATTAAAACGCACAAGCTTTGGTTTTTTATCAGCTGATAATGATGATGAGACCTGTATCACTGTTTCAGTGCAGAGATGCTTGTCAATTTGGGAATCCCATGGGTCATTCTTGGACATTCTGAAAGAAGACTAATCCTGAATGAGCCAAATGAGGTATATATGCTGTATGACACCATTTTAGCCATCTAAATAGTGGATTGAAAAGTTGTTGTCTTAGTAATCATCGTTCATCTTATACAGTGTTTCTCATTCATAACAGCTGAAAGATGGGTAGATGGGTTTGTAATCGTTGCATGCTCTGCATTTAGACAAAACATGGAAGCTCTCTATAGAACAATATAACTGATAACGTATCACCTTAGTGCAGTTGTTTGGACTCTTCATTTATAAAGTCTTGGTTGTGAGAGTCTTCTCAAAGTGGTGCCTATCAAGTGGCCTTTTGGTTAATGATTTCTCTATGATTTTTCTATTTAAGTGCTTCTTGTATGCTTATGTGAAACCTTGTTGTGTGATCTTTAACTTTACCGGTCTTGTTGTTCTCTCAGTTTGTTGGAGACAAAGTCGTGTATGCCCTTTCCCAAGGCTTGAAAGTGATCGCTTGTGTTGGAGAGACCCTAGAGCAGAGGGAAGCGGGGTCCACCATGGAGGTGGTTGCTGCACAAACTAAGGCAATCGCAGGTTAATACTTCTGCTTATATTCTCATAATCTTGGCTTCCAGACAGTCTGCCCCACTTATTCTGATTGGCTTTCTCGATTTAATATTAAGAGGATATTTCTTAAAACTGTTGTGAAATGTTGCTTGTTCTTGAACCTTAGATTGGCGGTAGAGTTTTAATTTTGACTGACAACATGCCCAGTGAAAGGACCAAGCTGTTTCTGACTGGGGAAGGTAATGTGCTGGACATAAAATGAAGAAGAAGAAAAGTTAGACAAGGAATTTAAGATTTGCATGTTTTTCCTTCCTCCCTACAAAAGTATTTTTGCATTCAGTTTAATAAACGTCAGTGCTTGTGCATGATGTTAGTTGTAGAAGTGCTTCGTTATTTGCATGGCCTACCTGAACTGTGCCCGGGCTGGTCTTTACCTCCTTCGAGGGGAATGATCTTCTCTTACTGAGTTTCATGACTTAATTGCACATCTAGTAAAATCTATGAGATTTGTTAGGATTTGTTGGTGAACTTATTGTACATTTGTTTTGGTTCTTGCAAATGGCTTGTGGTTTTTAGGTTGAAATGAATAGCTGGATGGTTAGCCATAGACCTCTATTAACTGAGGAGGCTCGGGTTTGAATTTCTCATTGTTATCGCTCAAAGTACCATTGTGGTAAAATAAATAAAGTATTGATTACTATCTTGTTTTCCGTGGCAGAGAAAATATCCAACTGGGATAACGTTGTAATTGCTTATGAGCCTGTTTGGGCAATTGGCACCGGCAAAGTTGCAACTCCTGCCCAGGCACAAGAAGTAAGTTCCACAGGATGATGAACTCTGATCATGAATTTTCAATTTTATTCATTCTTTTTTGTGTATTTCAATTGCAATAAGCTAGGGTCTTCAAGTATGGTGAAAGTAACAATCAACCTTTGAAAGCTTATAGTTTTAAACCTTTTACTTTTGTCACAATCAAACTGCTCCTTTAAACAAAAAAACTGTGGGTCGTCATGGTTTCCAGATTGTTTTCTGTGAATGATTTTTATTTATGTTGTCTAGTATACTGTATAGATGGTTTAGTTGTTGTTGTTGTTGTCTAGTATAGATGGCTGTGTTTTACAAGTGAATGTAGGAAGGCTTTTAGGAACAAAGCATCTCACTATAGTCAAATAGTATTGTTCTAACATGCTAAATGAACATACGTTATTGCATTTTGATGAAATCATTCTTTCGTCTTTGACCAGGTGCACTCTGAGTTGAGGTCGTGGTTGGCTGCACATATTGGCCCTGAAATTGCTGAATCTACAAGGATTATTTACGGAGGTAGAAGTCCTCTGAGTTTTATTTTTTTGGTGTAAATAGTCTTCATAAACTTGCATTTGCTCATTTAAGCATGTTTGGTATCCTGTTGTGGCACAGTTTGCATTCATGCATCATGTATGGATGACTTACATTTACAGAATCATGCTTCAGTTGCATGACTATTCCTAGATCTTTGCTTGTGTAACTCTTCGTTACCATCTTGTTGATGCTTACAGTTTGGAATTTTGATATAAAAGCTTGTTGTTTTCCATTCAATTCATTCCCTTTTCATGGTCCTGGATCCAGAAAATACATACTACTTAGGTCTTTCCAACTTTCACCGAGTCTTGTTCTATTGGCAATGTCCGATTACTTGTAAATTAGAGATGATTTGTTTTTGCTCAAAAGAAAGAAAATAGATTGAAAAGTTGGTGAGTACGGTGAGGCCAAATTATATCTCGTTTTCCTCGTCAACACATAAGCACTTTTGTGTCCATTATAGGGTATGCCTTCAGGTCGGTAAGGCAAAGAGCATGGAAAAGTCCTGGAAAAATCTGAAATTTCTCTAGGATTTGGCTTGATGGACAGAGAATGGCATAGGAGAAACTCTTGGTGGCTTAGTTATGGATGAGGTTTTCACATGGATTCTGTTATTCTTTCATCAAATTTGGAGAATAGTTTTCCTCGTGATAGAAAGGTTTTCAGTAGGGGTTTTGTTAGTCCTCTTGCTAAGCCTAAAAGTTTCCCACATTCCTTGTTCTCAAGCACATGAGCCCGTCTAGGCTTTTCCAATTTGGGTACTGTGGACGCAACATTAGGGTTTTGTCATGGTTGCTAGTAGTTCCTTTATTATGGAAATGGTCAAATAGCAATATTTCACCTGGCTAGGGAGTCAACTCACAAGTCGAAGGTCATGAGTTTGATGCTCAGGGCATTCATCTCACTTTTAACTCCTATTGTACTGATAAGGACGGGCATTCCCTGGAACAGAAAAAAGGGAGCGCAATTGTGTTTCGTCACTAACACCACATTGATCCCCAATGCAGGTTCGGTCAATGGCGCAAACTGCCGAGAACTTGCTGCTCAGCCTGATGTTGATGGATTCCTGGTTGGCGGAGCTTCCCTCAAGGTTGTTTTCACGATCTTATGCTAATTGTTTCTTCTCATTTCCTCTATCCATGACAATATTTATCTTCCTACATCTGTTTTTTCCAACTCATTTTGACTTTCTGCTTCAGGCCGAGTTCATCGATATTATTAAGGCTGCAGAGACCAAGAAGGCTGCTTGAGCTCATTTTGACACCATTCACAAGTTTCATAGCGTTAGTATGCCTGTGTTTTCTGAGTGTAACTGTTATACAAAACCAAGAGAGGGTCTCTTTTAATCTTTTGCACGAGCATGTTGTAGTTGTCAGGGATGATAGTCGGCATTGGTGACTTCTGATTTCCGTGCCTTGAATGAATAATGTAAGTTTTGTTTTCTATCCTTTGCGCGAGCCAAGAGCCAAGTCATGTTGTTAGAGTTGTCACAGGCAATGATACTCGGAATTGGTGACTTAATGAATAATGTATCGTTTTCGATCCTTTGCATGAGCCAAGAGACGTCGTCGTCTCTCCTTTCCATTGTAAACGAGTTGAAACGAGAAACATACTGGCAAGCCTTCAGAAACCGAGCTGGACGTAGTAGGTGTTTTGGCCAGAGGATTCCGACCCTAAATGATGGAATTGTGGCCCTCACGCTTTGTCATGAATTAGTCTTTTGCTGTCTTCGTCTGGTTCACATGGCTGCTGTCGATACCGTATGACCTATGAAATGGTGGTACTTAGTCTTCAATCTTTGGATATTGAGGCCCGCATCGTCCAACATGAAGTTCTTCCTTTTTTTATCTTTTCTTTCAATGATTTCTTATTGATTCTCTCTTCCAGAAGGAAGGAAGGAAAAAAGGAAAGGAAGATATCTTCAATTCTTTAATGCTTTTTTTCAACACTTTTGTGGTCTCTCTTTCTCTTTTACCATTTTCACAATTTAGTTCTTCTACACTTTTCAATACTTTTTTGTATTTTTTTATATTTCTAAATCATCTTAAACAATTTTCTCTCATTTTATCTTCTATTAGTGTCACAACTAATATGTTTCTAATAACCTCATTATATATATAGAGTCTTTCTTTGTGTGATCATTCATCGATCTCAACATTTTCATTTATGTCATGAATATTCTTTTTACATGATGATTAACTATCCAACACTTAAAACCATAAAACATAGAAGGTTTAATTACTGCTCTATAATATTTACCTTTTAACTTTAATATTATCTCCTTGTTATATAGAATACTTATGCATCTCTCTATTTTAACCAACCTTCATTAATTCTATGTATAACATCTTCATCAATTTCTCATTATTCTTAAAAATATATCCTAGATATTTAAACTTTTCTTGTGAGAAATGTAATGTGTCAATCTTAATTTCTATATATTCTGATGTAATCATATGATCAAACTTATATTTTATATATTCTATTTCATATATCATTTTAGAGTGGCTTCGGTGTCTTCTCTAGTTTGAGAGGAACCACCTCTAGACCCCTCTCGGGTTTTGGTCAGTATTCTTTCGGGAGGGGGAGGGGTGTAAGATTTTACATTTACAGATCGGCCTACTTTGATAGTTTGATAGTTTGAGGGCGATATACGTGTCGGGTCTCACTAGTTACCAAATCGAATTAAATAATTCCACTTGGTAGGAAGTGGAACTTCTGGGTTTCATGATTTTTCTATTTTTTTAATTCAATCTTTTAATGGTTCTTTCAATTCCCAGTGGTTTAGGACTCAAACCGAAATCAGAATTAGCAGTTCCAAACCAAAATCAGGGCTGCGCAGATACCAGTTCAGTTCTGGTTCCTAGTTCAAGGAAGCAGAAGCCATTGTTTAATAAAACCACCATGACACAGTGGAAAGAAACGATCGACCCGTAGGCCAGTGGAAGAAGATCAAGAAAAGCCCAAGTGAAAAATCAATAGTTTAGGACGAGAATATCAGGATCGCCTCACTCACATATGGGAGGAAAACGACCTCTGAGGGAAGCAGAGTAGAGGACCAGGGGTAATTCAAGAACCACGAGGACTCGGCGATCACTCCTCAGCCAGAATATTACTACTATTACAATTCTTCTAATGGGAAGTAAGAGAGAGATGCAGCCATCGCAAACAAAGGATTAGTCAAAAGCAGTGGTGGATCTACATTAAAGCAAAGTGAAGCGGAGCGGTCGCTCCACCAAAAATTCGAAAAACCAATAAAAAATTTACAAGTGCATGATTGAATTTATGGTATCATACGTAGTTCATCCCTACTTTAAATGATCGAGTAGGCAGGTCGCCTCACCCTACAAAAAAATTCTAGATCCGCCACTGATCAAAAGTATTGTCAATCTATAGGAACCATAAGATCAAGGGTTTTAGTTAGTAGGAGCTGGATATTACGTCTTTTGCCTCAAGAGCTTTCTTTTTATCACCTCCCCCCTCTATAAAAGGAAGAGATCACGCCTGTAATAAGGAACCTACAATGACAACCAAACGTAGTCTTACTTTCAATTTAACTTTATCCTAGCTTAACTAGCTGATGTAACTCGGCTTTGTCTTTGTCACGCCCGTGGGCTATTCTATGAACTTTCACCTTTCCATCTTTCTTGGTCATGCCTTCAGGCTACTCCCGAGAGAGCTCCATCCTTTTTCCCTCCTAGCCACACCCTTAGCTACTCTTAGGAGGTTGTTTGATAATTAGTGCCGGGCCTGCTTAGGCTCAGTTCCGTCGTCCCACCTCGGCTTTTTGGTTGCAAAAGTGGGACCGTGGGCCTTGTTTCAGTACAATAATGAATGATCCATGTTTGAAAAAGTAAGGTGCATGGTACTCTGGTCCCTGTACTACAGTTACAATGCCTGGCTGTCAAACAACCCCCAGGTGTCTATCATCAATCACCTTAGGCCACGCCTTCGAGTTACTCTTGGAGAAGACTCCATCATTTTATTACCAATTCACCTTAAGTCAGATGTCTCCGATTTAGTTGCATTGTGGCAAGGAAACCTAAGAGACCCACAAGACTTGAATCTATCAACCTCTCATACCTCAAGAACTTTGAAGGGTTCACCAGTGAATCTTGTTCTATGAACCTCTCAGGGTAGCACACCCTTGCACCAACTTCACTGTCCTGCCGTCGACAAGGTTCTGAAATCGCGGTGGATCTAGAAACCTTCTCGGAGTGGGGCGAATAGCAAAAAGGTGGAGGTTCTGTATTATGATAAACCAACTCTCTTTTGGGTGAGGCAAGTAGGCGAATTGTTCAAGATTATATTGTGGAGTCTGGTGTATAATCCATTGATTAAACCGTGGTCTTTATTTTTAGTTGGCAATAAGCTTGTCGCTGGGGCGACAACCCTCCTCACCGTCGATGTAGATCCACCACTGGCTTAATTACCACCATCTACTACCAACCACACAGACTCTGTTTTACCAACATACTATAAGGACTTGCCAGTGTGGCGTATCGTTATTTCATTATTTCAATACATATTTGTACAAAACATTGAAGTCATCTTTGAACTGAACTGCTTAGACGAAGTTTGGATCTAACTTAGGGCCTGGATCCAGTATGGTGCTGGTTAGGTCCGATCCAAACAAGCTGGTGCAAATGGGCCACGTGGGCACGACTACTTCACAAGCTTTACAGCGAGGCATTTCAGAATCTTTAGGTGGAGACATGGCCCACCAATTCACAGGAGACTGATGTTGTTGACTTCAGCCTTTTACTTATCTTACCCAAGTGGGCTCCAGGTCACGGGGAGCACGAGAACCCGTCAAATGGGTCTTCAGCGGTACGTACGACCGAGACACTGAGACCTGAATTTGACTCGTGTCGTGTCCTTTAGTCCCTAAGTTTACATGAAATCCATACTCAAGTGCATAAACCGTATTTCTATACTAATCTTGCAAGCATCTTAAAAATGGAATTTGAGCATGTAACAGCCATGTTTCCATACGCATGTATATACGATGTTAAATCTTGCATAGGAACACATTATTTAGAACGAGTCGTTCCCTCCGCCCGTAGCTTAGAGACACGATGTCGCATTGGTTTCCATAGCTGCACATCGCAGGCTCTTCTAACTTGGTTTCTGCAACGAAGCAGCACTTTTTAATTAAGGTGATAAGTGTGGGAATTAACAATCTTCTTGTTAAGTTAGAGGCTGACAGTACCCAAAATTGATCACAATAAGCATAAGAATGTATACGAGCTGTGATAAGAAACTTGGTTTTAGTTGTTGTTTTCATTTTACAGTTACAAAAGAATACGAGACAGGCATTCCATATTTGTTAGAACTTGGATATTTTAATAAACTTGGATAAATTTGAAAGTTTTGTTATTGATGAATATATGAAATAATAGCTTCTTGGTAGTGTTAGCATGAAATAATGGCTATACGCTCCTAGTAGTGTGCACTGACTGACTGGAAGCGTAAAATCGTTCGATTTTACCCTAATCAACTCGCCGACGAAAACTTGTAAGCTCTTACCCCTGTTTTAACACTGTCAACATTAAATAAGTGGCGTTTCTAAGCAATCATCGATTTTATCGCCAGTCACTCGTCAACATCCTTAGAATTATAAATACCTTCTAACGATTGTGACTCTTTGGACTACTATGCTTACACTCACTTTCTCTCTCCTCTCTCTATATATATATATATATATATATATATATATATATATATATATATATATATAAAATATAGTTTGGCTGTTAATTCATGTCTGACGGTTGCTTTTATGATAGACTCTAACAACAGTCTTTAATAATTTTTTAAATATCTTTTGTAACCTTTGAAATTACACTGGTCTTTTATATATATATAGAGAGAGCATACTTTATGCATATAATTACATGATTAATATACTTAAAGATTTTCACCATTCAATTTTTAAAAACATTTTTCTATGATTAATCATGCAATCTAGATTTAAGCATGAATAAATATGGACATATGACAAAAAGAGAGAGAGAGAGACAGACACAAGAAAATACCGAGTGTACGAATCCACGCGTATCCATTGAAGATAGGTATCTATTATTAAATGCCATTGAAATTTATTGCCAGTTAAGCTTTGAGCTAAAAGGAGGCCGGCTTGTTACAAGATGACAGAAGGTTGACCCAGTAGAGTTGAATTGAAAAGGGTATAAGATGACCACAGACAAGATAAGGAAGGTTGCAAAAGATATGCACTTGATTTCAACCGATCCAAACGGGTCTGGTACAATCAGGTTCTGACCCACATAGAAGAAAGCTTGAGATCTGATTATCATTATTCAAAACTTCTTTTTGTGGAAAATTTCATGTTATTCTTAGAATTCCGTTTTTGAAAAAATTCTTAACCCTTCTTAAAGTTGCCTTGATATTTTCCTGGATCTGGATTTGGATTCCTTTTCATATCCGAACCATTTGATCCTTGACAGAAATAAAGAAACTCAGAACAATTTAGCCTCCGCGTTGACCGAATCGTAGATCGGACGTCCAGATGTAGACAAAGAAGACAAAATCAATGGCTGAAAGATCACACCTTTCGTCCAGGTCTAAATGAAGGACAAGATTGTGTTACAGCTAATAAAAGAGGCGACTGACTGGCTAACCATTGAACATTATTATTACTAGGAGATGCTCTGGGTGGATCTTTTTTACTTACTACCTGCTGTAAAAGATTATGAATTTCCAGTTTACCTCACTTCTTTTAGAAGGTAATTCACAATGAGCATATGAGGATTTAGGTTATTTTGATCTAAGAAAGAATTATTGTCGGGTGAGTTAACATTTTCGGTATAAAAAAGAATTATTGTTTATGATAAATATCTAACAACCAACACGAGAAATTAGACAACGAATACTTTGAAAAAAAGACGGCTAAAAGACATCAAAGGAGTTGAAAAGAAAACAACAAACTATTTATATTAAAATGAATGCTACCACGATGCTCATGGAGCATAATGATAACTAAGAATTCATGTAGTCGAACCCACATAGTGTCACTCAAGGTTTTCTGGTTTTTAACTTCATGATGGAGACCTGGTGCTGGGTTCTTGAACTCATCCCTTAGTGGATGTAAAGAAGTTTGGATTCAATACCTATACTCAATCAGACTCTACCGATCGAACCCAATTCCAAACCGATTTATCTTGGGTCTTAGTCTTTAAAACAAGACTGATTAAATGCACGCAAATTTAGATTGTGTTTGGATTTAAATTCAACCCATTTGCATTCATTACTTGCGAGCTCTTTGAGACAAGATTTTGATTTGAACTTGAGAAACCACACTTGGGATGTGAGACATAGTCCGACCATAACCCCCTCTGAAAACCATGTTGGATATTAGAACTTGGAAGTGCGCAAGAAGATAGAGTCCATAGAACTTGAACCCCTGACCACTTGTTTTGCATTCGAGTCGTATCATTCAGTTATATGTTGAGACCTTAGAACTTGAACCCCTGACCACTAAAAAGTGTCGTATTGAGGGTTTTTTTAGTGCATTTTGTAATTCATTTTTATGGAAAGGTAAGTTGAGGCATTTGCGTCAAGCCGCGGTGAATGAAAAGAGAGGGGCCATGATCGAGTCCTTAGTCTAGTTTGCCGCCCCACCCTAAACAAAATTGACGGTAATTGCGGACAAATAAAAGCACTAGAAATAATTCTAATGAGATTTTCTTCTTGCTCTTTCAAATTTTCGGATAGAATGGAATCTCATACAGGTCAATCAACGGCACCTGTTACAACAAAAGCCACTTGGCACATGGTTTCATAAAATTCCAACGACTTTTTATATCTAAATCAATCAAGTTTTGCTTTCTCTCTTTGACACACACACACACACATATATATAACAACTACAACAACTACTAAGCCTTTTCCGATTATAGACGGGGTCATGAATTCTTTGTTTCCACATAGTCCTATCATGTGCCATATTAGCAGTTAACCCACAATAAGTTAGATCATTCTTTATTGTTTCTTTCCAACACTTATGGTCGTCCTCTACCTCTTTTAATACTTTATAAATTTAGTTTTTCATACATTCTTAAAGGTTCTTCTTTTGATTTTCTTTCTATATGTCTAGATCATCTTAAACAATATTCTCTCATTTTATCCTCTATTAGTGCCACTCCAAATTAAGAAACCTCATTTAGAAAAGTGTTATGAAATCTATCGCGTGATGAGACCACACAATCTTCTTTCTGCTATCAATCAAATTTATGCAATTAAGTTTTCTATGTACTTTGCTCTCTTGCGTCCGCCACGTGGTGTTGTGTGTTTTCGAGTATCAATGACTTTTTTAAGCCTTAGCATTTGGGGAGGAACACTCACATTTCGTGTTAGTACTGGTGACCAATTGCAACTTTTTGGGAGAAATGCGCTAAGGGTGATCCGGCCTTGAGGTTGGGTGTCGGTCATGTTTCGAGCACAATTGGATCTTCCAATGGTTAGGGCTTGACAATTTTAGTATGAGAGTAGTAACGATCCCACTTTAGTATCTTTCAACTCAATTGAGATGAACCCAAAGGCTTCAACAAGCATCATGCCCCACACTAAAATGGAGAAGGAATGCATGTGAGACCGAGAAGGCCACAATCGAAAGTCAATTACATAAAGTAGAAGCAAATGTTACCAATTGTAAGACTAACCTCGAAACTTTGAGAAAAAATGTCCATCACATCAAGAACTTCGTCAAAGAAGAATTCGAGATGATGCACGTCATAGCATCTATAAGGAAAACTGGGGCGATGCCTTAACGAATGTGGAGGAAAGGGTTGAGGATATGATTGTTTGCAATGCCAACTACGAAGGAAACAACACAACCATCCAAGAAAAGCTGGAAGCTCTCGAGGCACGTTGCGTGACCCCTGATTGAGCAATTGTTACCGGGTGATCATCGCTTCCTATCGAGAGGATAATATCTTGAAGCTTGATGCCTAATCGGGGACCCACAACTCGAAAGACCTTGAGAACTTCCTATGGTAGGTCGACGAGTATATCAAGGATAAGGAGATTAGAAGGGATGATAGGAGGATCGGTATTGCTATATCGTTACTTAAAGGCGATGCTCTGGTGGTGATATCGTTCTACTGATGTCGATCAAGAACTCTGTATTATTGATACTTTTGATGCTTTCAAATGGGAGATCCAGAATCAATTCCTCTATGAGGACCTTGACTACTTAACCCAAAAGGATCTTATGCGACTCAAGCATGACCTATCTATTAGGAAATACATCAACAAGTTTACCTCCTTGTTGCTAGACATCTCAAGCATGATAGAGGCAGATCATTTCTTCTTCATGAATGAATTACAGCGCGAGGCAAAGCGAGAGCTTTGACAAATGCGGGTGAACGACTTAGCTTCAACCCTCATTATGGTTGAATGCTTGGCTGATGTTGAACCACATAAAGAAGATCGATTTCGCCACCTCTAGAGCCTAAAGAAGTCTATCGTCGACAATGAAAGTAATACAACATTAAATCAAACTCATAAAGAAGAGAATGACTAGAGGTCATCGTAAAATGAACAAAGAGAAAGTCAGTTGTACCAAGACAAGGGGAAGGCCACATTTTCATGCTTCTATTACAAATGACACCACATTTTCATGCTTCTATTACAAAGGACACCACTATGCATGGGATTGCCTAACAAGACCATCGACATAATAGACAAATATTATAGTTGTTGTGGAGTCCCCGAATAATGTAATTGGATATGAGGAACCAGTACGCCATTATGTTGTTGTTTGGATGTTGAACTCCATTCATCGACGATACTAGGTGCTCATATCTCGTGAACAGGATGGGTTGTCCTATATCAAAGTGCAACTAAAAGGGGGACAAATGCCTGGGCATTGATTGACTCGAGAGCTACACATAATTTCATCTCCCTAGTAGAAGCACAATAATTAGGCCTTCGCATAGCATAAGTCAATGCATACATCAAGGATATCCTCGAAAAGATAAAAAAGATAACTGGAGAAGTCAACGTAGTAACCCTCTATATTGAAGATATATACACAAAAGTTAACTTCTTTGTGGCAGACATAGACCATCCAATGGTATTGGGTTTATCATTCCTTTGCCAAGAAAAAACTTCCTCAAACCCTTTAGAACAATAACTTTACTATGATGAGGTGCCTAGTTCTAACAATACTTTTGACACTTGGATGAGTCCAAGCTGAAACGACTCTCAGGCACACTTACATTGTTGTCCTAGGTTCTACATGACCCTTCAAAGTACTTGGATGCTAATAATTACTGCAATTGGCCCAATAAACACCAACAAGAGAACCACCCCAGTCGAAGTTCATAGTTATTGTCCCGAACTGATGCAGAACGTGTTGGCTGAACGATCACAAGTGGGGGTGAAGACAACCTTGACAATGATTTGGGCAGGGAGAATTTAACCCTTCGACGTTGAACTTACTAGGCCCCTGGGCTACTTTGTAAAAACCCTCCTTGAGGGAAGTGTTATGAAATCTATTGCGTGTTAGGACCACACAATCTCCTTTATGCTATCAATCAAATTTTTCCATTCAAGTTTTTTTCGCACTTTGCTCTCTTGTGTTTGTTGCATAGTGTTGTGTGAGTCCTCGGGTGTCAAGAACTTCTTTAAGCCTTAACACTTTGAGAGGGACACTCATGTTTCGTGTTGGTGCCGGTGGCTAATTGCAACTCTTTGAAAAAAATCCGCTAAAGCTTATCCAGCCCTTAGGCCGGGTCACGGTAGACCCGAGTCACAATTTTAGCATTGTTGGCTCTTCCAATGGTTAGAGTGATGTACAATGATGACCCGGACCAAATTGGTTCCACCCAACTGATACTCTCTATCCAAGCATACCGGCTGAGCTCCACGCTGTTTTTTCATGCTTGTACCATACAATGCAAGTCGTACAACACACGCATACCTGAATCGAGTTCATGACACGAGTTTACCATATTGCAAACCATATGTTTTGGGTTCAGTTCTACTACGGTCTTGAATCTGCTTTCATTTGAAAACTCCACGAAACAAAAGTGAGATTTCGCAGCGGGAACTGAAGTATGATTTAGAGCCATAGATTCTAGCCCTTTTCTTCCCGATTCGGTTCGCTGATAAGCGGAACCGGAACCTGACCAGGGTTGTCCCCGGTTCAGGTTTGATTTCAGTTCTTGGTCCCATGGTGCCAGTCCAGAGGTGCGGTTGGGTCTGGTTTGATCTGACATGCCGGGCTGGGGTCAAGCGGCCACCTCTGCTTGGGAGACGTTTTGAACAATTCAATATTATTGTAAAACAATGAATGAGAGAGAGAGAGAGAGTGTGTGCATATGCTAAATCTTCCAAAGGGAGGACTCGGCGGATACTTCTGACGGAGAAGTACATGAGGACAGTTTCGGTAAATAAATTAAAATTATGGAGTTTAATTGCTAAATCATCTAATTGGAGGGCGTGAAGGATATTTTTGCGATAGAAGCACGGAGACCGCGCCCGCAATCAAAGCCATCGAAGGAGTCAACTGTCGCAGTCTCCTCCGAATTTTTTAAAAATTAAAGAAAAACTCTTCATCCTTAATTCGTAGTGTGAACGTTCACGATGATATCCATCCTGAGCCGTCCGATCCTGTCGACGTCCCCATCTTCCACCGTTAAAGCTCCACTAGCTGGCAGTGCCGGATGGAAGCTACTCTCTCTCTCTCTCTCTCTCTCTCTCTCTCTCTTCACGGATCTCGGTCTCTCGCTCCCTTTCTTCTTTCACACTAGGCGAAACCAAACCCTAGAAGTTCTGGTGGTATTTCTAGAGTTAGGTCATCTGCTTCTTCTTGTTTACCTTCTTCGTCATCTTCTTGTTGGTTTGGATCGGCCATGGGGAGTTGCTGGAGTGCAAGGATCAAGGCGGAGAGTCCGTTTCATAGCGCGGCGCCCTCGGGTAATTTGGCCGATCCGCGGAGTTTGTTTCTTGCTTCGGTTATGGTTACCTTTCATCTAAAATGCTTTATGCGAAAAGAACTCGCATTTTTTAGTTTTCACGGGTTCTTTTCTCTGATTTTTGTGTTCGAAATTCGGTGTATATGATGTTTCTTTTTCACTTTTACGGTCTCTTTTTGGCGGTAAATGTTCGTGTGGTTCCGTTGATTTTAACCAGTGTAATTGGGTAACGTGCTTGGAGATATGCACGGATGATTTTGCTGGATTTTATCGGGTTTGAGACGGATACGTAACTTGAAATATCTCCTGCATTTTGGCGGTAAATGTTCGTGTGGGGATGTTTTTTTGCAGCTTTGTGCCTTCTTTCCACATCTGAAGGCGATCTGTTCGTGTCTGATGACTACTCAGATTCTTATATAATTTTGGGCCATGGCGTTAATATCTGTCTAAACATGTTAGTTTCCTTTCAATTTTGAGAATTTTAGTCACACACTCGATCGTGTTTTGTAGTTACTGTTTATGGGTTTTGATTTATTGGGCAAACGAGATTTTAGCTGTAATGTATACCTATGATTGTCAGATGGGTGCTTATGAAGAATTAAGATTTGTGGTATCGGTTATGCAAGTTTAATATCCTGTGCTTATTCTCAAGATTTGCAATATCGACGTTTTTGTTTTTGCAAAATTGCTGCAGCTAGGTTTTCACGATCACTTTCTCTTCAATACGTTTTACTCTTTCATGATTGTGCAGTTGCCATATTCATTGTTTTCTTTGTGTTTTATCTTTTCCCAATCCTCTCCGGAATTAGCTTTTCACCAAGAATCTTGTTTCCTGATAATTTGACTCTTTCCTTTTTGGACTCTTTTGGTATTTGGTCAAACGCATTGATTGTGTCGCGGACCATATGTTGTTATCTTTGCCTGATTCGATATATATATTCAGCAGAACCTGTGGTTTTCTGTTGTTGCAGGCGGTAATCCATCCAAGGGTTTTCTTAAGGGGGGAGCAGTAGAGATTAGCAATTTGAGCAAATCTTTATCAGGATCTGCACCGCAAACGCCGAGAACTGAGGGGGAGATCTTACAAGCATCGAATGTGAAGGTTTTTAGCTTTGCAGAGCTCCGGGCAGCGACCAGAAACTTCCGGCCGGACTCCGTTCTGGGAGAAGGGGGCTTTGGTTCTGTCTTTAAAGGTTGGGTTGATGAAAAATCTTCGACGGCGACGAAACCCGGTTCGGGCACAGTGATTGCTGTTAAAAAACTGAATCAGGATGGGTTTCAGGGCCACCGGGAATGGTTGGTGAGTCCTCTGTCTTCCCTCTTAAGTCTTACCGCCACCATCTTTTCCTCTTAACATCCTCATTCCTCGGGACACTGTACTAAAGCGAACCTTTCTCTTCCACTATGAGGTCGAATACATGGGTTCCTGATCGCCATTGCCTAGGATCTTGTATTAAGTTCTAGACGTGGCAGAACTTTAGGATGCTGTGGCTACCTAACACAACCCTCATCCTTATCTGGGGTTGAGACCTAGCCTGCCGGAGTTTTGATTCCTCAACAGACTGTAAAAAGGATAATTACTTGTTTGCTTTGGCACATACTCTGTGAATGCGATGTGATCAGTTTGCTTACATTTCTTTTGTTTAAAAACTTTTAGGCAGAGGTGAACTATTTGGGACAGCTTTCCCACCCAAACCTGGTGAAACTCATTGGATATTGCCTAGAGGACGATCAGAGACTACTGGTATATGAGTTCATGCCGCGAGGAAGTTTGGAAAACCATCTTTTTAGAAGTGAGTCCTCGCAGCCATCTAATGCATATTTGTAATATTTATGTTGAGTACAACTGAAATGGTAATCGCAGCTAGCTGTGAAATTTCTGGATTCTATTTCTCATTTCCGGTACTAGCTGTAGAACGGATTAGCTAGCTTTGATGAATGAGATGACGCTTGTTTTCAAACTCACGAAGATTAATGGGTAGCAGTCCTTTCTACGCTTATTTCCTCTATGAACTTGGCCTTCTCCATAAGGGGCTTCTTTATGTGTTTTGGGATCTCACTGGTCGAAGTCTGCATATTGTTTCTTGTACTGTTTAGCTATTGTTCAGTTTCTGTTTACTTGGGAGCTGATCCAACTGAATTTTGAGTCCTCATCGAAGGTGGGTAGCCTGACAAGACAAGTCTCTGATTTACTAGTAGAAAACTGAAGCTAACCGAGGAAAGCATTATAATCAGAAACTTCCCGTAGTTGAAAAAAAATTCCCCAAGGTTTTGCTAGAGTATCTTATTGAAGGGCTCAACGCTGTAAAAGCAACGACGAATTTTGTAAGATGATGCCCAATATGAAAGATGCATAAGGAATCTCGTGGAAGTTGTAAACTTCGTCGCCAAGAAATGGGTTGGTGCATGCATATGTATGCGTGTGCATGTCCATGATGTTCAAATACATGCACGCCTGTGCACACACACAATTTCAGATAGTCAAGTGTCTGCTTCAAATGTATCAGACATTATTTGTATCTTTTTTCTTCTCATTTTCCTGTTTTATGAATGCTCAATTTTTAACTTTTTTTCTGAAGCATCGAAAAACTTATGTTGTCTCCGTCTCCAGGGGGCACCTACTTCCAACCACTTTCCTGGAGTCTCCGGATGAAAGTTGCTCTAGAGGCTGCAAAGGGGCTTGCCTTTCTGCACAGTGCTAAGATAAAAGTGATTTATCGCGATTTTAAGACGTCTAACGTGTTGCTGGACTCGGTAAGAACTACAGTGACCTTATTTTTTTGCCTCGATAATTTATTTTTATCAAGGTTTTATGTAAATTGTGAATGACTTATTTGTGGATGTGTAGAAATACAACGCCAAACTTTCTGATTTTGGTCTGGCGAAAGATGGTCCTGTTGGCGATAAAAGTCACGTTTCAACTAGAGTCATCGGGACATATGGTTATGCAGCTCCTGAATACCTTGCGACAGGTATTCTTTTAGTTTTTGGGTGCATTCGCATATCTATGCACATGAGTGCACACGGATGTGTGTGTGTGTGTGAGAGAGAGAGAGAGGTTCACGCCTTCTTTTGGTATCACTCACTTTAAGATTTGTCTTCTTCTGAATCACTGTTTCCTTCAAATTTTCAAGGTCATTTATCGGCAAAGAGTGATGTGTACAGCTTTGGAGTAGTCATGCTAGAAATGCTATCTGGGCGACGTGCCGTGGACAAGAACCGGCCGAATGGGGAACACAATCTTGTGGAGTGGGCCAAACCCTACTTAAACAGCAAGCGCAGGTACTTCCACGTCATGGATAGCCGCTTGGAAGGCCAGTATACATTGAAAGCAGTTCAGAAAGCTGCAACTCTCGCACTTCGTTGCTTGTCTCTGGACCCGAGGTTGAGACCTACTATGGCTGATGCTGTGGTAGAGCTAGAGCAGTTGCAGGAACCAACAGCTTCCAAAGTTCCTCATTCTGACCGGACCCAAGGAGGGCGACAGAACACACGGGCAGTTCAGAAGAATCGTCGGTGGTCAGACGTCACGAATGGTGGCAGGGTTCCATACCCTAGACCTTCGGATTCACCACTATATTCGTGAGGGGGGATGATAACAGTTTACCTCTTCAGTATGAGAGATTGCTGTGCTTGCAAACTCTAATGCAGAAAACTCCAGTTGTGAGGGATGCGTGCAGCAGAATCAACTGTTGGTCCATATGTAGATTGGTCTATAGACATTAATTTGAGGAAAACTCATAAGGCGATCGACGGTTCTCAGTCAGGATTTCCTATTGTGGCAGGAACTCTTAAGGAGAGACGGAGTTGTGATGTCTCCTTGGTTAGTAGTCCCACGTTGTGAAAGATTCGTGAAGTTCGTTCCACGCCTCAGTATCTGTTTTATATGTAAAATGTTGGCTATAATCAATGTTTATGAATCTTGTTTATCCAGCGTTCTGAATGATTCAAGTTCTTTCCGTGCCTCGGCTGTCTGTTTTTATGTGGAATTGTTGGCTATAATCTAACGTTGTGATGAATCTTGTTTTCTTGCATCACCCAACACATTATGTTATTTTTATGTGTTCGTGCGTGTATGTATGTGTGTGGGGTTGTAAGAGAGAGAGAGAGAGAGAGGGCTCTGCTAAACGAATAGGATGAACCAAACATTAGGTGTTTGTGTTCGGTTGTTTGCTAGGTTGAGCAACTGTGTACGAACTAAGACAAGCTGCAAACTCTTCTTTTATATGATTTATCACAGGAAATGAAATTCTTTCTTGTTCTTATGCATGGATAAGGCATTCCATACCAATTGAACCTTGACTCGTATGGGGATGCCCACCTGTTACCAACTTCACTTGGAATAAACAAAGTTTGAAGAATTTATAAAACAAAATTGCGTTAATCTTTCTTATTATAGAAAAGCTAAAAAACTACAAAACTTTTTAGCTGATTGTACGTGTGGGGATGCCCACCTGCAATTTCTTTCTTCTATCTAGCTAGCTGATCGTATGGGTCTGTTGCTTCAAAGAGGTCCTTGATCTTAACTTGTCTCCCAGGTCTAGAACCTTCTTGAAGAAAAAAAAGCTAGAAGGTTTTGTTGTTATCAATAGACAGATTTGGTTTGGTAGACCTCTACCAGATATGCACACCCTGGGTATCGAACTAGAGACCCTCAACATGAAGACTCTTTCCAGTCAACCCCCTAGCAAAGAAAGTCCTAGCTCTGTGTGCAAATGGAGAGAGAAAGAGAGTTAAATTCATTTAATATGGGAAGACATTTTCAACATCACCGAAGTTCGTTTCATTTTAATAATAGAAGAAAGATTCCTACCTTTTGAAAGCCAGCTTCTCATAGAGTTTCAAAAGGCATCACTCTTCTAACGTGACGCTTTGAGATGCCAAAAGAAGCTTTCCACAGCAATTATGGCTTCTTAGGAGATTCACATGGCTGGATTCATTTCGCCTTATCAACTTGCTGAGAAAATCCATTGCCTTCACGAGCCTCATCATGTTGGAATAATGTATATATTTTACTTTTCATCACATTGAGGTTATATAATTGAGAGAAAACAAAATCAAAGAGAATCCAATCCAGAATGCAGCAAGAAGCAAACCAACGAAGGAGGAAGAGAACCACCAGCAATGGAATCATAATGGCAGTCTTCTGCAAAACTTTTCCTAATGCAACTGCCTAAAAGGCTCAGATTACGAAAAGGAGAACTTACTCCATCCCAGCCTGGCTACCTGCCTATTGCAAACAAGTGACTAGCTAAAGCATTAAAAGAACACAAGCCACTCATGGATCAACGATAAGCTTTTCACTCAAAAAGCCAATAACCACCATCCATGATAATTTGCAGTAGTACCATCAAGTAACAAACAAGAAGAAAAAGAGATGCATATGTTGGTGCATTCACTAATCAAAGCACACATTAGCATGCAAGTAATGCTTGAATCTGCTGTTTGAACCCGACGAGATCTTAATACAACAACAACTAAGCCTTTTCCCATACTAGATGGGGTTGGCTACGAGATCTTAATACACGATTTAAAATTGGGATGCAACATGAAGTCTCACCACGTGATAAGGTATGGTATTGCAACTTAAAATGCATCAGCACAAGGTCTTCTCTATCGAATACTCAGAAAAAGGCAACGAAGACAGAGGAATGACGAGTTTTGAGGTGATAGTGACGGTGAGGGGGTAAAATCTTCAATATTACGGCAATGTTGAATTACTTCCAAAACGAATTACTCGGAAACATTATAAGAAGGTAAAAGCTGGAATTGCCAGAATGAATTTACAAATGTACCTGTGGAGACATTGCTTCACAGTGTCTTTTGAACCCCAGGGGCCAACCCTCTCCAATCTAACCCCCTATTTTCCTTGTTTCTCAGACTAACCAGTTTCTCCTTGAAATAAAAGATTCGCTTCGAGTTGCTGCAGCCCCTCTCCAACCCAGATGAAGCGGCTAGTAGAGATTTATCAGGAGCTTCTTGCCCTCCACTATCAGCAGCAGTCTCAATGATCTCATTGAGGGACTCAACCACCTCGCTCATTTTTGGTCGAGACCTAGGTTGCCTCATCAGGCATCTGTTAGCAAGAGCAATCAGCTTCTGCACAGACTTCAAGCAATACCGGCCTTCAAGTCTTGGATCCATTATCACATGGAACCTTTTGGGATCTGATATATATGGCCTAACCCATTCCAAGAGTTTCTGCTCGCTTCGTGGCCGATTTCTGTCAACAGACCGCTTGCCAGTGATAAGCTCAAAGAGAACAACACCATAGCTCCATACGTCACTTTTTACAGTAAGTCTCCCAGTCTGGACATATTCTGGAGCTGCATAACCAACAGTGCCCACCACCTGCTCAGAAAAAGTTCTATTTAAAGAATTGAAAGAACCTGCTCAAAAAATTGCTTGATAAGAATTAAAATTAGACATCTGCTGTCTGTGTGCACAAGCGCATGTTTGTCGTGCATCTATATGCGCTTTTGTGTATGAGAGAGAAAGAGAGATTTTGAATAGGAAAGCTCCAGGAAGATCTACATAGAACCTGGCTCCAACTATTCCTTAGTGAGCTCAGATGCTTCGCTAATATATTTTCAAGTAAATAAGTAGAAAATAGAGCTTCAAAGAAAGGACAATCTACAAAAGAAACAGCGAATCCACCTTGATGAGGTTCCGAACATGCTATCGGATCAAGTTAAAAAGAACTTAAGTATGCACAGTTGTAGAAATATAACTGAGACCTGTCAAGTTAAAAGGAACTTAAGTACGCACAGTCGTAGAAATATGACTGAGACCTTCAGCTGGACCCTCTCTAGCTAGCCCAAAATCTGACAGCTTTGCCTTGAAGTTCTCGTCTAGAAGGATATTTGATGCTTTGAAATCTCGAAAAATTAGCTGCACAAGGATAGACTGTATCAAAAGCCTGCGATACAATTCACTATTTAAGAATGGCAAAAAGAAAGAGAAAAGGAAAAGGAAAAAGGGGAAAGGAACCCAAAGTCCTAGAAACAACTATCATGAAGTCCCAAGTACAGGCAGCACGTGAGATAGTTGGAAGGTAAGAAGGACGTGAAAGATTCTAAAACTAATTTTCAATTTCGAAAAGGCAATAGTTTGAAAGTCACCATCTCTCGGCTGTAAGAAGGATCACGTCACTTAATCTAAAATTTAGTAGGCCTCCCACATCTCTAAACTTTATTAGTTTCCAGTCAACAGACTTGAACGACAAGCTCCCCACAAACTTCTGAGGTAGTGTCACAAGTGGAATACCTGAAATTCCATTTCTTCATGGAGGTATGCTAGACCACGAGCTGCATCCTGAGCAATTCTCAAACGAAGAACCCATGGAAGAGGTTCTGAAAATCGAGAGAGTAGATGGTCCTCGAGACTTCTGTTCGGCATAAATTCATAAACCAAAAGCCTTTGGATCCCTCTCTCACCGTCCTCAGCACAATATCCCACTAACTTGACAAGGTTTGGGTGCCTCACCACTCCAAGAAAGTTGACTTCAGTCATCCATTCCCTGTGCCCCTGCAAACCAAAAGGTATACCATATGACAAGAACCTGTTAGATACGCTCAACCACGCATGATCACATTGAGAAAAATAAAATGAACACTGAGCACTGTGCAAAATGAACGGTTAAAGTTCTTTTTCTTCTTACGATACTTCTAGATATTTAGCTGGCGTAATACTTAAATACACAGTAACTTTGTCATGAAAGGTGTGGATGCCGATTGTGATCATCTAATTCAAAGATTCACACGCACTGGCAATAAGAGTTAATCATAAATTACAAAAGGATAAGAATTTCTTATTTCTTTTTTCTCATGGTTGACAGTAACTATTCTTAGGAGAAAACGTTTAAATGAAATATTTCATGCCAGTGAATTTCTGCATTTCTTCTCTTCCCCTCATTAGTTACTGAAGTACCTACAGTCCCCACTCTCCCACTCGAATATTTAAGGTTTATTTGGTCTAACATTTGACAATTCACACCTTCCTAACGTCTCAACCAATTATTAGCCAGAACTTTTTGCATAAGGTGCATGTGAGTTTGACAAATGACAAGCAACATTCTAAGGAAGTAACCAAGTAACAAGATTTTACTTGAACTTGAACAGAACACATGCTTTACTGCTCTATCTTTTAAAATTTTCACCATACAACAGAAAACAAATACAGTGATTACTTTCATATCTTGCCATGTTATCAAACTACTTTCATTTCAAATTAGTAAGTACTAAAGGAGTTGAGGCAACGATTCCCACAAAGCAAAAGACCAGTACGCCAATAAATTGTCCAAAAGAAAAGAAGAATATTAGGCTAATACCAACTCGTCAGTAAAGAAATGCTAAGGGATCCGGATTCATGGATGTCAACCAGACAAAACCCTAAGTCTAGAAAATGCAACCAAAACCAAGGTTTTTCCACATTAAGTGGGCCAGCTACATGGATTCTTAATCACCATCAAGCCAGATCTTGAGCCATATTAGCACTTAACTCCAAACAAGCAAGATCGTATTAAATGAAAGAAAGTACGAAGAGTAGTATAGTGTAAACGCCATGAATTACCGACATGTCGCCTACTAACAAGCAGGTCTTTGACACTTAGTATGCTGTTGTCACTGATTCTCCATAGATGTTATGTTCTCTACAGAAACCAAACCACCAAAACCAAGTCTTTTCCCCAATAATGGCCAAGGAGGACTGGTGGTATGCCGATTGCCTCCTTTGTCATAAAATTCCAGAATGAAAATGAATGGTGTCAGTTAACTGACTTCTTCATTGCCATCACGATGTACTTCGGGTCATATATTTAACAAAAAAAGTAAGATAGGTAAGATCACATTTCACGGCTTAATTGCAACCTGCTTAGGCCTAGGCCTACCACGACCTCTTCTTTTATAGTGTTCTAGCATCCAACTTCTCAACCCTTCGAACTCGAGATCTATTCGACCGTTTTATCTAAACAATAGTGCCTCTCTCATTTTGAAGGATTTACCTTACATTGAACGCGGACCTACCAAAATACAACTTGAGACAATACTTATGATATTATTAATATCAAGGAAACAAAATCAAGAAGCACAAATGATTTGAAACGAAAAGATTGGTTTGACAGACAGTGATACGAAGACAGAAAGCATCAATCAAGTTCAAACAATACCAAAAGACAAAGAAACCGATCAAGAAACGGAACCACATTAACACAAAAAACAGCACATGCCTGCATCCCATTCCGATTCAATTGCTTAACGGCGACTTCCATCTTCGAACCTGGATCATCTTCCCTATTGATCACCCCCTTATAAACGCATCCAAACCCACCTTCACCAACTATCAACGATCTACTGAACCCCCTCGTCGCAGACTTCAACTCAGCGAACTCGAAAACCCGGAGATCGTTTCTCCCCTTCGACAGATTCCTCCAAATGACCTCAGAGCTCGATTCCATCCCCGACGACCGGCCATCCACATTGCTGGGATTCGACTCACCTCCGCCGGTCGTGGACGACCACGCCCACGAGAACCGAACAAGGCTGCTCCCCCCGCTAACGACGGACGCCTTGTTCATGCAATTAACGCCTTCTTCCTCCCCCTCTCTCATCTCTCCATGGGAGAAATAGAAGCACTTCATCTATAGGAAGAGAAACGAGAAATCCCACAAAACCCCAATGAAGAAAAAGAAGAGAATCGCGAAACGAAGAGACACCAAGATTCAAAATTGAGGAGAAGGGAGAAACAGCCAGAAAAACCAAATGCAGATAAACAAGAGAACCACGACAAAGAAAAAGACACCAAGAATCAGGTACCCAGTGCGGATCCAAAATCGATTGCCACAAAACCCAATGCAGATAATAAAATGAATGCAGATTAAGAAGAGACAACGATCGCAAAAATGGAGCAATTACCACAAAAACCTAATGCAGACAATCGAAGAGACAGCAGGATCCAGAATCAAACGGAAAAGGGGAGACGGGGATAAAGAAAATGAGAGCGAATGATCGAGAAAGAGATAGATGGAAGATATATATATATTCGTGATTTGGTTTATGAAGTAAAATTGATAAACAACTACTAACCAAAATTCAACGTGAGAGATTAGTTGACTTGGCTAATCGTCAAGTAAGGCCAAACCCGAATCGAGTTGACCAAATCAATTTTACATTTCAAACAATCTGAATTGGTCTAATTAGACATGGCCGATTTCTAATAAGCGACGGTTTCAAACCCCATGTTCCAGTTGAGAGATCGAGTCAGTTCCGATTCAGGACGTGAGATTGAAAGAATCATTAAAATAATTGAACTAGAACAGCTCGGTTTGAGTCCTAAACCATTCGGTTCCAGTTTCATGGAAGGTGGAACCCGAAACTGAACCAGGTAGTCCCTTGTTTTGGAGATGCTCCCATATCGACTTCCATCAATAGATTCTCAGCTCGATGGGGACGCTCCCTTTCGATGGTAGTAAAGAAGGCAGAAAAAGCTCAACACATATGTATCAGTGTCTACGATCGGATGGGGGCTCGACTACTTCGGAAAGCCTTGGTAGAAACTGAGTTCAATTTTATCTCAATAAACCGAGAACTTATCAACTCCCTTTATGACCAAGTCTGGTTGTGAGTCATGTTCGACCGGTTCTGGTTTTAGTCAGTTCTTTGTCCGGTTTGGTTCCAGTTAGAATCTGTATCGGACACGTCTAGGTCTAACACCACCAAGAAGTTCATGTGGATCCAACTTGAAATGAAAAAGCAGGTCATTTTCTGGTAGATTGGTCTTTCACACAAAAGCGAAATGACAGGATACAAGCATGTCCTCAAATGAATATTGTTGGCAAATCCAGACCTAACATGATCTTGACCAAAAAATTTTGTGCTCGTCCACCCGAAGTGACACAAAAATTCAAGTCCTTTTGGGTTGTCTTGTTTTTCATCACAAACTAATGATACGAACACGACCTGAAACATAAGACTACCATCTCTAGAGTCAACTAGAGATAGACACAAGATATAAGCAAAAACTTTATTTCATTATTATATACATACAAAAATGCTTAAATTCAGAGTTTGAAATGGAGTTAATGGCCTAATATTAGAAAATTAATTCTTCTGCCAAAGTTTTATACTAGTTGTTGGCTACCTAATTGGACTAGTTATATAAGAGTAAATATTCATCAACGATAGAAAACCAACATCAACCCCCCAAAAAATAATAATAAGGATAGACAACCCTCACACTCACCTTAATTGGTTAACTTATGTTAGGTTGAACTTAATATTCGAACCTGTAAACCTAACGATAAAACAAATACCAGACCCATATTCTACAATTCGACAATAATAACCTTCACTTAGAAAAATACAATTAAATATAAAAATAATAACGAAAAAGAATTAGAGCATCAGATTTAACCAGAGAACCCTCAAGAAAAGAGACGAAAAAAACGAGCCAGTTACAAATCACCACTATATCAAATCAAAGTACAAGCAATGGGGCGATTCTCAAAATCAGACAAGCATGAAGAACAATTTTAAATCATAGGCTCATGTGAATTATCGAGGGAGCAACTGCATAAAACCAATTACTATATTGAAGAAGACCTCATCAAAGGCAGATTCTGTATAAGATATACATACATACATATATATAACGACCTGAATCGAGTCCTTATTCATGATCAATGTGTATTATCTAGGGAGCAACTGCATAAAACCAATTACTATATTGAAGAAGACCTCATCAAAGGCAGATTCTGTATATATATCAAATCATAGGCTCATGTGAATTATCTAGGGAGCGACTGCATAAAACCAATTACTATATTGAAGAAGACCTCATCAAAGGCAGATTCTGTATAAGATATATATATAACGACCTGAATCGAGTCCTTATTCATGATCAACCACACGCATTGCTTAGTGCGTTAAAAACTTGGGCCCCTTGGCTGGAATAAAAGGACGCAAGTGCTCATCAACTTAGACATCTATGGAGCAATTGAACAAAGTTTTGCCTCTAAAATTATATTAAATTTTATTCATCAATAATTATTCCATAAGGTTGCCAATTTTCTTGTTATTGTCCATTCATCAGAAACTTTGAAATGGTTTACTTTGACTAATTAAAAACAATACCAATACCACGCCTTGTCATATATGCCGATCAGGTCGAAGTTCAAGGTCAAACGTCGAGAAGTGCTCGTCAAGTAGGCTCCACAGAGGTAGTCATGGTTTCGAGTATCAAGCCAAACCGACCACCGGTTCAAACCGGAGAAAAAGCGTCTTTCAGAGTGGTGAATCCAGAAAATCGTTGGTTCTAGTTCTGACCCGGTTTCTGTTTCATGGAAGGTGAAACCAGAATTGAACTAGATAGCCTAGGTTTTGGGTCCAGTTTGAACAGTTTCGGTTCTGACCTTCCTCTCCCAGTTTAGCCTTTTAGAACTTTTGGACCGGGCTAAACCGACCAGTTCAAGCCAAGAGCGATTGAATATATTTTTCAGCATGTCATGGACACATAGATAGCTTAGTAAGTACCATTCATAAAAATAAATCTCTTAAAAGAGAGGTTCATTTGATGACATTGGAAGAGTGCATATAGCATGTTAGATCATAATTGGTATAAGCAAGCAAAAATGAGATGTAGAGCAAAGCTTCCCATATCACTCAACAAGTGGAGTAAGCAATGCAACATATGTAGGCACCAGGGACCATCAGGTGGGTTTATTATGCCCTTCGTCGATCACGATCATCAGTATCCGATCTAGAAACTCTTTTAGGATGGGGTATTATAACCCATAGATCACTTTTAGTTGATTTTCGAAATTTGGAGTGAAGTGAACGCTCCACCTCGGCTCAATGTAGATCGACCGCTGATGATGATGATGTGACCGGCGTCCACCCTCTTATATGCTAGAGTTTGCTCTTCCATGGCTGATCCCAAGCCTATACAAAGTACCAGGGTTGCATTATTCGGGCGACGATAAAACCTTGACGAATCTTTTCCTTGTTTGCGTGTGTTGCTTTTGCCAAATATGTTTGTTATAGGAGACATGGTATTCACAATTTGTTTAATAATTAGGGAGAATGTGGGGCATATGCATAATGGCGTGCATTGCCTCGTTCTCCCACCTTCCGCTGTCACCATCCACCACCTTCCTCTGATTTTTCTGTTACTTGGAGACACTAGCAGCTGGCATAATGGTGGCCTCACTGCCACCACCGCCTTCAAAATATGTCTATATTTGTACATATAAAGAATTAGAGAGAGATTGGCCGGTGCTGGCATTGGCGGTGGCAGGTTGTATGACAAAATGAGTGGAGGAGTGTACGTAGAATATGTTGAAGCTGAGGGTGTCAGCTGTTGACTCAAGCAGCTGAAGCTGGCGGAGTGAAGCATTTCACACCGTCGTGCATTGCGCATATAGATTCCCGGGGCACTGATTTTTTTATGATGAATATCGATTATCAGGTCTTGGATAATCTAACTGTTGATAAAATATTACCACTACAACATAGTGGAAGGAAAGTAAGATATGCATGTGTGAGAGAGAAAGAGAGTGTGTGTAAGAGAGAATCATGGTAGAGAGCCAAGATTACATTTATTTTACTTTGTAGAGCAAACTAGAATGCCTTTATAAGAGAAAAAAAACTGAATTCTTTAGGAGCTTTAACCGAGTAGCTGATTAATACCTTACCCGGATGAAATTCGAGAGTTGTGTTAGATAGACGGCAACAATCGTTAAGTACATTCGAAAATTTTGTTGAGTTTTCTATCTTGTGCTATCAATACCAATGCACCATTCGTTTTAGAGCTCTGAAATTAAGCGTGTCCGCTTGGCAGAAGTGCCTCAACACTAGTTGAGCCTTAAAGAGAACATTTGGACACTATACGGGGTGTTTGATTATGAGGCCTGGCCTTATAGAATTGGAACTGTAAGCACAATTCACCTTGTAATCAAGTATAAAATTGGGCACACATTAAAAAGCAGGATTGCATGTCCCCGCTTTTACTTGATTATGATGCCGACAGTGTTTCACTCCTGAGGGTGGGGTGGGCCGCTGGAACTGAGTGTTCTACGGGCCCAACCTAGTAATCAAACATCCCAGTATACACTTAAAAGTTTCCGTGCAACAGCATCAACTTCCTAAGAAGATCTACAAGTGCCGCGAAAGATGAACTCATTTCATATGCACCATATTCGCCATTCAGGTTTCTTCTTTGTCATTTGCTTTTCCTCATTTACATCAAGCTGACGGCTTGATACATCTGCATTGTACTTCATAAACTGCGAAGCTGCAACTAAGAGTGGCAATTTCGGTGGCAACCCACAAAATCCTCGTCAGGGTTGGGGTTTAGGCTAGACCGTGTTGGGTCTAGGCCGGCCTGATGGTTGGGTCAGGATCAGCCCCACAAACCTGACATGACCACCTACATATGTGTGTGTTATTAGATATCTAATCCACAGTCAACTTGAATCCAACAAGGTTCGGTACCTCCACCTCTCACCCATATCTCGTAATATCCCTACGGTTTTTATAGAGATTCTCTCTCCCAGGACCACCTCGACCACTCACCCATAACTCCTACAACCGGCTGGGGAGTTGGGACCCTGCCTTGGAGGCATACTGAGCTTGGTTCCTTGCAAAAATTCTCGACTGGGAATAAATATATATATATATATATATATATATATATATATATATATATATAGAGAGAGAGAGAGAGAGAGAGAGAGGAGAGAAAAACTCGATCCTATTCTCACTCACTCATATCAACCTACGACATGAGTTTAATTTCAAAATTTTTAAGATATTTTGTAAAAGTATGAAAAATATTTTTATTACGTTAATGTCACTCAAAAGTAATGAATGGGCAGGTGTTAGCATAGGGAGGATCATATTATATATATATATATATATATATATATATATATATATATATATATATATATATATATATCATGTTTACTTGTGACAGATGTACTCATGCCTGCCTATTGTTTTTCAGTAACATGGTATAATTTAAAAAGTTTTAAGAGTTTTCAAAAAAGACGAAAGATAATAACATGCCTCAAATAGGAATGAGCAACGTTAATAATAGGTTAATCACTATATATATAAATAAAAAGAGACAAAAAACCTTATATATGCTAGCACATCCAAATAAATATGAATCATTCATTCATCTTGATCAATGAATGGTTAAAATTTTCATTTAAAACAAATACATATGTACCTTTTGTAAGTATATTTTATTAATAATATTGTTTTGAATTCAAATTCACCAATCAATTAATCCAAACCCAAAATGAATGGTTGGAATTTGCTTGGATATTCTACCACTTAAATAGTGCTAATTTCTCAATCTCTCTCTCTCTCTCCCTATATATATATATATATATATATATATATATATATATATATATATATATATATATATATATATATATATATATATATATATATATATATATATAGCTCTAACAAGCAGGTGTGTACATAGATACACGCATATCAAGTGGAAATATCATCAAATACCTAGCTTGTTACAGTTGGCAGAATGAAGTCCTCACCCCACAGCCATCTGTTTTGGGTTCGAGCACAACATGTTGACCTAAATATAGAAAGAGGCAAAACTGCGGGGGAATAATTTAGTGCCTTGTAGGGCATAACCCCATAACCCTTTTGTCCCCCGAAATCATGCTTTTCTTTTGTCACTATTTGCCATCTTGTTGCGCCTTTCCGGTGTCCCAAATATACCGTGACCATCTTCCTACATTTTGTACTCTAGTGAGTACTGAAACCTAAGGTGTACCTTATTGTTTTCCACATTGTTGCTTTAATCTTGATACCCACCATTTTGTACTCTCGATATTATGAACACCAAGTTTAACTTCTCGGTTTTCCATACTCTTACTTGTTTATGAATCTCTTTCTAATAAGATTTTGATCATTCTCTTAGATAAAAGGACTTCTGCTTTGCACAAAGAGCAATAGCTCTCTTCACTAAGAGGTCGAACTCACTAGTTAAGGTCATGAGTTCAATATCACAGTGTGCTTCTGGCTTCGATCATCTCCATTGAGTACACCCAAAAATGTCTTCTTGACGCAAAATGGATCTCCTGATTATGGGGTTGATCCAACAAAACCTTCAAAGAGTTAAGAAGTCATGACCTAGAAACCCAATTATGCATCTTTTAGGAGCAATGGGGGACTCATTTATGCACTTTGCTCAAAATTTGAATTTTTTTATATCTATCATAAGAAAATACAAGTGTTTTGTAGATGTGATATAAGTACGTCTCACTCCCGAAAAAATTCTTTGTCCACCACAGATTAGGAGTCTAGGTTGCAGCTTTCGATCCAAAAGAGAACCAAAACAAAACTCTTTTCCTACATTAAGTGCAGTCATCCACTCTTAGCCTCTGTTGAACTCGATCTAGTATATGAAAATTTTACAATCTATAATAAAAAGGTCTGATGGAGTTTTACGATGGCTGTTAGAAGTTGCCTACGAGAAAAATTGCTTTGTGATCAATGTTAGTCAAGTGTTTAGTTTGCACCGAGAGCATTAGCTCAACAGCAGGGTACTGTAGCACCATTGCTGCTGGTGGGGAGTTTGACTCCATAGGGTACACGTGTGTGTTAGGCTTCGGCCTCCTCTTGTAAAAAAAAAAATCTTTAGTTCGATGTTCCTTTGTAAGCTCTTCCCTCGATTTTTAGCTATTTTGAGGCAATCTCTTGGCTACTCTGATAAACGTATTACACCTTGGGCATCCATTGAACTACAAAGTGCACACTTTCACGCAAAAGCGCAATATCTCGCCTAGCTAGAGTGTCAACTCACGAGTTTAAGGTCATGAGTTCGATATGTGAGGTGTGCAACTGTTTTCGGCCCTCCCCATTGAACCAAAAGGATAGAAAGTAAACACCTTTAAGTAATTTTCTAGATGATATTTTATATAATAATCATCAAATTAACTTTTAGAACAATTGATTATAACCGCATCAAACGTTTTATAAGATTTGAAAACAATCTATTACCACAGTTGTATTCTAAACCTTATAAAAACACAATTACGTATAATATTTTAACAATCTAAAAGTGTATTTGTATGAACTAAATATGTTGATTAAGATTATTCTAGGAAGGTTTATGAAAGAATGTTATAAAATCGAAGCTTATTGATGTGCCTGGAAACTAGTTTTCCAGTGAAGTATAAAATGAGGGGTGTTTCGTTACGCAAAAGCCCGATGCACGCTCCAGGTATCGAACTCATATCTTCGATTTATGAGTCGACCCTCTAGCCAGGTGAGCTATTTCTGGTTGTGGGTGTTCTTAAGACACATAATGGAATGGCTGATATCTGAAAAAGTAGGCATAATTTTGAGATTAGCCTATAGGGAGGGGGATTTGGAAATCGCTAGAAATAAAAGGATGAATTCGGAAACAATAAACCTTCCTAGCTTATGATCATATGACGATCATTTTCGTTTCAAACAGAAAAAAGAAAAGCCGAACTATGATTCCTATGATTACCGTTGATCCGGTCTTAGTTTAAGAGTAGCATTTATGTTCTTTCATGCAAACACTGGAAATTAAAGGTGGCCATGCTTTTCTTGTCACGAGGGTGACGGCAAACGGTAGCCAGAGGCCCCGGAATCATGTGATCAACTCCCCAAATTGAAGAAAATCACGGCACCCAGTGTTCACTAGAAACTTTTACCATGGTTCCGGGATTTCCTGTCCATTTAGTTTCCCCGGACCCCACTTTTCAACTGTCTGTTTCGCAGTTTTAATGGCAGCAGCATGAAATTCAATACTTCTCAAGTTTGCCTTTTGAAACGGACTCCCGCATTTCCCGAACCGCCATTTATTCATTTCTGTTCTTTGCTGAAATATAAGCCTCCCGTAAATGCTTGGCATGTATTATGAAACTAAAGGACTTGATGATGCAGACTAGCGAGACAGAGCAGAGGAAAATGGAGTTGGAACATGAGGTAACAAGTTCTTTAGAAGTTATGTAAGGATTTTCAGCAAATTTTCTTCGTGAAAGCGGTTCTTTGTTGACTAGATTTATAGTTTGTGTTTCTCGATATTGAGTTTACCCAATCGCTAGCGACATGTTTATGGAAAACTTAGTAGTTTTAGTCTCTCTGCTGAAATGGGTGTTGAGGATTTCAAATATTTAGTGGCCAAAAAGGAGATCTTGATTCGTTGTCTCAACTATTTTATTCAAATTGTTACGATCCTTTGATGCTTTCTTGACTCAACTCTTTCTAGTTTCGAGAGAACTATATGAAGGTTCTTTCTGGAGCAGTTTACTGGTTAGTGTCTGCGATTTTCATTTTTCTCATCTTAGCAACCAGTAACTGGAAGTTTTCAACGTTTTCAACTTCTTGGTTTTAACGGTTAGTCAGGAATCAAGAATTTATTGGGAGTATATGTCAAAAGGAATATCTGATTCTAAATTCTAACCATCTTCGAATTGCTTGTTCGGTACTCTTTTCTTTATGCTCTTTTTGTTTTTAAAGGAATTGTATTAAAAGAGGCTCTTACTTTAGTAATTCAATAGTTCTCTCTCTCTCTAATACATACAGCTTTTGGGTTCCTCATTGATAGCAATATTGTGGAAACTTTTGAAATTGTAATTTCTCAATGAAATAGGTGTTGAGGATTCAAGGATTTAAATTGAATATACCTTCAAAAGGAAACTTTGGTTCTTTATTTCGACCATTTTTCAGAATTTTCAATTGTTTGATGATCCTCTCCTTCAATATTTTCTGGTTCGAGTGTATGAAGATTTTAGAGTAACTATGGTACAATTCAGGTGGATGAATTGCAGAAGATTTTGGAGGATCAACTGAAGTTGCAAATGGTTCTCCAATACGCACTTCATAAACCTTTGATGGCTCACCGTTACTTCTATCCTTCTCTTCCTCACAAGGCATGAATCTCTTTTCTCTTCCTGTTCCAGGATAAATTCATTTCCACTACTGGCCTTTGTCTTATCCTTGGCCTATGAAGAAGAAAAGTTCCACTACTGAATTTGAGAACCATAATGTTCAGGTTCAGTATCAAGATAAATCACTTCCACTACTGAACTTTGTCTTATACTGTGCTTCGATAAGATAAAGGATATTGTTAAGAGAAAAAGTTTGATTACTGAGCTTAATTTGATCACTGTATTGTTCAGGTACAGCTTTTCCTCTCAGAGATTGCTGCAGTAGACAAGGAGATCTCTTACCTTGAAAAGAAAGTGAGTGAGCTTAGGTTCAACCTATGTCAGGAAAAGAAGAAAACTGAAGTGCTGAAATCTCGCAGACAGTATCAGCAGAAGTACCAAGAAAGGAGGAATTCCTATATGCTTCAGACGAGAAGCGAACCCGGTGATATTGACCATTCTTCGACACATAGTGAAGGAAAACATTCATGGAGCCCCTGCTCTGAAACCAGGGCTCTATTCTCTGAGAGAAGCCTTACAATAAAAGGTGATGATAGCTCCAAGTTGTTGCCTAGTCTTTAGTTCAATTGGATTTGTTAATATTGAAGATTCTAGTGATCTCGAACAGCTTAGCCCACTGAAGTCAGATCAGAGGCACATGTTAGGTACACTTTCTTTATAAAGAAAGTTTTGATTAGACTTCAAGGATTCAACTATCCTTATGCTCTGTCATGCCCAAAATGGGGTCCCAAGAACCCTACCCTTTAGATTGTCTTTCACACCTACGAGCTCATCTCCCTCTTCAATATGGCACTATTTAATTTTTTCAAAAGGAGAGGCTCCCTCCAAAAGAAACATTTTAAAGACTTGGGATTTAATGATTTAAATTCAGTTTTGGGACAAATAATGACCTAATTATTTTCTTTGTTGCGATAGATGAGGATGTTTTAAAAGACAGTAATGAGAAGAGCAGAAAACTCAGCACTGAGTATCCTAACCAGCTCTCCGAGGAATTGGTGAAGTGCCTGATCAATATCTTTCTGGCACTAAATGAGGCACCCTCACACTTGGACTCTGAATCTTCAGCAACCATTCCCAAGCTAGCTCTTTCTTGTATGAGCTCAAGAAGCTTCACCTCCAAGTCTTCCTTCAACTCTAAAGTACCAATCTCTCTAGTCGATAATGAACATCCCCCAACTGATCCTTACGGCATGATGAACAACCATGACTGCTTACCAGGAGATATTGGCTCCTATAAGCGCTTCATTCAATTCACTAGGAATTCACTGAACTTCAGCCAGATGCCTCAGTGCATAACTTCCTTTGAGAAATTGAGGTAGACCCTGAACCAATATCTCCTTTCCTTGACTTCTTATTGAAGTTCATCAAACTTAGTTCATTTGTTTCTTTTCAGGAGTTTGATTGGCAAGCTCCACACCGTAGACTTGAGGTTCTCGACTTACAAACAAAAGCTGGCTTTCTGGATTAACACATATAATGCCTGCATTATGCATGTAAATTGTACTGAACGTATATATAGTTTAGATAATACATAGCTAACTATTACACAAAAGCAATGTCATTTCAGTATTTTATTTCAGGCATTTCTTCATTATGGCTTGCCTTCCACAACAAACAAGTTGCTTGCTGTAATGAATAAGGTACCTTCGACAAGATTTTTCATCAAATTCAGTTGCTGGTGCAAATTTATAGTATTTCCCTACTCATAATATGCCAAATATTACCAGGCTGCATTGAACGTCGGCGGAATAATACTGAATGCATTAGCAATTGAGCATTTCATTCTAAGGCACCCATCTAATTATAAAAGTGTAAGCTAACTTCCTCATGTTATTCAAATTTCATCAGTGATGAATATCTAATGCAATCTTTTGATTATGGTTACAACAGGGAACGATGGATGAGAAAGAAGCCTTTCTAAGGCACGCATATGGTCTGGAATACCCTGAACCAAATGTGACTTTTGCTCTTTGCCGGGGCTGCCGATCTTCCCCTGCTGTAGGTGAACTGTTCCATTTCTCTCTAACAATGTGGGCTCCTTTCATTTTTCTTTCCCGCTGCTGCTATAATGAATCTGGAATTTCTGATCATTTTACCTAGGTCACCATGTTAAATATTATTTATCATTTACCGATTTGTTCCAAGTTCACGATAGTGCATAATGTAGTGACTAATTGGAGATATATGACAATTATAGATTAGGGTGTATACAGCGGAGAATGTGGTGAATGAACTAGAAACCGCAAAGTCAGAATATTTACAAGCTTCAATTGGGGTTACTATTAAGAAGAAGATAATACTGCCCAAGCTTCTACACTGGTATATGCATGATTTCGCCGACGACTTGGAATCACTTCTGGAGTGGATCTACAGCCAATTGCCAAAGACTGCGTCATTGAGGAGATCAATAGTTGAATGCTTGAAAGGACAAAGAAAGTGGCCGATCCATAAAATGATAGATGTGTTGCCATATGAACCCGAATTTCGCTACATATTAGCAGTGTAGATTTCCCAATACAACACTTCTGGATTTAAATGCAGGTATGAGCAAAGAAAGGCGACTGAAGCATTCTTGTAGCCAACCCATACAGTGTGAGAAAAGGCTTGGTAAGCCTTTCTTGTACAGGTGAAATCTCGAAAGGAAGCCACTAACTGGAGTGTGGGTCAAATTTATCTAGCGTATGTGCAGTATCTTCTATTTTATATTACTAAAGATGCAAAAATAAGGTTGCACATAATTGGGGTCAACCTCTCCGTAGTAAACATCAAGTTCATTGTGCATGTTCCACCGCAGTTCAGAAAGATGAGAATAAAACCAGGAGGAAGTCTGCCAGATTCATTAGATTTTCTTTTGTTTTTTGGTACACTGTGGAGGCCAAAGGCAGGTGTGTGCCCTCGATATCAAACTCATGACTTCCAACTAGTGAGTCGACTCCGTAGCTGGGTGAGCTATTGCTCATTGTGCCTATTCATTTATTTTTCTATGATATCTTCACCAGTGGAAAACTGAAACACATAAGCGTTGGAGCAATGAAAACCACGCTACTATGACCGTTTAATATTCCAAGTACAAGACCAATAAGCATATGTCCAAAGCAGCGAACCAGATCAAGCTAATTCGATTTTCAGTTATATATTCTACTTACCCAGAAACAGTGAACGATACAATGACTTCAAAAAGGCGATAGATGAATGACTACTCACACAAAGGACTACTTCACAAGCAGTTCAGTAATCAATTAAAAATGTAGAGAAAAGGAATTTCAGATTGGACAACAACTATGCTTGGAACTGCACATTCATAGCACCGCCATCTTCCGTTGAGACAAATCATGGAAGTGAACCTGAATGATGAAACACTCAAGCGAACATGGCCTTTTCGTATTGACCTGTACATTAGAAAACCTTACACGTTGATTTGAAGTATCGGTGCTTGATCCTCAAGAAAACTCTGAAAGCAAAACAATCATCCCTTTCATGATTAAAGGGAACGCAAGTCCCATTGTTTCCTGTGAATGAAATATAAAGGGTCGGTCTCCATATCACGACAAATTCATGTTGATTCTCAAAGTTATCTGTATGACGTGCATAGCACTATTGCCACCGATGAAGGATCTTCCAGTGGTTCGGAATTCATCTGTTTAGCTTATAAGCCCTCTCCAATTACATGAACTCTTGATGTCGTTTTACAAGATCTTGTCACCTCATGCAGCTATTTGCATTTTGTTCAAGAACTTGCAGTTTCACCATATGAAAGGGGTAAGAAAGGCCATCGGCAAATTCATTTCTGCTGTGCACCTAATTTGGTTGCACAAACAAGTAATGCAATCTTCCTTGTATCCACAAAGACAAACTCTATAACCTCGCAAAAATTGAGATGTTAGCCAGAAATACCTTCCATTAAGCTCAAACTCAACATTGTCTGATATGATTACCCTTGCCTCCTCAAAAGGAGTAGCATGCTGGAACAAAGTGTCAATGATCAAGCAATATGATATCTCTTTAAGGAAAAGCCTCTGAACTCCACATCTTCATCCTCAAGTGAATATTCCAGCAATTCTGTTCAGCAGGTTTAAGCCAAATATAGTTTCCTCGGAGTTGATTTTTAGAATGACACCTAGAGGTCCACTGCATCTACCTTCAACCGTAACTGTAAGTAGACATGGGATGGAACTACTCAAGATTTCAGAACTGAACCGTAAGCACAGGCCAGAAACATCATCACCATCCCTCATGTGATCATCAGTTATGGAGATTGGTATATTGACTGATACCAAGCTGACGTTTGCATTACTGAGTATCTCTGATGCCAGCTCGTGGCCTGCCATTAGGATATTGTCACCGTTCATAGAGCCATCAAGCTTCACATGATGCATGTTTGCAATAGGTCCACTGAATGTACATCTGTTAAAATAGAAAAATCAAAACGCTTTCTCAAGTCTGAAGTATGCTGGGAAAGTTTTTACGTTTTCATGTTTTTGAAAGAAACAAACAGATTTCCTGGGAATAACTACAATAATGTGATTCTTGTTGACCTATCAGGATGTTTAGGAGCTGGTAATCCCACTTTCAAGCGCCAATTGGATGGGATGTGTCAGTTCTGCTGTTTAGACTACAAGTGGTTTGATTGGTTCTCAACATAAGAGTGTAAGCCTAGATCGACTGCATCTGCAGTGGATGAAGGAGTGAGATAAGCTTAGATCGTGCATCTAAAATAGAAACTAACCTTTAAGTGTATTCAAACATCCTCGGCCTACTGTATTTGTGATCTTTACTGTTATTGAAACTAACCTACAAAGGTCTACATCAGAAAACATCAAAAGTGTGGCATTTGCTATCTTTCATATCAGCGGGAACAGAAACTAACCTTCGAGTGTATTCAAACATCCCAGGAAGTTCAGATTCCTTCTTAATAAAAGTTTTCAGATCCAAGGGAAGTGGTTTCACAAAATACCCCATGTCTGGCCACAGCTTAACTGGATGCCTTTTCCCATTGCAGCATATAGAAAGTTTGACAGGTAAGAGGTGGTGATCAAAATGCACGTGAAGAATTTGCTTTATTGCTTGACCAGGATCAAGACAAGAAATCTCCTCCGTTGGAACTATTCCCTGAATCTGACCTGGCACCACTAAGCTGCAAAGTTCACAGGTAACCAGTCAAAGCTAGACCTCGAGGTATTACATACAAAAGCGTCAGAACCTCAAAAGAATAACAAAAAAATGAAGAAAAAGCTATTTGAGATTTTGAGAAGCATATGTACCTCTCAGTTTTATCCATTGTGTGGGTCACACTCTCAGTGCTTCCTAATGAACCTTCATCCGTAACAGATATCTTTGTCAATGATTCAGCAGAATGATTTTCAAAGAAAATTTCCACATATACAAGTTCTTGAGAAATGTTTGAAATTTCAGAGGAGAAAGAGTACTCCACACTCAAACCACTCGCTGTTGTGGGATCCAATAGTCTATGAACTTTTCGCTTGATTGTTAGATCCGCCTCTCTTATTGAAAGTCCAGCTGAAGATGGTGAAGAAACCCCCTCCATTGGCAGACTTGCTTCTGAAACTTCTTGTTGTCCCAGCCATGATTCCAGCTTTTCCTTTGATATGAACTCAGAAACATTAAGATGATGGGATGAAGGATCATTCTCATCTGCAGCTCCATCCGAATTCGTATTCATGGCATCATCGTCTGAAAGATGAATTAGTGCACCAGAGGCTGCTCCATCCACCTTACTGTTACCATTCTCGTTATCTGTTGTGCTGCTAACAGAACGATGTGTACTGGGACCAGACCTTTGAGAATTATAACTTGTTCTGCCCTCAACTTCTGAAGATCCTGACAACGTGTCAGAATCAGTTAAACTGTTTTCAGGATCAGTTCCAAGAGAATCAACATTATTATCAACCGCCTTTTCCTCCTGAATGTGATCTGCACCATGATGAAGGTCAACATCCGCAAGAATACAAGGCTTTGGAAGTGACTCATATCCTGGAGCAACATGGAGAACTATGTGTGAAAGAGACCCAGGAAGATAAAAGCGGCAGATTGCTGGTGTATGTGAAACTGGTTTCATCTTCCTACACAAGATATTCTCTGCAAGCTCATATTGCAACTTTGCACTGACATCTCCATGACTACCATCTCCCTCAAAATTTTGAGAATTTAAACGGCATGCTAAAAGTTTACTTATGATCCTTGCTCGATCACGGACATCATAGTTCAGATCAGCTCTTGCTAGTTCAAGTACATATGTAAGCACTTCCACACATGTCTCATGGTGTTCCGATTGAGAAGATACTGCAACCTGAAGACAAAAATATAGCTTATGAATGACAGCAGTCAACTTTGGGCCAAAGCACAACACTAATAAGATATACGATATCAGCTTCACCAACACAGGCAAATGCAAAGAAAGTTCCTCATCATATATTTCATATTTGCAACACTATTACCTTAGTAGCTGTATTAAGAATCTGCTGCTTTGTTTCCAAGTCTTCTGAACCAAAGGACCAAGCAAGGTATTGAAGTATGACAGGAATTATTTGAGGTAATTCATGACCCACCATGCAATATTCTCCCAGCATCCAAATAATCAGAGCACGAGCTGCAGACTGCTTGATTAAATCCAAGCTACGAGCCAAATGGATAATTATCTGCAAATATAGATGTGTAACAAGTTGCATGATAAAATCTGAAAAAAGGCTTGCCAAACACAGAACTCCTTCAATGAACAAAAAAGTGAAGTGACATAAAATTTGTTTCAGAAGGGAGACAAAGGGAAATTTGCAACGCATTCAACTGAAAGGACAGATTTCAGTGGCAAAGGGTGAAATAAATGACTAGACATCATTTAAAGATATGACGATAATTAACTGACAGGACCCACAGATTATGTAGATGTGACTTCAGCTCCAGTGGATGTCTATTTTGACCAGGCCCACAAGTTATGGACAAGTCTAACTTACTGAGAACAGAAATGACATGAGGAATGCGACTTCAGCTAAAGAGGAAGTCTACTTCACCAAGACCTGTTTAAATTGGAGTAATCCCCAAATAGGATTCACCTTGGACCACAAAAATATACAGATTCAACTATATAATATGTTCATTTTCATACATGCTCCTACATAGAACAAAGTAAGGATGAATATATCTTTAAGAATACACCAAATTAGAATGTTAAAGTTACAAATAGACAGTTGAAGAATCAAATAGTAACCTAACAGAGAAATTGTTACAACAGTTAGTCATGGATTTCTTTTTCACTTCTGCAGAGAAAGGCACTGTAATTTAACAAAAATGAACCTCGCCTTTTCATGTTTAGCAGGGTCTTGCTTTATAATTTCCTTGAGAGCAATCACAGCCTGGGCCAGAACATTTGCCTCATCCTCCAACTTCATCGTATTTGGAGAACATTCTGAAGAATGAACTGATATTTCAGTAAAACAGGTCTCAACCAACCACACAGGAAAAAGAAACAAATGCCATATGGAGATATTTATGGACCTTGTCTAATCAAACCCAAAAGCCCTTTCAAGCATGTCTCAGAAATTTTTGGGAGCCTTTGTGCACATAGACCAATCACATGAATTGTATCAGCAACAAATCTCCTATCGGGATCTTTAAGGTAATCCTAGCAAGAGTAAGACGAAATTCCTCCATGAGCAATAGAGTTGACCCCAGGCAGTACAATGATTTTTCAAAAGCATAAACCATCAGAAGCACCACTGTGTTCTTCCGGTATGTGGAAATGTTCTCTTTGGAAAAAGGATGCATAGAGTTGTCTGGTCAGCACCAGCACAAGAACACAACCATCTTTTTTTTTTCATTCTGGATGTTCACTGAGAGAGAGAGAGATCACTGATACTTCTTTGCAACTCAGCGGACAGGGTTTCCTTGGGAGTGATTTCAAATGGTATTTCTCATGTCAAATAGAGACCCGGTTTTCAAAAATATGGAGAAATATAAATTGACAATGACTAATAAATATTAGTGTGAATTTTGTTAGAAATTTAGGTATAATAACACAGACAGATGGTTTCAATAATGAGAACTAAAAAGGAATAAAAATACGCATAATAAAAAGAATAGAGGAAATAAATACTTTTCACCTTTTTTATGCTGACATCAAGGAAACACAATGTTTTCAGTTTCTTGGGTGTAAGAGAGAGAGAGAGAGAGAGAGAGAGAGAGAGAGAGAGAGAGAGAGAGAGAGAGAGAGAGAGAGGTGACAACAACCCTTGATCATCCCAGTTGCCTAAGAAGCGATCTTGGTGTCTTTAGAGAAATAAGGTAGCACAAATAACATATTTTAACAACTATAGTCAAAGTTCGGCATGATATTGTAGTAAACTAAAAACCAAACGCTTGGCCTGCAGTTAGCTAACAAATAAACTACCTGAAATTCTTGAAGAATAAGCGAGATTGATGAATCAGTTGCAATGATTGACAGTATCTCAAGCTTCACAGCTCTGATATGGTATACATCAGAAGAATGAACGAAAAAATTCTCAGAGTACGGTGCAAAAAGAGAAGGCATTGCCTTTGTGAACACTAGCAAGTTGCAAAGGACCTGCAGAGGGCATAACATAAATTGACACTATCAAACTCTGAATAAGGAAATGAACGATAAATTTTTTTACATAAACTAAAAAGACAAATAGACTCGTACATAGCCAACCAAAAAGTCCAAATTCATGCAAATATATGGATATCATCAGAATTTACACCACGAGTTTTGTGAAAAGCAATAGATCAAGTAACTAACATTGTTAAACCAATCCAACCTGCTTGGGGTAACTGAAATAGTAGCTTACCACATACTGTGAGAAGCTTGTTGATCTCAGAAGAAACAAAATTGGATCAACAATCCTCCTAATGTCTTCCATCGGAGCCATTATCCAATGGATCCCAGCTGCAGCAAGAACCACAGAACTATTTTGACTCCACAAGAGAGGTGAAGTACACTGCAGAAGAATCTTCACATCATTGTGTCTATCACATGAAAAGCTTGAAGCTTCCAACAAATTTGAATAATTTGTTGGGTGATTTGATCTTAACAAGAACTCATCTTGTCCTTCAACATAAGAACTGAACAATGACATAACAAAATTTGAGTTATTGCTGTGGCCTCCCATGAGTACACTATCATTTCCACATGACAATTCAAGGTTCACTGAATCAGCTTTGGAAGGTGAGGTCTGATTACAAGAAGATGAACCAATAGCAGATCGTTCTGCAAGACCGTATCTTGCAACAGCATACCGAAGAAGAATCCCAATCAAAATGGTCTGCCCCCATTCATCAACATCAGGAAGAACCTCACACAGCCTACGGAAGTTTTTTCCTATCAACACCAAGTTACTAGGGGATATGTAACTGAAAGCTGCTGCTGCTGCTCCAACAACCGTAGGTGAATTGTCGTTTAATAATATGCCAATAAGCTGCAATCAACAAGGGGAAAAGGTTGAGAAAACGACAAACAGCAACCACATGGTGGTTGTTTTCAATGTAATTCGAGGAAGGCACCTCTTCAATGGCACTATATGTTTGCTCCTTGTGCAAATCATACAACTTTGGGAGGGCATTAGCAGCGCACTTTCGAACATATGTAGACGGGTCTCGTGCACACTTGCCAACAGCTGCTAAAACAAGAGGGGCTACAACATGTAGACGAATCCCTGCCATAGTTCGGAGAGCCCAAGCACGCACCAAGGGGTTCAAATCTGATAAATCCTTTTGGAAACAATTAATGGATAGCAATGCTTCATTTGGGCGTCTGAAGTGCAAAGGCAAAATTTATTAGAAGTATAAAAGAATAAGAACTTCAACGTTAGATACAGAAGATATAGCTCATTTCAAGCTAAACACCAGCCTCACATCAAGAGTGATGCTATAGCATTGTCCATACACCTTCAGAAACAAGGGGAATCAAGACTACAAAGTGGGGATAACAGTAAACATTTTGCAGCTTGTGTCTGACCAATGATTTTCTACCTACAGTGCTTCGGGATTCAAAACTATAACTGAAAATGCTTTTAACCCATGAATAAATAAAAGACAGGTTACCACACGCATAACATTAGGCCTCTGCTCCAACATGCGATCATAGCATAGGAAAGTTAAGACTAGGTGTTGATCCATATTAAACTACATGGATATCCAGAACAACCTAAAGACAAAAGAATTCTCTGACCAAATTCAGACATCGTGATTCTCCTTTTTCCATCAAAAGCAGCATGAGGGTTCAAAATTTTACAGTTAAACCCTCGTCTTGTTAAATGTAATATCCCTTTCCATGTTTGACAAACCAGTCTTCTTTTAATTGAACACGTGCAGTGTTTCAGTAGTCCAGAAGCACTTTCAAGGTGGTGGGAAACCAATATCTATGTGCAGAAGCAACAACAACAACTAAGCCTTTTTCCAATACTAGACGGGGCTATCTATGTGCAGAAGGAAGCCACAAAAACCAGATATAGATACAAAATAAATGTAATATATGTATTTAACCTTTCAAGACCAATGAGGAGAATACAAAGTTTAAATCACATTGGTTGCTGCCGATCTCAATATTATTGATGGCAATTCACTGGACACAAGAAACTGAAGAAAACAATGGATGGAAATGGTAGGGCAGGCGACAACGTACTTTTCTGCATAATGCAGTAGATACAAGTATACGAGTTTCTTCACTTCCAATGACTGAGATGCTACATTCTTCACAACCTGCATTTTCAGTTACAACATAAAACCAAAAGAAAAGTTCAACTTCATGGATCTACGAGAACGGCAATAATCACAGCTCAATGGGGTACCAAGACCACATGAAAGCATGAGGTTCAACAAATGGAACAACAAACAAATGCACGCCGTTAAATTTGTGACGAAAAACAAAAACATCTCTGATGGTAACTTCTCTTCCGTGTTTCTGATATAAGTTAATTCCTTACCCTCAATTGGAAACCGAAAGCGAATTGCAAAAACTAAATGATCCACCACGCTAATACTTGCCATGTTTCCGTAATCGACAGATGAAAAAAAAATTCTGGAAAGTCTCAACAGAAAAAAGACAAACATCAAAATCGTGCTTTTCTGTGAGGCTTAATTCTAAAATCAACAGATTGGAGAAACTAATCCTTCCGATCACAAGAAATTCTAACCAGTCCAAGTAAAACCAAGGACCGTCATTTCCCGTTTCCGAATCAAAATTGATCTACAGCTCGGTTGAACAGTGACTACAGTTCACTGATCGGAAATCGATCGGAGAGACAGTGACAAACGGAATTAACACTCGATTGGCAACGAGCGGGACTAGAATTGAGGAGAAGAGACCTGAGGGAAGAAATTGACGACATCGCAGCCTTGAGCGATGAGCGCCAGTAGGCGTTTTAACGCCTCCGCCTTCTCGGAATCGAACTTGCTGTCGAGGAGCGGACCGATGCTCACGTCTTCGGGATCGTCGTAAAGATGTGCGTCCGTTCCGATCCTGAACACCATCGTCGACGCCTTCGTGAAGCTCGCCGCTGTTGATCCAAATTGGGGAAACATCTCTTCCCCCCGTCTCTCTCTCTCTAGCTGCTTTGTCTTCTGAAGAAGAAGACGAGATCGACTAGAGCAGAGAAAATTTCCACTTAAACGCCCAAGTTGTGAAAACGTTTACTGATCCCTGCCTCTGCGCAGGGCTTTTTCGTATTATTTCCACCTTTTGAAAGTAATCACAGGGATCATCACTCAGATATGACACATTAGGACTTTTAATGTATTAAGAGTCTAAAACTATCGAATCTTTAGAAAAGGTATTAACTGCCGAAATTGGTTTTTTACTTTTTCATAAGTAAACTGCGTGCATCAGCACAATTAGGCCTTAAAATACAGGTTTCAATCACAAAGAGCAATGACTCACCTGGCTAGCGGGTCATAGCACAAGGTCACGGGTTCCATAATGGTAAGGTGCATTTCGATTTGGCCTCCCCACTATATCAAAGAAAGATGTCTATTTTGAAATATAATTGTTATTCATACACTCTTTTTTTTTGGTAAACATGTACTCCTTTTCTCATTATTTCGTAAAACTATAACATTTTAAACAATCAAATTAGCATTAACCATGTTTTCATACTTGGTTTCCTTTTAAGCACAAGCACAAGCACAAGATAGAGACAACTGATGGGGGGTCTCCAATCCATCTAACGTTGGGAAAGCAAAGAGAGAAATATGTGATTGTATCTGTGGGCTATTCACTCTTCAAAGAATTTCCTTTTTTCATTTGGCAAGTCAGTGTTCATCTGTTGACATAAGTTTTTGAGGTTATGAGGAACTAGAATACTTTCTTGATAAGCATGATGCCGATACAGGATACAGGATGGGAGCCCAAGCAAGAAGTTTGCCAGTTAACAAAATATATATTTCTTTTTTTTATAATATGCACAGATACATACACACACATTGATATATATCAATGTGTGTACAGATTCATGCTTAAACATTCTCAATATCTCAACGATTAAATCAGTAAGATTGGTGGTTGGAATTCAAATTTATTTGCTTTAAAGATCCAAACCATTGATCTTAAAGATTAAACTATTGAGATTTTTAAGAAAAGTAAAGCATGGATGTATGCATGGATTAGTTCCTACCTCTCTCTCTATTATATACATATATTTCTACCTGTTTTGCTTGTGGGTCGACTTGTGTGTATAGAGAGATGATGCGATGCTGGAGGTCATGGTGATTGGTGTGGAATACTTGTACTTCTCTTTGGATTGTGATTCATGTGTGCCATTTACACTAGATATAAGCCATGTGTTCACGAAATGGGTGTAAAGAGGACATGAGTCTCATTCTTTTGGGTGCTTCATGAAGTTGAAGCAATAAAAAGTAATACAAGGAATGGGAACAAGGCCGGTTTGGAGGATTGAACCTGAAACCCCATTTGAAACTCATTGAAATTCGAATCGGAGAAAACAAAACTGAAAGCAAAGCGAGGACTCCGGCGGTACAGGTTCCACCTAACGTAAAACCGGAACTGAAACGGGAGGTCTAAAACCAACCGGTGATCCATTTTTATTTTATGTCTGCTTTCAAATAAAACTGGAGACAAAACCAATAGAATCATAACCGGTGAACTTTAGTTAGACAACGATATACATGCTAAATGCATCAATTTATCAATCTTTTTTTAATACATGCACATGTACACACAAAAATATGTATACAAAATATATATATAGAAAGAAAGAGAACATGGTATATTGTGTATTCATAAATTAAAATAAATCTCAAGTATTTATTTTAAATTTATATAATTAAATTTGAAATTTTAAAAATAATATATATGAATAGAATACATTTAAGAATACACATATGCTCTTCTTTAATTTGAATTTCAATTATCCCTCATTTATAAGATAGAATAATTCGAAAAACATATAACCACTTATTCTTTATATTTATACGTGTCTACGCTTAAATTGATGTGAATAATTTATTATAAAAATTAATTATTATATAATATTATATATATAAAAAATATTAAAATATAAAAATAATTGTTTATTATACTCATGTCTTTAAAAATTAAAAAATAGATTACTTGTATAACATTTGTTAGTAAAAAAGGCTTAAAGCAGCATGCAGTGCACGCGTGTCAGGGTGTGCAGGAAACCAATTTTCTTACATAAAATTAGTACACGCCTAATCCAGTTGTAATATTTTTCTTTTTACAAGAGGCAGAACCCTAATACACTGCACATGCACCCTCGGAGGGTCGAACTCCCACCAACAGCATCGGCGCTAAAGCGTCCTGCCGTTGAGCTAATGCACTTGGTGCCCAGTTATAAGATTTTGATGACGTATTATGACACACTGTTGTGGAGTGATATGATCGTCAATAATATGGATGATCTAATAGATTGGGCGATCTAACTTGCCGAGTTGTGGAGGACACGGGATCGAACTTCGTCTCCTCCTTAAACCTTTCTAAGGCATTTCTGGGGAGTCGGATTCCTCTTGCTCCCTTTCCCTTATTCTCTTTCAGTGATTTCAGGTTAGCTTCCCCCCCCCCGCCCTTCTAGCTTCAGAATGTTAGTGGTTCTCATGAAAGCATCATCTCCAGCAAACGCTAGACAAAGATACTAACGACTCACTTGATAGACCCTGGGGCCTGGGCTTTCATTCTTTGCGGAATCTGTAAGCGTGGAATTCGTTTTTGGCAAAAATATCTAGAATGTGATTTTCATTTCAAAGTCTTTCGAAAATACTATTTATTGGATTGGAGTACATAAAAGTTTAAAAATGCGATTTTTTCATTCGTTTTCAGAACTACGAAAATACTATATATATGTGTATATTATTTGTATGCATGTGTGTGAATAAATACTACATATGATTTTTCATTCCTTTTGGTTTCGAAAATACGTAAGTACTATTTTTTTGGTGTGTGAATAAACACTACATATTGGTTTCGAAAATACAAAAGTACTATTTGTTTGATTGCATAAAAGTTTTAAAAATGTGATTTTCATTCGTTTTCGAAAATACAAAATATTATATATGTATTATTATTTGTATGCATGTATCTATGAATGTAATTTGTGAAAAAATTATGTAAAACTTTAGAAGCTTATAAGAAAGAAAAAAGGAAGCAAAAAAAAAGGGGGGGTCGGTGAAGCAAAACCTAAAATTTGAGAGTATTTATATAAAAATCTCAACTCAAAAGAGGGTGAAAGAGATATTTTTAGGATATCTAGGGCTAGAGAAAAGAAAACTATAGATCTTAATTTTGTTAATTGCATAAGAAAATGAGGATGAAAAAATTATAGTAGCAAATGATGACATAAGAAATAGATAGAAAAACTATTTTTATAAGTTTTTTTAATGAAAACAAATATGGTAATATTAACTTAGAAGAGTTAACCAAATAAAAGTATATAAACCACAATTTCTACACATATATTCAAAAGAATGAAGTCAAAGAGGCTCGTAAACATACGAAGGATGATAAATCGGTAGAAGCAGACAATATTTCCATAGAAGTTTGAAAAATCTTATATGAAAAAGGAATCACTTCCTCACAAGACTATTTAATGAAATATGGAAAAACCAAAAGATGCTCAAGGAATGGTTAGCAAGTACACTTATATCCATATATATAAAAACAAGAAAGACATTCAGAATTGTGCGAATTATCGAGGTATCAAGTTAATGAGCTATACTATAAAATTATAGGAAAGAATTATCGAACGCAGGTTAAGACAATTATCGAGTACAACAGAGAACCAATTTGGATTCAAAAGGGCTCCGTGGAAACAAGGAATCCATGTAGCTGACCCCGTATAGTACGGGAAAAGGCTTAGTTGTTATTGTATCTATGTACATACGTATGTATGTGTATGTGTGTCAGAGAGAGATAGAAACTGGATTGCATCGAGGGTATGTGTAGTTTTAGTGACAAATTCTCCATTCTAGTTCTTAATTTCAATCAGGTGATGAGGATACGGCTTCCCTATAAACGGATGCTGGGTATTTGTCTAGTTTGTGTTATTGAGTGGCCTTGCAACAGTATCCAAAGTATATCTTTGTTATTATGAGTTGTGACACTGTTCAATGTTACCCTTGACTTCAGAACTGAACTTCGATGGAGAGCCTTGCGAGTTGTGATCCCTTTTTGTTTTTCTAGTGTCCTGTTTGTTGTTTAGATATAGCTGCAAAATATTTGTAATTTGCAGTAATGTTCTCCGTTGATATTTCAAAGGTTGGATTCTGTAAGAATATGGAACATTTTGAATATGAGTTACGATACTGAGTATTGCAATTTTCTTCTTTTGACGTGCAGAGAGAAAAAGATGTAGAGCTGAAAAAATTCTGCGACATGGAGAACAGGTTACAAACGAAACAAACACTAGAATTGGAAATAGAGAAGTTGAGAGGCAATTTGAAGGTGATGAAGGCTATGGAAGGTGATGATAATATAGACAAGATAATGGAAACTATGCAGGAAGAATTAGTGGAGAAACAGAGTGAGCTGGACCATCTTGAAAGTAACTATCAAGCTCTAATTGTCCAACAGCGGATGGCTAACGATGAACTGCAAGAGGCTCGTAAAGAAGCAATTATGGTAAGGACATAATTTTCGAAACAGTTCTTGTTTGTTGGTAGGCATGCAATCTGCTTAGGTGCAGCTTAACCTATGTAGGCCTTGAAACTGGATCTGAGCATGAAAATTGCTCTCTGGTTTTGGATCCAAATTGGACTTTAATTCAACTATCATCTGATTCCATTGTATGGGTCTGTTTGGATTCCGGAAATAAGTATGTTGACTTTTACACGAAAAATAAATATATTTAATATGATCTAAATGGTTCCGGGTTTCATCTAATACTCCAGAACCATCAATGTGCGTCTTTGTTTTGGGGCCAAAGGTCCAACTGCTTTGCATATGCATTCAGTATTGCTTATATTTCTTGCTTCTCATTTTCTCGTACTGTAGTACAACTTAGTAAGTTGCAGCTGACTCTGTATCATATGTAGGGCTTCAAAAGCTTGTTTGTCAACCAAACAGACATTGGTATCAAAAGAATGGGGGAACTGAATCCTAAGCCGTTCGAGGAGAGTTGTATTCATGTATTCTCTGCAAAAAATATTCCTATTAAAGATTGTGAATTGAAGGCCACAGAGTTGGTATCTAAATGGGAAGATTACATGAAGGATCCTAATTGGTTCCCCTTCAAGGTGATTGAAGAAGGATGTAATGCAAAGGTATGCAAAGTAAATCATGCTTTTATTTTGGTATATACTTGTGTGAACCTATCCATGCTAGGAAGATATGAAGAACACCTTTGTTGGTTTCGATGGATAACTTTGCATATCAGTTTGTGACATGGATCATCAGTTCTTTCAGTGTCATTTGTTAGCTCTTGTATTTGCATTTCTCGATGTTGGCTATCTCGTCTGAAAATTGCTCACCTGAATAATTTCCTTTATCAACTATGTTAGATGTAAATGCTAACTACATTATTATGCACTTTAATTATTTTCTTTTCCCAAATTTGTTAGTCAAATGATAAATCGTTTTTCTTTCTGCTTGTAGAATTATCACCTAGTCATTTTCATGCATCTTAAATTGCCATTCTATTGCTCCCTTACCTAGGGTTTTTCCCACCTTAAGTGGAGTCGGCTAGAAAGTGCAACATGATGACTTCATAGGTCACCTGGTACTATCCTCATCCAAGCATTTGGTTCTGTGCATTAATGCAGTAAACAATCGCACTCCTTGAAACCTGGCAGAGTTTTCCGTCGTCTGTCGTCTAGGCAACCCTCCATTATCCAGGCTTGTGACCTGCCATGTAAGGGTGCTGCCTTATACTGGGTGAAATTTGCATCATAAGTTGCTATAAAGACCATAAAATGCCTATTAGTTTATGCCCGATTTGCTTAACATATTTTCTTTCTCTTTTATTTGCATATTCGATGTCTAAACCTGTAGCTTAATTGCACCATTTAATCCTTTACATGGGAAAATGACAATAGTGAACATAAGTGCTTTTATCAGATTATGTACTGGTATCATGGTACTCAGGTAAAGAAAAGGCTCGAAACGGATACCAACGATATGGTGACCGAATCATGACGTTGAAATTAGTGTTAGGAGCAGAGGTTTTGAATATAGTTTGTACTTACGCACCCCAAGAAGGACTAGAAGATAGTATAAAGACAACTTTTTGGGAAGAGTTAGATAAGGTGATTCAAAAGATTCCACAAAGGGAGATGATTTGTTTAGGAGGAGACTTAAATGGATATGTCGGTAAAGAGGCATTAAGGTATTCATGAAAACTTTGGTTTTGAGGATATAAATGAGGAAGGTATGGAGATTTTAAATTTTGCTATGGCATTTGATCTCTTTATAGTCACTACAATCTTTAAAAAACGAGATGAACATTTAATTACTTATAAGAGTGACTTATCATAAATACAAATTGATTACTTTATTTGTAGAAAAAAAGATAGAGCATGTTGTAAAGATTGCAAGGTAATTATAGGAGAAAGCTTAACCATCCAACATCGACTTTAGTTATGGATTTACAAATAAAAAAATAGACAAAGAAGAAAAGAGTGCATCCAACTATTCAAACTAAATGGTAGAACTCAAAAGCGAGAAAGAAGATATATTTAAACAGAAAGTCCTTCAAGGAGATGTTTGAAATTATGTTGGTACACCTTGTGATATGTAGAACAATATGGCTATATATATTAGGAAAGTGGCAAAGATCTGTTAGGTGTATCTAAGGGAGGTATACTGGTACAAAAAGAAGCTTGGTGGTGGAGTGAACTAGTGCAAAATAAGGCAAAGAGGGCATGTTACAAATTACATTATACTAAGAAAACTAGTAAAACTTTAGAGGCTTGTAAGAAAGCAAAAAGGAAGCGAAAAAGGCAGTTGGTGAAGCAAAAACTAAAATTTGAGAGTATTTATATAAAAAACTCAATTCAAAAGAGGGTGAAAGAAATATTTTTAGGATATCTAGGGCTAGAGATAAAAAAACTAAAGATCTTAATTTTGTTAGATGCATAAAAAACGAGGATGAAAAAATTCAGTGGCAAATGATATATAAGAAATAGTTGGAAAAACTATTTTTATAAGCTTTTTAATAAAAATAAAGATTTTAGTATTAGCTTAAGAGAGTTAGCCAAATCAGAAAAGTATATAAACCACAATTTCTACTGACGTATTCAAAAAAATGAAGTCAAAGAGGCTCTTAAACATATGAAGGGTGGTAAATCGGTAGGACCAAACAATATTCGTATAGAAGTTTGAAAAATACTAGGAGAAATAGGAATCACTTGGCTCACAAGACTATTTAATAAAATATGGAGAAACCAAAAGATGCCCGAGGAATGGAGAGCGAGTACACTTATACCCATATATAAGAACAAGGGAGACATTCAGAATTGTGCGAATTATCAAGGTATCAAGTTAATGAGTCATACTATGAAATTATGGGAAAGAATTATCGAACGTAGGTTAAGACAAGTATCAAGTACAACAGAGAACCAATTTGAATTTATGCCGGGTAGATCTACTATTGAAGCGATTCACCTTCTGAGACATCTTATGGAACATTTTAGAGCAAAAAAGAAAGACCTTCACATGATATTTATTGATCTAGAAAAAGCTTATGGTAGGGTATCGAGGGAGGTTATTTGGAGAACTTTGGAAAAAGAGGTATCCCATTGACATATATTAACCTTATAAGAGACATGTACGATGGTGCAAAAACATATGTGAGGACTCATGAAGGAATGACAGACTTCTTTGAAGTTAATATTGGGTTACATCAAGGATCAACTTTAAGTCTATACTTATTTATAGTGGTGATTGATGAGTTAACAAAACATATTCAAGATGAAGTACTTTGGTGTATGTTATTTGCAGATGACATTGTGTTAGTGGAGGAGTCTAAGAAAAAGTTAATAGAAAATTATAACTATAGAGAGAAACATTAGAAAGTAAAGGCCTCCGACTTAGTAGAAAAAAGACAGAATATATGGAATGTAAGTTTGATCATTTGGTTACTTCAAAGGACATAGAAATTAAAATTGGCACGCATTGCATCTCCCAAAAGGAAAGTTTTAAATACCTAGGGTTAATTTTTCAGAGTGATGGAAGAATTGATGGAGATGTTACGCATATAATTAATGTTGGTTGGTTAAAATGGAGAGGAGCATCAAGTATTCTTTGTAATAAGCATATATCATTAAAGTTAAAAGGTAAATATTATAGAGCAGCAATTAGGCCTGCCATGTTTTATGGTTTTGAGTGTTGGGCAGTTAATCATCAACATGTACAAAAGTTGTCTCTCACAGAAATGAAGATGTTGAGATGGATGAGTGGTCATACAAGAAAAGACCGTATACATAATGAGGTTATTAGAAACAAATTATGAGTGACACCAATAGAGGATGAAATGAGAGAATATCGTTTAAGATGGTTTGAACATATAGAAAGAGGATCAAAAGAAGAATTAGTAAGAAGGTGTGAAAAACTAAATTTGGAAAGTATTAAAAGAGGTAGACGACGACCACAAAAGTGTTAAAGAAATAATAAACAATGATCTAACTTATTGTGAGTTAAGTGCCAACATAGCACATGATAGGGATATGTGGAAACAAAGAATCCATGTACCCGACTCCGTCTAGTATGGGAAAAAGGCTTAGTTGTTGTTGTATGTACTGGTATCATGGGTTGCACCAATTTCAGTTATCTTACTGACAGCACGTGCCAGTTTGGATCACCAAGCACCTTGTTATTGTTCCTTTAAGACGGCGTTTTTACTTGACTGTTGATCTTCGAGCCGTCATATTTGTCTTTGCAGGAAGTCATAGATGAAAACGACGAAAAGTTGAGAGGATTAAGATTTGAGTGGGGGGAAGGCGTTTATGAAAGTGTAGTCGCTGCTATGAAAGAGTTGAATGAATACAATCCTAGCGGAAGATACATTGTTGAAGAAATATGGAATTTCAAAGGAAACAGGAAGGCATCTCTAAAAGAGGTTATTGCATACCTTGTCAGTCTTTCAAGACGCATAAGCGTGCGCGCAGGACGTGAGAGTCCTTATCTTGTATCACATCTAATATCGTTTCTTGATCCCTCCGTTCTCCAAACTCAGGAAACTTCTCCTTGTATCTGTGATTGTTTGGAATGAGTAACAATGAAAGTCCATTATGCTTCTGTAGTTTGTTCCCTCGTGGTTTGGCTTGAATCAACTGGCGAAAAGCTTGTTCATCACCTGGTATAGTGATTGTCCCCATTTTATGCGAGGGATTTGGATTAGCTCCCCGTGATAGTCTTCTGAAGACGAAACAAAAGCTGGGGGATCAGTCTTTTCCAGTGTTATCTATCCAAACGGGCACCATGAAGGGCTTCATAAGTGGGGTGCACAGCTGCTGAGGGTGACAAGCAACAGCTGCATGCTCAAGAGAGGGAGGGCGGAAGCTCCCATTGCTATCGGTCTCTCTAGATCTCTTTATCTGAGAAAAGACCCTCTCTTTCACACACACGCTCACAGTGACATTAAGAACGAAGAAGAGGACAACGTGGAAGAAACAGACAGAGACGGGTACAGGTTAATTGTTTGATCATTCAGTTTCTCAGTCACTAAATTAGTTTGACTACCTTGTTCCAAAATCTTAGGAAGAGTAATGCTTAGATTTTGGCTACGACCATTTCCTCACCCACTAAGATTACTCTCTCTCTGTGTGTGCGCCACAGTTGTGTGTGAAGCTTTCAAAGAAAGCTATTTAGGTGTGAACCATCTAACTCAAATTCTCATATTTAGGTACCGCTTAACAATCATGCATTAAATTCTCCATGATTCAAAATTTTCCTCCATAGGAAAATCCCAAGTTTTTCATGTACAAAATGCAGAAGCATGTGAAGTCAACCATTGCATGGCTTGTAACTGTTGAGGACAGGAAGAATGAACATGCTAAAGCGTTTTAAGGTGAGAGTTATTCTCTTTTGAATTCAGAGTTCCAAATCTCAAAAGCACAACCTCAATATCTCTAGCTTCCACCTTTTCTTATGTTCCTCCATTCTTAATGTGCTTAACTTAAAAGTTTGAACCATTGAAAACCTCTACTCATTACTCCATTCCCATTAGTTCTTGGTAACGGCAATGTCTATAAAAACACAAGGCATCTGCTACCTAAGGGCAGAATCCCCTGAAAGGCAAGATTGTTTACATCAGCGCTGACTCTCTCTCTAAAACACAAATGCTCCCCCGTCTTTGGCTCCCCAAAAGCCAATAAGGGATAACGTCAGAGAACTGGAGGCATCAACCAATGTTCAGTTGGTTCACACAGTTTGGCACTTGCTCCCCTTAAGTAAAGTTCCTGAGTTCAACCCTTCTGAATGGAGAAAGCTAGCTTCTGGGAGAGCTTTAACCCCATAGTGGTCCGACCCGGCTCAAACTGGATTAGTTGGAGTCCTTCGGGCTTCCCGGTACCGGCGGTATACTTCACCGGTTAAAATAAGCTGGCAACATCTTTTGTATCTCTCATTCTCCCAACAGTTGCAGTTCTACACTCGCAAAAACTATTCCCATCTTTTGACTCCCCACGACTGTAATCCACGGTTGAATTCCAACCCTATATTAAATGGTGGGATCTGGCTCTGATGGCTAGCTGCTCAAACCTAAAACAATTTCTAGATCCCCCGCGGTTTCTCAACCACCTCGCCCAGAAAAGGAAATGTGCATCTCCCCGTTTACGTGCTTACCTTTCTAGGGGTTGACAGTTGGCCCAGTCTAAAACCCAGAGTTAGTCTCAATTATCTGTGATAGCAGCAAGAAGTTCTTCTCATTGTGCTAACCCTATAGACTACCCCAACTTCTCTCACAAAGCAGCACGTAGGTTCCAACGCCACTCAAGATCCTTGACATCTATGGCTTGTTTGTGAGATGGTTTAGCTTTTGAAGATGAAATCTCAATAGTGAAAGTTTCGCTATCAGATTTAGACGTTTTCTCTCCTGCTTTCAAGCTTCTCGACTCACGATCATACGTATTCCTTCTCCACACGTACTGCTGCATCACCAACACCGACTCGGCCGCAAAATCCGACGAAGCCAAGAAATCTCCGATCACACCCAGCTCCGGATACTCGTTCCAATCCTCCATTCCCGACGTCATCGCCGATTCGCCTGTCTCCTGATGCCTTCCTACTATAAAAAGGTCATGTGTAGGATCCATTGCCTGCAATGTCGCCACCGTCTCCGGTCCCCCGGAAACCAGCTTCTCCGTATATGACACTGTCTTCTTCCCGGCCATCTCCATCTGGAATAGGCCAATGCAGTAGTCGTCAACTACTTTATCTCTATCATTATCCATCACAAAAGGAAAGTTGTTGTCATCTGTTAGCTTCATTGGCGTTGACTCTATCATAGATTCTTTGTGTTTCATGGCTTGTGAACGCGGTAGGAACCTAACAACAGTGAGTCTGACTCCTTGTTTAGCCATCCTTATTGCATAAGCAAGTGCCTCTCTGTCGTCGGGGCCGCCGAAGAACAAGACGGCGACATTTCGAAAAGCGTTTGTGGATGTTCTCATCAATCCTCGGTTCGCAAGAATTCCTACTGAACATGGTGCATTGGCAAGTATGTTGTGATTGACACTTCTGAAGTTCTGGATGCTGGATTCCGCAGCTTCGGAGAGTTGTTTGTGGAAAGGAATGATGATCAGGGCCGCGGAATTCTCAATTGCTAGATTATTGACATCTTCATGCATGGTGGAATACGGAGAGATCCTCATGTAATGCTCAACAATGACGTTCTCGCTAATCCATTGATGGCTCCCAAAGGCCATGTGAACTGGATCGAGCTCCGCCTTATCGGCAGCGCAGAGGGAGGCACCATGGATCATGGTGGTGTATCGATTGGTGGTGCGGAGGAGGCGGAGCGCGGAAAGCTTGATGGGGGACTTGGCGGTGGCTTGCGTTGCCTCGAGGAGGCTGATGAGGGTGGGAACCATCTGGTGGTCATGGAGGCAAGCCAGGATGCGGAAGGGGGAGTCGGACCTTAGGTGCTGTACTGCACAACAGTTGGTGTGGGCGGCGGCTGGCGGAGAAGTAGGGTTGTGCAGCAACTGTATGGTGAGGCTGATCACCCAGTTGAACATCATGATCCCACATAGCATGACAGTAAACGATTGCCCATCAAGTTTTTCACCCTGAAATTTGAAAATTTAAGCAATTTTAAGATCTAAGAACAATTCTTTCTAAGAAATGGTCCCTGTGCATATGCCATTGATGTGGCTATGTATAAAAGCCAGGAATCAAGTGATCTAGGAAATTATAAATCTAACACAAAAAGGCATGTGTTATGGCAAGATGAACACGAACATCATTCGGATCATCTATTGATATGTTTCTCGCAAGAAGAGGATATATAATAGCACCAACCGTGCGCGCTGTTGCCTCCCAACCCAGCATCAACGTGTCGACAATGCCTTTAGTACTCAAGAGAGCCCCAACCATAAAGCCGTCTCTAAGTGGTAAGTTGTAGCAGCGAGATATCAAGGCAACTACCACCTGCTTGCCGGCGTAGGTCAGCAAGAGGATGATCACAAGGCTCCAGTCATGAAAGTTCTCAAACACGATTTCGAAGTCAACGGCCTGCCCTAACTTCACTAGCACCAGGGGCACGAATAACACAGTGATATCCTCCATCTTCTTGATGAATGTGGCAGCCAGCAGGCCATTCGGCATTACAAAACCGCAAAGGAAAGCACCCGAGGTAATTTGCAGGCCAAGCATGTCCGTCATCAGAGAGACAAATGCGGTAGCAACCAGGATTAACCAAATGTAGATGTCTTTTGGATTGTTTCTGATTGGCCTTAGTATGAGACGAGAAAGTGCATACATCAAAACTGTGAAGGCCACTCCTGATAGATAAAAAATATTGCAGAAAGGAACTAAAATTGTAAGTCATTGGTATCATGACAGCCCAAAAGAATTAAAAGAGAGAGGTTTCTTTTTGTATACCCTTATATAAATTTGAACAAATAATCAAGTTTGAATCTTGATGGTAGAAGAAAAGATGAAGTTTTTACAGTTGGGCAAATTTGGGTCACCAGAGAGAGAATTCTAATTAAAGACTAAATGGTGCCACAACATATTTCGGTTGTTCATCATTGCAACAACGTGTTTGGCAGCATTTGGCAGGCATTTATGGTTTCTATCTTGTGCCACCGAAAGGACCACGTACTACACCACTGCATGCAGAGAGTTGTCTCATCAGCAGGAGTCTTCGACTGCCATGTGGTGAATTTGACGCCCACGGCGTTTATGTGAGGTGGGTATTACGAAGCGGGTGTTCAAGGAAACGATGAAACGGAAACAACCCATTGTTTCTAATTTTCTCAAACCCATGGTTGGAGCCGAACCATCACAACCAAACTGAACCATATATGTTATATAGATAACGTATTTAGTTATACATATAATTGTATACAATTATTTATGCATATAAAGAGGTTATAAACTTATATATGTATAAATAATTATATACATTTGTATTTATACTTAAATTCATAAGATTTTATATAGCTTATAGATCTGAGATTCTGAACATATGAGGTCCCTTTATTTATTTATCAAAACCAAATCTAGAACCCATTGTTTCTCACTTTCTCAAACCCATCTCCCTCTTTCTTTACCTCTTGAGTTCTTCGCGTGTTCTTCGATATTTCTCAATCTCTATATTTGGAACGTGAGGGGCCCTATTCAAAGTGGATGCAGGCTAATATGTTCTCTCTCTCTCTCTCTCTCTCTCTCTAAGGTTTTGCAAATCTTATATTCGAAAAAAAAGGAAAAAAATCTTTTGGGTCTTGTGTTAACAAGATTTTTATGCATCGTCAACATCTTTTGACCGTTTTTATCTCTACTATCAAAAAGCAACACATTTAGATCTTCTTTTATATTAGTATAATAAATATCAATGAGCTTTGTTGAATAATATCACCTTTAAAGATAAAAAGGAGAAGATGGGTGTTCATTGTTCTTAAACATGCAGCTACGGTTTCTTTTTTTTGCTTTATAAGATTATGGGTGGCTAGATTGCATTGGTAGTGTTTGGTTTTCTAAGTTCGTCTTAATGAGCTAAGATGATGGGTTCTCATGGTTTGACGTTTCAGTTGCATTGTTGGTGTTCGGTTTTCTTCGTATTAATAAAATCGTGGTTCAGCTACGAACCAAACTGGGACCGAGGTTAGGTTCGGTTCTATCGTGACGTAGGATGATTGGCTCTTTTGGCGTCTCAATTGTATTGGTGGTGTTTGGTTTTCTTTTTATTAATGGAACTGTGGAACCAAAGTTTGGTTCTATATATGCACTTTTCGGTTCTCAAAGATTGAGAACCAATTATAATGGTTTGCTTTGAGCCAGAACAAACAAAGATGCCCAAGAGAATAGGGAGTGTAGAACAATACCAATAATCACTCTATATAAAGGAACCAATGGATGCCCGGGCACTGGTGCAACCGCGAGAAGGAAGTTGGTGAGCACGGCCAGCATGATATGAGAGAAGGTAGCCGTAGCCATCGCGACCCTTGCAAACCTTAAGTGAAGGACCTTGTGTTGCACCACCAAGCTTGCCAACACCGCCGTGCATGGAGGTCCTATTAACGTGCCAACGAACAAGGGGTTGGTGTCGCACCTCATACTCTCTGGTACCACCAAGTTCACCGCAGAGGTGGTACCGTAGGCTAAAGTGTAGGTGCAAACAATGGCAGCCGAAGACAACACCACCGACTGCTTATCTATCTTCTTTATGACGGATTCAGCGTTCAGCTGTATGCCCATAAGGAAGAACCAAAATATGAGGCCGAGATTCCCCACGGAAGAGGAAACAGTCTCACCGTATGGAGTGAAGAGAGCTTGCATCACGTTTGGCGCCACGCGGCCAAGAAATGAAGGGCCAAGAAGTACAGACGTCTGAGATTCATCAACACTCAAATGTGTAAAAAGATTATATATATTGAACATGAACCATAGTTTACAAGCTGAGTTTGATCAAAATTATGTGTTTTAGAACTTGGGGGTCGAGATTTCAATACCCTGGGCGTCGTGTACAATCTGGTAGAATTCCACCTAATTAGCCCCAAATTGCCAATTTAAAAAATAACAAATTTTGAAAAGGGTTTTGCATTTAAAAAAGGAAGTGCTAACCCTAATTTAAAAAGTGTTAACTTCAATTTTATTTTATCAATAAATATACTCATTGAATGTATTCATTGGAATAAACTAACTCATTGAATGTTAATCAACCAGCTTACTATGGAATAAATATAAATATATTCATTGGCACTAAGATCGCAACGGCAAGCAATCAGTTGTTCAATATTTTATTAGTTCTTGCTGCAAAAGGAATATTAATCATACGCTTTGGTTAGTAATTGAAGCATGTGATGTCACCTTATTTTAATTAGTAATAATATTTATTGAGAAGTTAAAGTAAATGGATTATGCTTATAATAAATCAAACTTTGATGATCCATCAAATCGTTCGTCGTACAATAAATAAATAAATAAATAAATAAATAAATAAATATATATATATATATATATATATATATATATATATATATATAGAGAGAGAGAGAGAGAGAGAGAGAGAGAGAGAGAGAGAGAGAGAGAGAGAGAGAGAGAGAATTGTGGGGTACCATGATGTCAATGGAAATTCGGGGCATCATGAGGGGTTTGAGGAGGAGCTGTATGGCGCGGGTGGTACATGTAACGATAAGCAGCTGCATAGAGAAGATGGACAAGGTGGATCTCATGGGGTTACCTCCCATGATCCATGTTTCGCTGAGGACCGATGTATTGCCTACGCATGTGCCCTCTCCCAAGCTTCCCATCTTCCTCTGTCTCTCTCTCAACAAACCAGAGAGAGAGAGAGAGAGAGAGAGAGAGAGAGAGAGAGAGAGAGAGAGGGTCACGAAGAGGAGAGGTGTAACTGTATATATATTATTTAAGAAAAGCAAGTCCTGAAATATTTGCCTTAAAAAGAATTAGGTAATGCGTGGAAGCTCTTTTTTGAGGGGTTAAAAGAACTCGGGCCGTCAGGCAAATCTTCTATTTATAAATTAGACAACGCGGAAAAGCTGCTTTTGAGGGGTTAGAATAATTCATTATAAAGCTCAAATGCTAGGACAAGTAGACTTATCAGGAAAGACTGTTGTGTAACTGTAAAATTTTCATCTGGAGATGGATGCGTTAAGATTGCTGATCGATCGGAGCTGACATGCTTCGTTTGATCATGGTTAAAAACCCAACATGAAGAAAGGTTCTTGAATTGGAGGTTGTCAACCACCAAATTCTGGCCATCTTGCCCAATTTCAGGGACACATGAATCCCCATATTTGACTAAATTTTGGGTCCACCCCTTTCTAATCTTTACTAAGATTAGTTGGTGAGTCCCCTGCTCTCTCTCTCTACAAAGAATTCCGACCACAAAAGAAATCTAATTTTGAGAGAAAAAATAACAGGCTGAAAATATAAGGAAGTTCATGATTAACCAACTTAATATAGCAAACACCAAAAGGTAAATCAGTTCTCCAGTGACATTTATGATCTCAATCAATCTGGTAAAAAGTTAATTAAACGTGTAATTTACATGATGAAGCAGCTATATGTGCCATTACTTGACAAAAAAAGGCTAGGTGACAAAATGAAATGCTTGGCATTCATGCAGTGATCAACAAAGTCTCTTTAGGCAGTTGAGAATGAATCTCCTAAAACTGTAGTACATTGCCTTCTTACAACTATAGAGTTGCTGAAAGGATAGAAATGTTCGCAAAACTTTTATTCCCGCTAGGGTCCAACTCAAAAGAAACTTAATGTTGAAGGTCTCAGGTTCAATACCACGGAGTTTGCATGTCCTGTATACCTAACTTCGTTTACTAACAGAAAAAGAAATTCCGAGACTGGTATGCATCATGGACATCACAAGTTCGTGCAGGTTCATGTCAAGTAAAATGATTTTGAATTGAACACACACTTTCAGGCCATAGCTAATTAATTGCTCAAGAAGAAAACAAGTAAAAGAAATTTTCTATCAAAATCAGAGTCGATTGTTGTGCATGAAGATGAATAAAACCAAGATGATATACAAACAAGTAAAAGAAGGTTTCTATCAAAATCAGAGTCCATTGTTGTGCATGAAGATGAATGAGACCAAGATGATATAGAAACCCTAAAATGAAAAACCATTTTCACATAAATCCTATACAGCTGCAGGAGAAGACTATTCATAGAAGAATTGCTACCGAAATCATCGAATTAGCATTTATAAGGTTGCAGGTTGTATCGGGATCCGGTCCTTCTCGGCCCTGGAAAATGCATGGTCATGCCAGAGAATACTTGAGAATACTTGAAGCCGGTTGTGCTGTGCTCAGCAGGTTCACAGGCCCGTTTTATTGGGTCGGCATGAGAATACTTGAATTTAAGTCTTAATTTTAAAAGCTTTATCAGGTCTTTACCCATAAAACCTTGTTCCAACAAAGGTATCGAAAATCCAAATCTGAAAAAGGTTAAGGTTCACAAACACGGTGGAGGAGATTTATACCAGGCCTCATCTCGCCTCCCGTTGCAATCTGTATGACGGGCCGATAGCATGTTGTATGGGTATTGCTCCGCCAAAACCACCACTATTCTTTTCTTTTGGTAGTTATCGAGTAAGGTGATTGTCTCTCTAGTTTGTTAACTTTGTGTGGCAGTTTGAATCACATATCTGGCGAGTTAACATGTGTAAATTGAAGTGTAAAAAATTGTGATTTGTGGTCGTGATACATTAAAACTCACAAAATTTTCAGATTAGTGATTGTGAAATTCTTGTTTTTCTAATTGTTGGATCATATTTTTGCTTTTTGTTGGAGATCTTATCATCTTGACCTTTCCTAAAGGAAAGGCTGCAACAATTAGTCCTCATGAATCACACTAATTATAGCATTTTGTTTTGAAAAAAAAAAGCCAATGGGAAAAACTTAAAGTTCTTACCAAGAAAATATATCCAGCAACAATCGACTTTGTTCTGTTTGGACCATTTTGAGAGGCTACCTTGAACCTTCTCATTTTATTTCATAACATCCAAATTTTTAAATGTTATATTTTCAATTTTTTACCCTTTTAAGAGAATTGCACCTCGATGAATAAAAGGTTTCTGTGCATTGTTAGTTCGATTACTTTGATATTTCTTAGAGCTGCTAAGTGTTATTAATTTGAAAAGCAATTAAACAAGTTATTAAATAATATAACATGTTAGGTTTTTGTGTATTGTTGAAGCGACATTGTTAGCTCCATTATTTTTATACTTCGATGTTAAATCAATCTTTATCAATGATATGCTTCTTTCTGTTATCGTGCAAGCTCTGTTAGCTCCAACTTCAATTAAAAGAAATTGGTTACATGACTTTGATCCAATTTACACCGGTATTATGTCATTACTTAGCTGATCTTCATGATCATTTATAAATTTCTTTTATTTTTTAAGTATATTATTGTTGATTTCATTACTAATTAGTTGTTCTATCTTTTTAGATGAAGATGAAATAATATCTGAAGAAGTTTTGTCTATGCAAGATTCAAATGTTCAATTGAGGGTTGTCATCCTTATTGACTAAACTGATAGTTTTTATTTTATATTGACTAAACTAAGAGGTGTCATCTAGCTTCTGTATTAATTTTGTGTCGAAGTCATGCGATGTAATTGTAGTGCTATTTATATGATGAGAATCGGATGTTAGCTGGGGTTCTTTTGCTTAATTCTTCAACATAACAAATTGTTGATCTATACGTGTTCTACAGCTATATTTTGCATGTTAAGCGTTTCTTCTGTTGTGTAGGCTTTCGTTTCTGTATTAATTTTTCATTCCTATATTATCTTTTTTAAAATAAGATATAACACTTTGTAATGTGAAGAAATGTGGAATGCCATGAAATTAATTTGTCGATACCTATGTTTTGACTTTGTCATTTTTCTTTCTTTTACTTGTGTTTCAATTGAAGTAGGACTCATATTATCTGAATTCATTCAAATAATCTTTTTAGACTGACCCACTAAAAAGCTTGCTCTTTAGTATGTGGGCTGGGCTGGCCCTTGACCCATCAAGGATTGGGCCGGGCCAGCATTTTACATGCCCGTGCAAAATGCTGCCCGTCCTGGCTCACATTTTCCTATTGCACATAATTTTCTGGTGGGTTGGTGAACGAAAATTTTATTGTTAAATTGTATGTTACAGGAAGTTGTAGACGAATCCAACAAAAACCTTCGAGGATTCAGATCCGATTGAGGGAAGGATATCTATCAAGCCGTCGGCCATTTTATGAAGGAATTGAATGAATACGAACGTAGTGGGATGAAATGTGGAATTTCAAGAAAAATAGGAGGGCCTCATTAGAGGAGAATTATTGGTTGCTTTCAGCAAGGAATGTAACCGTCGGACCGTTACTGGAATTTACGGTAACCGTTCGGATTTAGCCTCTCAAAAGAGAGAAACCCAATGTGCAAAGCCAGGAGACGAGGAGCAGGCATTGCCCCATAAATAGAGCAGTGCGTATAAAGAAAACAGAGAACAATACAAAAGAAATACAGTCTCTTTGGATAAGGCTGCTGTGAGGAAACCTCAAATCGCCATTTTCACCATTTTCGTTGCTGCAGATCGTTTGAAGCTTTTGACGTAGGAAGGAGACGCAGGTTTTTCGGTTATCGAAAAACAACAGAATTAGTTAGAGCCTCAAAGATCCGTCAACATTGGTATCAGGGCCTCGGTTATTTGACCCTGCAAAAAAGAAGAAGGAAGAAACGATAGGATAAGCAAATGTTCTCGAAAAAAGAAAAGCAGAGAAAAAAATGAGAGAGAAAGGGGGAAAGAAAGGGAAAGAGGAGGCAAAAAATGAGAGAGAGATTGCAACAAATAAACTGCGACAGGCGAAAACTGTCACAAGCCAGAGGGCGGACAAAAAAAAAAGGCCACGATTGCCGCAGGCCAGAGAGCGGGCCAGAACCTCCGTAAGCCAGAGTGCGGATCAGAAAAAGGTCACGACCGCCACAGGCCAGAGAGCGGATCAAAATCACCGCAGGCTAGAGGGCGGATAAGTAAGAAGCCCAGAACCGTCGTAGGCCAGAGAGCGGACGAACGCCCTCTCTCTTGACAACCTCCCTCTCTCCCTCTTTGTCGCTGGCTACGGTCGAAAAGGAAAAAAAAAAGGAGAAGGGGAACACCGTCGTCAGTAACAACTGAACTCCCTCTCTCTCTCCCTCTCTTCCCGGTTAAAATAAGGCAAGAAAAAAAAAATTGCCACGCGGTTTTGAGAAAATCGTGAGCCAAAATCGGCGGTTTCTCAAAAACCACCTTGGGCAGTAGATTGAAAAGTTCGTTCTGCCCCGATCGTTTCTCAAATTTTACAGTTTGCCGTTGAAAAATTATGAAAATATCCAGATATTTTTAGGTAAAAAGATTGTTTTGCCCTTACTATGCAAAAAGTCACTTTCATCCTCTAGCGGTTTGTAAAAATTATAAAATATCAGAGTTGTTGTTTTACATTAATGCCCTTCTTTGTTTAAACTATTATAGTTCTGTCATTCAGTCAAAAGATAGGTTTGCTCCTTTACTTTTGAAAAAATTATATATTCGGTTTGGGTTTAAAAAATTACAGTTTTAACCCTAAACAGTTCTGAATTTTACAAAAATACCAAAGAGTAATTCTACAAGTATGTCCTTAGGTTTTTTAGTAAATTTGAAAAGAGGAAAGATAGTTAAAATTATGGTTTTACTCCTAGTATTATTTGAAAATTCAAAGGCAAAAATTCTTTGGGAAAATTTCAAGTTTGTCCCAAGATGCTTATGAAATTGTCGTTAGTTTGTTTTCATGATATTATGGATCGTTCTATCCTTACTATGTGTGCTTTTTGTTTGGTGTTTGTTTCCTTTTTAGACCATTTAATTGTTATTATTGTCAAACACATAAAAATGAGCTCTATAATATGTGTTTTTGAGTTGGCAAAAGCTGAGAAGTTGAACGGTCTTAACTTTTAAACATGGAAGATGGGAATCCCACTAGCTCTAACACTTAAAGGTGTTGAGTATGTGTTGAAGGAAACTGTGCGTCCGCAACCTCTAGACGCAATTAAGCAACAAGTAAAAATGTATAAAGGATGAAATTATAGCAAGGGCAATCATGTTGATCTATATGGAGGATGACTTGATTAGGGTCTTCAAAGAATACGAGACTACCAAAGAGTTGTTTGACTCAATAACAGTTAAGTATGACATAACTATCAAATTACATGTGCAGTTGTTACTGCAAAAGTACAACTCCTTCAAAATGAAAAAAGGAGATAATGTAGTAGAACATCTAAACAACATGTTAGTAATGACTAGGGACTTAACCATGACAAAATCAGTCATCTCCGAACCGATGCAGATATCAACGATATTAAACAGTCTACCCCTTTCATAGAACATGATAACCACTGCCCTAAGTTATCCCTCAAACTAGCAATGGAGCAAGAACATATGATCAAAAACAAGAAAAAAAAAGTTGCTAGTGGTGCAAGATGAGATAGGGTCTAGCTCCAAACTCAACCAGAAGAAAAATAAACCAAACAAGAAGTTTTGCAAGAATAACAAGAAAAGCGGTCAAAATTTTAAGAAATCGAAAAAAACAACTTCTCGAGTCAAGTATTTCAACTGCGGAAAGATGAGATACTATAAAAGGGATTATCGCAATAAGAAAGGTGGAGGAAACAACCCACAATGCGAACAGTCGGAGAAGCAGGACATAATCTGCGTGATTTAAGAGTGTTTGTATATAGACCACCCAATGATAGGTTGGTGGATAGATTCCGGAACTACATGACACATCTCAAAGACCAAGGAAGGGGTAATAGATCTGAAAGAGTACAAACCCGACGAATATTGAGTCTACATGGAAAATAATACCTTCTCAAATGTTTTGGGTATTGGGTCTTTCAGAATATTCGTAAAAGCCAAACCGATTGTATTGACTGATGTATTAATTATGCCATGTATAAGGTGCAATTTAGTCTCGGTCCTTGCCTTAGTAAAGAAAAGTTTTGAGGTCAGGTTTATTCCTAGCAAAGTAACTGTGGAAATGCATGGGAGAATACTATTCTCTGGAAAATTTGATGTACAACATGGATTGTTTAAGTTTAGTGATAATGAAATTGGTACTTCTTCTGCTTATATTGAGAGTGTCTTTACTGTTGATGTGAATATATGGTATAAACGCCTTGGGCACATAAATCTGTAAAAGTTGAGAAAATTATCTAACTTTTACTTATTGCTTGGATTTGAGGAAAATACTTTTAACAAGTGCAAATCTTCTATACAAAGAAAGATGACAAGAAAAGTTTTTCTTAAGGAATCAACAAGGGCAACAACCCTGTTGGAGGTTATTCACATGGATTTATGTGGACCCTTTAGAGTAAAGTCACATTGTAGAAAATGTTATTTTATAATTTTTATCGATGATTACTCTAGATATATGTATTTATATCTCTTGGCGCATAAATGTGAGGCACTGGATGCTTTTAAAGAATATAAGCAAGAAGTGGAAAGCAGATTAGGGCATTCAATCAAAGTCTTAAGATCAGATAGAGCTGATGAATATACCTTGGCATAATTTCTTGAATTCTATAAAGACTTTGCTATTCCAAAGCAAAATACAATACCCAGGATACCTCAACAAAATGGTATAGTTAAAAGATACAACAGAATCTTATTGAATATAACAAGGTCAATGTTAATAGATGCCTCAAAATAGTGTAGTTGAAAGATACAACAAAACCTTGTTGAATAGGCACTATAACAAAACAAGTTTACTGTAAAAAGGTCACTAAAATCACCGCGTACAATACAATTGCGAAATGTTGAAACCTATACAAAGGGTTTTTCGCAAATGTTGATACATATTCTCCAATTGCGAAATTTTTATCCATACGAAAAATCCTGGCAATATCTGCATATTATGATTTGGATTTACATCAGTTATATGTAAAGACAACATTTACATATAGGTTGAGAACTGACAACATCCTGGCAATATCTTCTAAATGGAGATTTAGAAGAAATCATATATATGCAGCAACTTGAAGGATTTACGGTTGAAGGCCAAGAAGATAAAGTATATAGGTTGAGAAAATCCCTATATGGCCTGAAACAATCACCTCGCCAATGGTATTTGACATTTCAAAATGTCATTATAGAACTTGGGTTTGTGGCTAATAAACTTGATCACTGTGTATATGCCTGGAACAGTGGGAGCCACTTTATCATCTTATCATTATATATAGATGACATATTATTGATCGGAAACGACAACGAGATGATTGTCAAAACCAAGTCATGGTTGAATTCCAAGTTCGAAATGAAGGATATGGGGGAAGCATCCTATATCCTGGGAATAAAGATTTCTCGAGATAGAAAATCTAGACTCTTATGCCTGAGTTAGGAGAGATATATTGACTATATACTGAAGAAGTTTAAAATGGGTGAATGCAAGTTTGCTGATATACCTGTTGTAAAAGGGATCAAACTAAGTAAGGTTGATTGTCTCAGTGAAGGAGACGATAAGCCTAATGTTCCTTATGCACAAGTTGTTGGTAGTTTGATGTATGATATATTGTGTACATGACCTGATATCAGCTTTATTGTTGGTCTTGTAAGTAGATATCAAATTAATCCTAGTTGGCAGCACTGGGTAGCTGTGAAAAGGATTTTAAGATATCTGAAAGGAACAAAAGACTTGAAACTATGTTTTCAAGCAGATGAACTAAAAGTGGTAGGATACTCAAACACTGACTTTGCTAGGAGCAAAGATGACAACAAATCAACCTCGGCACAAATATTTTTATTTGGAGGTGATGCTATTTCTTGGGCATGTAAGAAATAGGGATGTGTAGCATTGCATACACAGGAAGCTTAGTATGTAGCTTGCTGTATGGCTGCAACGAGTGCTGTCTGGATAAGCCGCTTTATAAGAGATTTGAAGTTGAAAATAACCAACAAGCTAGTTGTTATTTACTGTGATAACAATGCAATAATTACTCTTGCCAAGAGTGAAGTTGATTGCTCAAAAAGCAAGCATATAATGGTGAAATACCACTATGCTCATGATATGGTTATGAGAAAGGAAATATTCATCTCATACATGCCAACAAATGATATGTTGGCAGACCACTAAAGGCATAATAGAGGAACTTTTCTCAAGACATGTTACAAACATGGGTTTGAGGTATGTTTGATTGTTGTGTAGGGAAATAACCACACAACGGATAAAAGTGTTGTATAAGTAAATAACCATACAACGAACAGATTATTGTGAAGGAAAATAACTACACAACAGGTATTGATTGCTGAAGCAATCATGAATTGATATTACTAGGTAAACTCTGGAAAAGTGAGAGAAAAACCAGTATGTCAGTGCACTTGGCTCGAATGGCCAAGTGGGAGATGTTACAAGAGTTACGGTGGCCATTCTCGACAACTCAGTCCGGTAACAGCTGAACTGGTCATCCAGACCGTTACCGAAGGCAGGAGTTACAGATAGGGACAGAAATGTAACCGTCGGACCGTTACCGGATTTTACAATAATCGTCTGGATTCAACTGCTCAGAAGAGGAAAACCCAGTATGAAAAACCAGGAGACGAGGAGCAGACATTCTATAAATAGAGCAGGGCGTATAAAGAAAACAGAGAACAATACCAAAAAAATACAGTCTCCCAGTCTCCCTGTATAAGGCTGCTGTGAGGAAACCTTAAATCGTCATTTCCACCATTTTTGCTACTACAGATCGTCTGAAGCTTTTGACGCAGGTAGGAGGTTTTCCGATAATCGGAAAACAACAGAATCAGTTAGAGCCTCGAAGATCCGTCAACACAGGGTGGGTGTTCGTTTTGCTGTTTTGGTGTCGCTCATGACTGTTACGTATAATCAGTGACATGAGTTTCTTTCGAGGTCTTCTAAATGTTCTGATGAATATTTGTCTCACTTGGAATGTACTGTACGCGGTGATTTTGGTGACCTTTTCACAGTAAACTTGTTTTGTTGTAGTGCCTAGAGAACTTGCTTTTTGATTATCTGAGCCTCTTTTTGATATTTTTCAGTGGTTTCAAGCAACCCATCTGTGAATACTTGGGACTGTTATTGTATACAAAATCTATTTGCGATTGGGCTCTGAAGATTTAGACTTCTCTTTATGTCAATCATTCCTACTATTTCCTATACGAGAAAGATCGTTGAATCCCAATGAGAATTTGAAGTTCTGTTTGTGTTAGTTTAACAAATTCTTGGTATTGACTAATACGCAGATGATTGTATTGTTGAAGAACTAAGCAGTACGAATAAGGTTTTCATGAAAGAACTACAAATATCATGCGATAGAATTAGATGAATGCAATACAAATTATGGAACTGAATTGGGGGACGTTATTTGCAGTTTCTTCCATTGGCACATGAAGCCAGATAATATTTTCAAATGTTAACTAAATGTTGATTAAATAATAAAACCAGAAATACATTTTATCACTACAAGTAGGTCGTTAAGAAGAAATCTATAAACTTCAGATAGAGAGAGTGGATCATCGGGGACACGGGGCTCGACCTGTAGCCCAAATTGGTCCCTCTCTCAAGTTCAGGCCAAGGGGCAAAAGCCCAAAACTCAACTGCTTCGGTTTGGATGTGGATCAAAGTGTTGGATTCTCGGGCAGAGGAACGAAGGACAAACGAGAAAACACCAACTAGTTACCAGAGAAGTACCCATAAAAGGATAATGGAGTCTGACAAAAGGCCACCGCGGATATCACGGGGCTCAACTTAACGACGCGGCTTTCCACCTGACCTTTTCTCCTCTTTCGAAATAGCATCCTTCAAACCGCGTGATGCATTCAGTGCCTTCAACAAGAAGAGAGAGAGAGAGAGAGAGAGAGAGAGAGAGAGAGAGAGAGAGAGAGAGAGATAATAATATCATTAATCACATAATGTGACGCATAAATTTGATGGCTCTTTGACTCACTTTTGTGTTAAAGAAAGAGGTAATTCCAAACACAACCTTTGTCTTTTTATATAATGTTGGGTGTGCTTGATATCAACTGTGAGTGTGTTTTTCGTGTCAGGTTCTCATAATATGTTTGAATCGTGATCAGCTTATAACTCGTTTTCGGTTTCATGTAATGTATCAAATCGCTAGATTTTGCATTTCAAATTCGATCAGCTATCCAAACCAATCCCTTCACGCTCTCATAACTTTCTCCTTCAATTAGATCAGCATAAAGATCATCCTTCATTTAGAAGTTTCTATTATGAACAGCATACAAAAGATGAAAGATCTACCCCAAGCCTAGGTGTGGACTGAACTGAAAGACAAATGATCCAAACAGTGCGTTCAAAAACCAATCCATCTCAAGGAACAATGCACCAGCAGTTTGGCATACCAATTAGCAACACGATGGTCAAGCAGGAAGAAGAGAAGCAAAAAAGCTTTTTCGTTTCTTGGGAAAAAGATCGACTACTTTTCCAGACAAATACAACAACAACAACTAAGCCTTTTCCCATACTAGATAGGGTCGGCTACATGGATTCTTTGTTTCCACAGATCCCTATCGTGTGCCATGTTAGCTGTTAACTCCCAATAAGCTAGATCATTCTTTATTGTTTCTTTCCAACACTTTTGTGGTCGTCCTCTACCTCTTTTAATACTTTCTAAATTTAGTTTTTCTAACCTTCTTACAGGTTCTTTTGATTTCTTTCTATATGTCCAAACCATCTTAAACAATGTTCTCTCATTTTATCCTCTATTGGTGCCACTCCTAATTTGTTTCTAATAACCTCATTATGTATACGATCTTTTCTTGTATGACCACTCATCCATCTCAACATCTTCATTTCTGTCACAGACATCTTTTGTACATGTTGATGATTAACTCCCCAACACTCAGAACCATAAAACATGGTAGGCCTAATTGCTGCTCTATAATATTTACCTTTTAATTTTAATGGTATCTTCTTATCACAAAGGATACCTGATGCTCCTCTCCATTTTAACCAACCAGCATTTACTCTATGTATAACATCTCCATCAATTCTTCCATCACTCTGAAAATTTGACCCTAGGTATTTAAAACTTTCCTTTTGGGGAATGCAATGTGTGCCAATTTTAATTTCTATGTCCTTTGAAGTAACCAAATGATCAAACTTACATTCCATATATTCTGTCTTTGTTCTACTAAGTCGGAGGCCTTTGCTTTCTAATGTTTCTCTCTATAGTTCCAATTTTCTATTAACTTTTTCCTTAGACTCCTCCACTAATACAGTGTCATCTGCAAATAACATACACCAAGGTACTTCATCTTGAATATGTTTTGTTAACTCATCCATCACCATTATAAATAAGTATGGACTTAAAGTTGATCCTTGATGTAACCCAATATTAACTTCAAAGAAGTTTGTCGTTCCTTCATGAGTCCTCACACATGTTTTTGCACCATCGTACATGTCTCTTATAAGGTTAATATATGTCAATGGGATACCTCTTTTTTCCAAAGTTCTCCAAAAAACCTCTCTCGGTACCCTATCATAAGCTTTTTCTAGATCAATAAATATCATGTGAAGGTCTTTCTTTTTTGCTCTACAATGTTCTATAAGACGTCTCAAAAGGTGAATCGCTTCAATAGTAGATCTGCCTTGCATGAATCCAAATTGGTTCTCTGTTGTACTTGATACTTGTCTTAACCTACGTTCGATAATTCTTTTCCATAATTTCATAGTATGACTAATTAACTTGATACCTCGATAATTCGCACAATTTTGAATGTCTCCCTTGTTCTTATATATGGGTATAAGTGTACTTGCTCTCCATTCCTCGGGCATCTTTTGGTTTTTCCATATTTCATTAAATAGTCTTATGAGCCAAGTGATTCCTATTTCTCCTAGTATTTTCCAAACTTCTATAGGAATATTATTTGGTCCTACCGATTTACCACCCTTCATATGTTTAAGAGCCTCTTTGACTTCATTCTTTTGAATACGTCGGTAGAAATTGCGGTTTATATACTTTTCTGACTTGACTAAATCTCCTAAACTAATACTAACATCTTTATTTTCATTAAAAAGATTATAAAAATAGTTTTTCCATCTATTTCTTATATCATCATTTGCCACTAGAATTTTTTCATCCTTGTCTTTTATACATCTAACATAATTAAGATCTTTAGTTTTCTTATCTCTAGCCCTAGCTATCCTAAAAATATCTCTTTCTCTTCTGAGTTGAGTTTTTTATATAAGTCCTCCCAAATCTTAGCTTTTGCTTCACTAACGGCCTTTTTCGCTTCCTTCTTTGCTTTCTTATAAGCTTCTAAAGTTTCACTAGTTTTCTTAGCATAATGTAATTTGTAACATGCCCTGTTTGCCTTGATTTTATTTTGTACTACTTCACTCCACCACCAAGCTTCTTTTTGTGTCGGTACACCTCTCTTAGATACCCCTAACACATCTTTCGCCACTTTGCTAATATGTATAGCCATATTGTTCCACATATCACATGGTGTGCCAACATAATTCTAAACATCTCCTTGAAGGACTTTCTATTTAAATATATATTCTTTCTCGTTTTTGAGGTTCCACCATTTAGTCTGAATAGCTCGATGCACTCTTTTCTTCTTTGTCTATTTTTTTATTTGTAAATCCATAACTAAAAGTCGATGTTGGGTTGTTAAGCTTTCTCGTGGAATTACCTTACAATCTTTACAACATACTCTATCTTTTTTTCTACAAATAAAATAATCAATTTGTGTTTGTGATAAGCCACTCTTATAAGTAATTAAATGTTCATCTCGTTTTTTGAAGATTGTATTGACTTTAATGCCATAGCAAAATTTAAAATCTCCCTACCTTCCTCGTTTATATCCCCAAAACCAAAGTTTCCATGAATCCCTTGATATCCTAATGCCTCTTTACCGACATGTCCATTTAAATCTCCTCCTAAACAAATCATCTCACTTTGTGGAATCTTTTGAAACACCTTATCTAACTCTTTCAAAAAGACAGTCTTTATACTATCTTCTAGTCCTACTTGGGGTGCGTAAGCACAAACTATATTCAAAACCTCTGCTCCTAATACTAATTTGTCACCATATCGTTGTATGTCTACTGCACTCTCCTTTAAATCTTTATTTATGATAATACCAACTACTTTTCCAGACAAATGCAGAACCAATATACATTTTGGAAGTACTCGTAGAAGCACATACCAATATACATTTTGGAAGTAATCGTAGAAGCACATAAGAGGAAAAGGGTAACAGATCTGGGAAAACAAGTGAGCCCACCAAACACAGGATATGGGAAATTTGGCAAATGGAAGATAGGGAAGCTAATTAAGACGTGAATATGATACACGAAGAAAGCAAAGCAAGTTTCCCTTTCACTATACTTTTCCATCGAAACATTCCCGGCCCCGCATTTCCTGTCCTGTGCACTTACTGCCTATGGTCCCTACTGAAGGGAAAGAGAATTTACAGAGAGAAACCATGGCCACAATTATGTCTGCGATAGTAAGGTAGGCCAAGCACGCTAGCGAGAAAAATTGCAGAGATCAGCCGTGGGCCAGTTATATCTGCTGCAGTCAGATATGCCAAATGAGTGTGTAATGCAATAACTTTTTAGCATTGTACATCATAACAATACAATCTTATGCTGTCTTCTCCGTTGATAGTCTTCACTGAGGCATTAATATAGCACTCATTATGCATTTGATCTTTTGATCAAGTTCACCGCTGTTTGCTGTGGAAATATGTACACCAAGCTCAAACTATCTTTAGTTGATAGCCAGCTCATATAGATCACCTCATAAACACCAAAGGAAACATGAGCATGCGGAGAGATGAGGGGGAGCTGGGGAATCGATTCCCCACTTTTCCCCTCATTCTATCTCCTTCCACCTCTCTTTCTCTCTCTCTCTCTCTCTCTCTCTCTCTCTCGGTGACACAAAAGAGAGCCATCAATGAAGTGTGTTGTGTAAGTGTTTGTATGCCGAAAATGAAGGCAAAGCGTTTCTCCAGAGTTTTCCTTTTCTTATCACTTAAGATTGTATGAACTTTTGTCATCATGTGAGATTATATTATTTTTACATTGGAAGATCTCTATGCCTTTAGGAAGCCCCCTTCTTTGACGAATGCTTCTGTGGGAAGACCCGACCGATGAAGTTTCATCTTTCGCCGAAAGATGAAAAATAGAACATGAGCAATGCAGTTGGTTTAATCATGTAAAGCTATTTAGTAAGGAATGCAGAACCAAAGATCTGATTTGACTACGAGTTTAACTTGGGCTTCAACGGTCGACATCCAATCAAGGTAAAGAACAGAAGAATGTGCAAAAACCATAGTTTTCATTAATCATAAAAGTTTACAACTACACATATAAGCCATAATAACAAGGATAAAAAACCATATCATGGCATACAACCCTTCACCTAAAGCCACAATCATGAAGAAAAACCATATTATTACGACACTCAACACCTCCTAAACTTTCCGCCGCTGCGGGCTACACCTTTTGCAGCCACTTCAGCGAACCCCTTTCTCATCTCGCAGCCAACTTCAGCCACAACACTTTAAGATCACAATCTATTTCTCCCTCCAACAAAAATCGATCCTTGATCTATAAACTCCTACTAGTACTTACTGTCTAATGCACTAGAATCTCTAATAATAACGCTAAGACAAAAGGATAAAGGAAATAGAACAAGGTTTCCTTCCAAATTACCCTCTTCCCAAACACTTTAATCTCTAGAGAACTCTCTTTTTTCTATAAAGGAAGAGGGAATCAAAGTGACCATCAGACCCTGAAGTTCTTGCCCACGAAGGTCTGGCCGAATTGCCAGTTAACCGGGGCAATGTTCCAGGAAGTGGAGGTGCGGCCGTCACCACCGGTAACTCGGAAGGAGAGTGCCTGTCCCACGAGAACAGCATTTGATTGCCAGTTCTGGCCCCAGTTCCTGCTCATGGGCATCCACCCCGTCTTGCTACCCTTCAAGCTCGCTCTCACGACATTGCCGGCTCCCGCCACGTTTGTAATCAATACCAGATTGAAGTACTGGAAACCGTGGATCGTGAAACGGATTCCGCCCGGCTTCCGGCATGGCACCCTGCATCAGCATCCCATTCATTTCATAATTCATTACCAACTTTGTCATTCTCAGGTGCACCAAAAGATTGAAATACAAAATGCCATGACCAGAAAAAAAATAAAACAGTTTGAAATCACTCTTTGTAAATTGGACACATCTTGTGATTTCCTGACTTATAGGCTGCAAATCCTGAACGTGCCAAGGTATCCAAGGATACATCAGAAGACACTAAATATAGATGGACTCTGACAACGTAACCAGATTTACCGGAGTACTAATTCCGGTCAAAAACAGCAAACCAAGGAAAACAAAACCGGAAGCTCAAAGCAGCTAAACCAGAGGACAGATGGGGGAAAACAAGAAACACATCTACATTTTCCGGAGAAACCAAATCCGAAAGCAAATGAGATGATGAGATGATGCATTTACATCTACGGAATAAATCCGGCCCAAAAGACGAGTACAGGTTAACCAATATTATCCAGGGAGATCGACATAAGGACCGAAAAGCAGCCTACATTGTCCCGAAAAAGAACCACAAGTCAAAGAGCAAAATGATGGCTACACCAATCAATCACTAAATAGAGGATCTCAACAACAAACCCCTTCACCTTGGCTCCTAAAAGGAAAAGGAGACCAATGGTCGGAGACCAATGGTCACTCCTGTTGGTCGAAAGGAACCAAATCCAACCTACATTACTCAAAAAGTCACCGACCTTCCTGCGAAAAACTTAATTTTCCGGTCGAAAAACAACCAAAAAAACCAAAAATCCCCGCATTGTTTCCAAGACCACAAGTTAAAACCCAATCATGATATGTGAAGCGGATTGCGTGAACATTTTGTCTCCAAACAACGAAGTAATATTCTGGGTTTTACGTATCCTTTCAACTTTAGTCCATCCATCAGCTTAATACTGGATCATTTTTCGTTCTTAACGTTTTAAGGCCTCACTCAGCCTCAAGAAATAGAAACCAAAGAGTTGGTCGCCAAAGAGTAGCGAAAGAACGCTAACCTCCGGTAAGCGACAGGAACAATGCCGGCTCTGTACTCGGCGATCTTCAGAAACATGGGCATGGCGAGGTCAAAGTGCTGGCGGGGAGGGTTGCACCACCCTCCATTGTCGCTCGGCAGAGCAAAGTTGGGCGGGCAGAAGTTGGTAGCCGTGATGAAGATGGACGGGCTGCCCGAGTGGCACCATCGTGGGTCGTCGGCGCACTTTATCTCAAAGCAAGCACCGCAGCTCAGCCCCTCGTTGAACAGAGCGGTGCTCAACGCCGCTGTTTCCACGCCGTAACCCTGGCTGTACAGATTCCCGTACCCGCAAGCCCCGCCTGAAGAAAACCCGGCCACGAAAATAACCCGTCAAAGAAAAAGCACAATGAACAAGCAGAAACCCGTTTTCAACGGGGAGTTAACTGGGTAAAATGGAAGTACCCATGGTGCCGGAGGCGTCATTTCCACCGTAGAACGTTGCGTGGGCTTTCTGCCACTCGCTGCCGGTGTAGACTCCGGGGATCCTCGCGGACACCGGGGCCAAGAAGAGGAGGAAGAAGGCGACGAGAGTAGCCATCTTCGTTTTCCTCGCTTTGTTAACGTTAGAAACAGAACGAGATGAGCGAGAGGGAAGTGAGTGAAGCAGTTGGTGTATGATGCAGACGACGGGGAGTACTTATGGACGGCGGGAGAGGGATAATATGGGAATAGAAGAGTAATGGCACCTTTGTAATTTAGGGGAAAAGGCTAAAGGGATCTCTTGGGAGACTGAGAATCAAAAGGACGCATTTGATTTCTAGAGCTTTCTGACTGATAAGCCACAGCCGTTAATCCTTCCTTTCCATTTTGGCACTAATGTAAACCCTAGGCCAGAGCTTCTAAACGACCCGACGAACCTGATACTGACAGGGTCGTTCCTATGGTAAATGAACCGATCCGCCCGTAGCTCGTCGCAGTTCTTCTCGTCTCTGGTTTATAGACATTAAAATTTAACAACCATGCTTGCTGGGTTTCGCCATCCCCTGCAAAGAAGCCGGTTTATATGCCGGCGAGGATAATCTTTTCCGGCTAGGTTGTGCTTATAAAGGCCCGTTAACATAGAACAAGGCTACGAACGAGCAAATCTCTCATAATAAAGATGTTAAAGACTAATGGTGCAGCATATGCGGGAATTGTTTCCAGAAACCATAAAAGTTTACTCATAAGCAGCATTTGTTTTGTGTATTTGATTTGTGATGTCAAACCTTGATACTAGAACAATAAGCATACACTCAACGGATATGTAATAATGGTTTTGAGGAACCATGAATTTTTGTTTGATTCACGAGTAAAACTGATGTGTGAGATTTTGTACAAAGTTGGATAAGAGAGAGAGAGAGAGAGAGAGAGAGAGAGATTTATGTAAAGTTCATGGGTTCAATTGCTATAGCCAACCTCTTCCTTGTACCAAGGTTTTTTATTCAAATTGAACTTATTAAATCATAATCTCGCGCCAACATTAGGTTTTTTCATTTGATATACAACAAAACTCATAACTATAAGTACAAAAAATCAAGGTCCACCTTTCTTAAAATCACGAATCAAACACACCCCTGAAAGAAGGTCTAGAGTTGGCTGGAGATCTATGTTTTCCTCATTTGCATGTAGAAAGTGTTACCATAAAAGTGATTAATGCACTAAATGCAACCAAAAGAATGGTGAATAAATATTTTGAGATGATAGACTGCAAGGTCAACTTCCGCTGTCTTGTTCATATACTTTCAAGCATATAATCGAGAAAAGGAGCACCGTGGTTCATGAATTGGCGAAGCTGAGCTCACACGCCCTGACCATAATTGATTAAAAGAACCCATGCGACAATCCAAAGCGTTGCAATGCAGGAGATTCCAAGGACTATATAAACTTATCTTGTGTTGCTACTCTTTGATATATAACTGACAGTAAAAAAAAGAGAAAAAAAAAAGAGAGATGTCAAAGACTAACTTCACTAATTTGTGATCACAAAGTCCATGCTTCGTCAAAGACTCAAGAAAGCAAGCTTATTTAATAGTTGAGCTTAAATGGTATCCATAATGGGTTCTCCATGAATAGAATCTTACCCAGTTCATGAAATTTTTATTGCAAATCCTCAAATCTATCTACATGATAAGATAGATGAGTAGTCATACAAGGAGAGGCTGTATATATACTGAGATTATTAGAAGAAAATTGAGAATGATACTAATAGATGACAAAATGAGAAAAAATCATTTAAGATGGTTTGAATCATAGAAAGACAACCAAAGAAGGCTCCGCTAGGCTATAAAATGTTAAAAGAAGAATACCACAAAAGTGTTGGAAGACAACAATAAATAATGTTTTTAGCTTATGTTGAGTTAAATGTTAGTACAACACATGATCAAGCTCTATGAAAACAAAAAATTCATATAGCTGATCCTATTTAGTATGGGAAAAAGCTTAGTAGTTGTAATTTCATCGGCCTCTTAAGGTACATGAACAAAGTTGAATATGTTTATATATATAGAGGGAGAAGATAAGAGAACTTGTTTTATTCTGAAAATCATGTGATTACACAAACGATGTAGATTGAATTGATAGACTTGGTTTTATTCCGAACTTTATTAGATCTTAACCGTTCGTGTGCACGAACAATGCATATTGAGCTGACATACTATGCACATTAAATACCATCGATGTACATATGATACCATGGAAGCACATACACGTACTTGTGTAAGGCTTGAGCCTCACATTGTAACAAAAGAAAAAAGAAAAAGCCAATGTGAACTGATAACATGCATGGTTCATATTCTAGTGCTATATAACCAGCAGATGGTTCGTCATTAGAAACCGACCCAAACTACAAGTAATTCAGTTCATTACCTGGGGCTAGAGGTGGTTGGTTTAGACCAGACCCGACAGTTTGAACTGGACCAGACAAACGCAATCAGAACCAGAAACAGAACTGAGTAGGAACTGAAAACCCCCACCTCACGGTTTAGTTCCAATTTCACCTATTCAAGAACCGAATTAATGGTTTGAAATTTCTTCTTTAGCGTCCCAACATTGCCGCGAAATTCTCAAATGAAGTCGGAGTAAACCCGGAACCCGAATCGGTCCGGAACTGTACCGGAACGGAAACGGTATGCGGAAAGGTCCCGGTTCTAGGGTTTGGTGGGACCGGCCAGGTAGGGTTTCTGGTTGTCGGAGCATAAAATATACAAGGGAGTTGAGGGAATTCGTGCCGCTACCAGCGGTCGAGATTCGGGAAGGGTTTCAGATGGACGGCCACATGACTGCAGCACCGGCGGGGCCCGCCCATGTGCTTCTTCTGGCTACATTTCAACGTCAGATACGTCTGCCCATGTGAGTTTTGAATATCTGTTCGTTAATCCACAGAACCCCCTCCCAGGGCTTCATCACAGGGACGCGCTATGTTTGGACATTGATGAATGGGACACGAAACGAATAAAATATATTAATAGATCCCAGTACAGCCCATAAAGAATAGATGCTCTTATCTTAAGTTGACATGCTCACGTTGTTCTTTAGTGTATGTGTGAGATTCAATGTTTTAGAAGATGGAGTTTCAAGTTTTACTATGCATCAAATCGCGAAACTCATTGTTGATATAAAATTATGTATGATTTCATAAGTTAAATTAAAGTTATATATGTCAACAAATTATACAGTAATTCTCTCGTTCTCTCTCATTTTACTATGTTTTAGAAGAGGTACCTAGAGTAATTGGAGTGATAAAATTAATACAAAAATCCAAGCGCCTCGTTCTCTCTCGTTTTACTATTCTAACACATGAAAAACCAAGTACTACTCACCAATTAAACATAAATCACTATTCTTCACAACTATGATTACAAGTTCATATAGATTTAAACCTATACTTTTAGTACAGGGTTTTGACACCACGAATAAAACATATTCTTAAGTAATTATTATTTAATTATATATATAGATATAGAGAGATGTATATATTGTGTCCGATATGGAGGTGCAGTCTAAAAAAGGGCGTGAGTGCGGTGAATAGCAACAAGATGCAAAGGTGAATGTTGAAAATTAATAATAGTGGAGATGAAAGCCACAAACTTGGAATGGGTTTGAGGACGAGGCTGCATGCCGCCAGCAAGTGGAGATGTTGGAAACAATTGCGATCAAATAAGATCCATCTCTAGTTATGCCATGCATCAAAACGACACAAGATACGTTTCTTTTGTTCATGTATACGTACTTGGTCAATGTACGATCGAATACGTATTTGGTCAAATACTTTTCTACCTGTTGATTGCTGGGAATTTCAATTGAATAAAGACTTGTTCTATGTACGCATTGCACGCAGCCATGTGCATGGGAGAACGTGAGATGTGAATATGCACGCCGTGCCTACATCGATCAAGCATTTAGCTAGGGTTAGGGTTTAGGGCTCTATTCTCTTCTAGGGTTTGCCTTTTCTAAATGCATGCGGACCTTGTGCTTGCCACCGTCACAGTGACACAAGGATACCTATTTTGGGAAGAGTTAGTTCCCTTGGGCACCATTTTCTCTTTTGTATCTCTATATAATATGCATGACATATGTCCTTAATTAATGAATATTGGTCAGGCTTAAACAGTATCACAAGAGGTGCTGCAGTATTCGAATCTGTGTCCCTAGGCCTTTAACCGTGTCTCATTATTGAATGTGGGTCGAGGTAAGTTCGTTTCACCATGGCGATCATTCGGGCATTTTGTCCAAGGTGTCGGGATCCAATTGTTTCTTCCCCGGTTATTGTAAAGTGCAAAAATAAGCAACACAAATGATATTGTAAGCCTGGCGTTAATATAATAAACTTGCAAGAATTATGTATATATATATATAGAGAGAGAGAATGAGAGTTGTTAAAGAGTATTTGGTGTAGGACATTCCTTAACTATGTTTTATTAATTGAAAGATATGAAGACATCTCACGTCACATTTAATGTACTATGCGTATTAAATACCATTTATCTTTGGGTTGATACTAACGCCAAAATTAATATTTGTCATTCGTGTAAACAGTTTAGTAAAATTTGATATGTAAGGCGGTATGACAACTCTCAATTTCTTTTTTTTATATATATAGAGTTTGTGCGAGAGGTGTTAGACAACGTTTTATTTCATGCTACACATTGTTTCACTATCATCATTGTTCGTGCGAACTCATGATGATATGAAGTTGCACATTTCACATTGTATTTAATACTCACTATATACATTAAATACCGTTGGTGCCAAAAGTGATTGCATTCAATCGCACAACGACCCCAATGATCTAGTAAAGTATGGTATGAAAACTTGTCTAGCAACTCTCGAATATATATCACAATCGTTGACTATGTGCTCGAATTTATTTGTTTAATCTCATAATTCGATTAATGACAAGCACACATCAGTCTAAGTGGGTGGTAATTAAATGCACCGGTTCATGGAGAAGGAAAAGGACAACAATTGAGCAGCAAATGAAATGGCGGTTGTTTAACTATTTGTTAGTGATTAGATTAAGATGACCTAATTACTATGTCCTTGTTGGGTCGTAGTACACCTGACCCGATCACTCCATTGGCACTGCACAACAGTAAAGAAGAGACGGGGAGGGGACGACAAGGGAAAGACATTAAGAAGAACACAAAAGTCTTTCATTTAGTGCTCTGGCTCCCGTTGAGAGTGGTATACGTGGCGCAGTCTCTCTCCCTCCCTCTCTCTCTCTCGATATATATATATATATATATATATATATATATATTACATCTCTGTGTGTGTTTGTATGTGCGTGAGTGACCATATGTATAGGACTGCAATAATATAATAGCGCATAAACTTCACATTGCATAAGTTTCTAATAACAAAGATATGATCTCCATGCCCAAAATCTTTGAATCGTCATTTCACATAGTACTTTTAGAGGAAAAAGTAGAACTATGAAGAGGGTTTAGAAATCAACAGCGTTGGCTTTTTTGGCTTATTAGATTTAATCTAGTGCGTTAAAGAAAAACACTGTTTGGCAGTAGCTTTCAAAATTTTTGAGCATCCCAAGTACATAGCAGAAAGCGCATGGAACTACGTTGCAGAGCTCGATTGACTTGCCCTCACGGTATAGACGATATTCATACACACGCGCGCGCGCATACACGTTGGCGGTCAATACTCTGTGTGTGTACTGTCAATAAATGAAGCAAGATGAGTTGGACAGCAATGGAGGTTGGACTCCATGTGAACCTCACTGCTTGTCTGGGCTCCAACTCAGTCATGGGATTTTCTGTAGCTCCTTACAATCATCAGTCAAAGCTCAAAATCCAATTCCGATGACCTCCTTCTCTTCAGTATGGAGATACGTTTGGGACCATAGCAAACAAATACCAGTGTAGTAAGAGTTGGTTTTGGAATCCAATCATGTTCCAAAATGATTTACAGAATAGGACCAGTCCGATCAGATAAATTCGAATGGCATAAATGATATTCTTGAAATAAATGAATCAAAAAATGGAAAGAAAAGGTTAATTTTTTTTTAAAATCAAATAATCCCTGTTCTCATATTCTTGAATTCAATCTTCCCGGATCAATCCGTTCGGCAGCCCCCCATACAATTCGAATTTACAAACCCAGTAGCCCACATACATGATACAGCTGCGAGTTTGAACCAGACCACCTGATTGCCTTAATTAGCGGCCATGTTTGGAATTCAATGTCAATTTAATTCGTCATGTGATATAACATTTAAGGAAGAACTGTGTCAATTGGTGTATTTTCTATGAGTCCACAAGTGAAGTTGCTTTCTACAGTAGATTTGTTACTCTAAGTACCAAATTTGCCACACAAAGAGCAATAGCTCACCGGGCTAGGGGGGCAACTTGCAAGTTGAAGGTCATGTGTTTAAGACACCCGGGGCATGAATCTAGGTTTGGCCTCCCATTGTACCAAAAAAGATAAATATAAAAGAAATTTTTTCCACATTAATTTTGAGGCTAACGTCAGTCCAATAAGCTCATTAATCGACTTCCCTTTTGTTTTAAGGTTTCCGGAATCATATTAGCAGCTTTGTTTTTTTCTCTTTTTTGGTGGAACAATGGGATTAAAAAAACATACAAGGAATACTTATACAGTAGCTTTGTTTTTCTCGAACATTTTAGCAATGGTTTACCTGATCTGCCATGTGGGTTCAGCTGTTCAACTACCATTGAAGAGCTTTAAACTCTTTGTCGCAGGATTTCTGGCACATTATTACTTCTCTGATGGTTGAGGGGTCACAACACTGCCAAGATAGCTTCTTATGCGAGTGAAGGTCGTCACAAAATAGGGTTGTAGGTGTGCTCTGTGTGTGTGTGTTTATTGTTTTGCCCTTCTATAACCAGTCCCAAGTTCCTGACGGATGGTTGCATCAGGTACCTGAGGGCAAGGGTCAAGTTTGTCAGCTTCCAATAAAAGGAGAAAAAAAAAACTTCCCTTGCTCAAGTCTGCAACTGGGTCACAACCACATGCACACGCACACATGTGCAGGTTTATGCATTAAAGCACATGAATTCATGCATTTAAAGCTTGAAGATGGTTGTGCAGAGGCTCTTTGTAATATTTCTTTCTAATTGGAAGACAGTGCCGTCTTGCTGATAAGTTGAACCCTTTCTTGGCAGATCAAATCCCCATGCTCCAAAAATTTCTCTCCAACCACCAGTCAAAAAAATCAGGCACAACTTATTCTTCTGTCTGGTAGATCAGTTCAACATGGGTAAACATTTACAAGGAAATTACTAGCATTCACTCGCTACAATAAATATGCTAACCAAGACAACTTTGTTCTGTGTATGTGTGTGTGTGTGTGCTTGCTTCATCTTGTATCTAGCAATAGCAAGAACACAAGCAGCTATAGCTTGCTTCATTCTTATGCATAGGCAAAATGCACCGAGTTAAGTTAGAGATCCAACAGAGAAGAACTTCACACAAAAGATACTTTAGTGTAGTGTAGACTAATTGTTGGGCAAGGTTTAAGATGTATATAATGATCGACGAGTTACTAAGGGATATAGTGCGCCTAAGGCTATTCTGTGTATGCAGGTAGTCACTGGCCTAAATCAGAACAAACTAATATACGTAACACACAGAGATATACGTGTGTATACATACATACATACATACATACACACACACACACACACATATATATATATACACACGTTATATATAGAGAGAAAAGGGGGAATGCTAGGACACTCTGGTTGTATAGACCCTCGCATCCTAACTGTTCGGTCGCCTTTGATAGATGGTTGTGGATTTCGCCAAAAATGCGGAGTCCTTGTAAAATATGAGCAGCCACACCATACGGCAAGGACTGTGAAAAATTGCAAGCTTCAATCACTGTTTATGAACAAAATACAGTTCTTTGGGAAGTATCACTATATAGCATCAATGTCATTCAAAAGTTCTGTAGGAAGTATATTCAAGGATGACCAAAATTACAGTAGAATTCCCATGTTACAGGAGCTCCAAAACTTGCCTCAGCTATAATCCAACAAATTTCACATCAGTAAATTGCCGTGTTATACATTTAATAGCATGATAAGTTACCAAGGGCCGTAAGAAAGCCTAAGCGCAGATGCTGCAAGTGATCCAATGGTGTAAATCTGTATTATATGAAGAATGACATCTGCAAGAGACGGTTCAAGCATAAATTGCTACCTTTTCACATTGAAGGTGTTGTTAGATGTCAACCACAGAGTCGGGTACACAAATCTGACAAACTCGTATTGTTCGCGCTAGCCAATGGATACGTCTTTGTTCTCCCATTGCTCAAGCATGTCAAGTTCAATTGGTTTTCTGTCTGCAGAGACTGCAGCAAGAATAACACATTGGTAGTCAAGCACTGAAACCATTACAAAGAGAGACTTTTGAAAATCGCAATTCGTCTAGCACCAACTTACCGAGCATGTTATGTTGGGGCCTTTGCAGTTCCAACTGGAATTAGGCACACAGCTTAAATAGTGGGACCAGGGACAGTGGTTGTACGCATTGGTTCCACCAGAGAGCATAAAGAGAGCACCAGCGTACCTACAGAATTGGCATGGGTTTTGTTGAAAGAAGAGTCTGAATCAAGTACGTTTACAAGTCCTCTTCTATTATTTGAAAGGAAAGCTGGGATTAGGCAGACCCCTGCCAGATGCAACTCGGGTATTGCACTCCTGATCTTTTGTGACAGAGCCAACCCCATCCAGTAAGCTATGCCCCTTGGAGGCAGTCAAAATTTATTAATCACAACAAAGTTAGAGAACTGTAATCCTGAATTATTCAAGGGCAATCCCAACAGCATGGTAAGCAGAAGCTTCTTAATGCATTAAAACTTGCTTCCCGTTGTGAATTGAATGCTTCCAAAGTTTAACAGAAGCATGGTTTATGACAATGTACACTCAAAGACTGATCAAACTTAAAATACACGATTAAATTAGGCCTACTTGGCTATCTATAATTGAGAAAATCCTTGGTATAAGATGAGGTGCAAAACTCACGGGTACTGTTCTCTGCTAGCAGCAAACCATTTTATATAATTAAGCAGCAATAAAGCAACTAGCTGAACATTATGTGCCTGTGCACGTGCATGTGTCTCAAGTATTTATGACCAAATTTGTTGCATAGTGAAAGGATCACTAGTAAAAAGAGCATCATCCTACAGTGAAGACATTTTGAAGTTGTGTGTGTACCTGTGCATGTGTGTGTGGATGGGTGCGCGGAGGTGTCAGCACGGGTGTGTGTGGGTATGTATGTTATGCGCGCATCTGATGAAGGCAACCTAGCTGAACATTGGTGCAGTTTATATCTGTTAACAATTACATACAGGTAACCTTGGTACTCTCAAATGCAAACCAACCACATTACTGAAAACAATTGCGTGCTGTTTCTACTGACAAAGCAACTAGCTGAACAGGTTTATGCTTCTAAAAATGTCTCCAAATCAAGGCATAACCAACTGAAAGCCAATATATCTGGTGATATAATATTTCCAATGGGCACTTATATCCTGAATCCCACATGCCTAATCCACATCAAGGCTATCGCTAAAGAAGCTTGTCATGCTTAGCGACAGAGTTGATCTCCGTCCATACAAATGTGTAATCTTAAAACAACCTTGACGACATCCTGTGTTGCAAAACATAAAGCAAAAATGTAATCAGAAAGAACTTTTCAGTGATAAAAATCAGATTATAAGATGCTCAACCAATAATGGAAAAACCAGCCAAAGAACCTAGGCATCCCGTCCGGATAAATCACAGAAGATACATGCAGACATTGTAGAGAGCACCCGTTGCTACCAATTAGGTTAGACAATAATCACATCCATCGGTTTCAAGTAGATAAAGAACTTCCTTGCTTACCCGATAATTAGGAGGACCAAAGCAATTACTAACATGTACTGATATATCTTGTATTTGGGTTTGCCAGATGGCAGATTGTATCCATAAGGCACATTCTTTCGGCTAACATATCCACACTGTGGCTTAAGAAGAAACACAAATCCAAGAAGAAATCCTGAAACAAATCCTCCAATATGAGCAAAGTTGTCCACATGCGGGAGGATGCCAACAGCTAAATTGATTGCAATCACAAACACAAGAGTTAATAGAGCTGCACACTGAAATGCAAAGAACCATAGGTGAAGAAACCTAGAGTAAATGTTGATAGTTTGCATTCATAAATTTATGCAAAAAGTAACATTGTCAAGGGATACCCGAAATTTAAGGGTTTTCAAACAAAGACACCTTAAACGAACTCATTTTTGTACCAAAATTTCGTGGCAACCTCAAAATAAAGGTAAATTGCATCTCTCTCATAAAAATCAAATTTTGACAAAGAACCAAAAAAGAGACAGCTTTGCCCTCAAGCCCAAATTGACAGCATTGTGCCTATTCAAACAATTTCATCTAAAGAAATGATGTTTCAAACTATTTTCTTCAAATATAAACGATACATTAGGAACCAAACCCAAACATGTTTGCTAAATGTCAAATTAATAAAAAACCTTTTAAAATCAAATCAAATCCAAATCATGTCTCAAAAACTCGCCCCATTGAGAAGAGTCCTACTTCGGGACCCTACATCCATCAAGGGTTAAAGTTGTTTGATACCATACAACCAACAAAGGGTTAAAGTGGTTGAAACGGTAAAAACCAACTCACGGGGCGAAAGTAGGTCGCTCATACAAACAACCATTGGGGATGAAACTCAGTTGTTCTCAAAGAAAAGAATATTTGAAGATTTTGATAAAACTCAATATTTTCAAATATATTTCAAAATGAAATGGTTTTAAATAATGAAATATTTGAAACCATAAACAGAGATAAAATCGAATCATCTCTTCGAAGAATTAGCGAGGATCAAGGCTACAATTAAAGTAAGCATCAAGCAGGACTTCAATTTATATGGACCAAGGAAAGACAAGACACGAATCAAGTCAAGGCACGACTCCCTCAAAGTCAATATCAAATGCTAATCCGAATGAAAAACCTCACCAACCTAACCTATTTGAATTGACCAAGCCTAGACCCAATTTATCTAGTCTAATCGTGACCCATGGGTTAACTTTGATCAAGCTACATTGACTAGACCAAATGACCTTGAATCATATTAGCCATCTCCACCCTACATGCCTTGGCCGAATCACATTAACATAACCTTACCTAGCCATATATCTTTGGCCAAACCCACCATAGTCGGTCCATTCTCCCCTTTTTTATTGATTAAACATAACCACCCTTAGCCAATTAAACCGAAAACCTACCTAGCTGATGGGATCAAAACTAGGTTGGCTCAAGCCAAAACCAAACCGACCCACCTAGGGTTGCATGTGCTGGGTTTATATTGATCTAGGGGACCACGTGAAGGCCATATGAGCTGACCATGGAGCTTGGATTGGATTTGGGCCAAGAGGCTATCCACTCCACATCGTGGAAGGCCCTAGAGACCCCCCTTTTGGCCTATAAATAGAGACCATGGGGGCTCATTTCCAGCATCTTGCACATTTAGGGGATTCACAAGCAAGAGGGGAGGACGTGTAGAGAGCCTAGGAGAGAGGGGAGATGCTCAATAGGAGAGAGAGAAAGAGAGAAAAGAGAGAAAAGAGAGAGTTAGAGGAGAAGAAGAAGGGGACGATCCCCCTCTTATATCTGGGCTCCCTTGGAGGGCTGGTAAGTAAACATTTTTCTTCCATTGATGATCTTGATTCTCTTTTTCATATTCAATTTGAGAAAGGGGTTGTATTAATGGAGCTTTGTCTCTCCCCATATTGTAATAGCAAGTAGAAATGCTGCCAATTTTGTTTCATGTTTATGCACTCTACTTGTTTGATTTCTTGATTCTCTACCTCTCTATATTCTATAAACTCCTATAACTCCTAATCCCCTCTATGCTTAAGCTAATATATACATTTGTATTCATTTTCCTTCAATCATTTCTTTAATTTAGTTGTGGATGTCTTTTAAATTCAGATGGATGCATGCATGTACGTTCTAAAAACTGAAACTTTGTTTCTTTGCATCCTTCACACGTCTATTATTTCATTTTTCATTGCTAAACGGCTACTCCGAATGATATAAAATTTACACCAAATCTACACACAAGCTCATCATAAATAAGATTTTTAAGAATTTTAGGGTCGTATAGCTTCGTGAATAAAACAGGAAAAGATCGGTCAAAATAAGATTCAATTTCTGCACAGTCTGTTTTCTTGCAATAGGGGTTGGGTAAAATTCTCATAACTCTGTTTGTAGTAAACCAAAATTGATAAAATTAGTCTCATTGGAAAGATGATATCCATAGATTTCCAGTAAGACTAAAATCATATAATTTGGAGTTCTGTGCACCGAGATAAATAGACTTCTTTAGCCCTCTATGTTTCTGTAACAGAGTATCCTGAAACACTTAAGTAGTAGGTTGTTCCGGATTTAATTATACAAATCCACAAAACCAAATCAAAAGTAAAAATAGGATTAGAATCTTTACATTCCACTCTATGTTTTGTGAATTTTTCATGAATTTTGGAGATTCTAGGTCATCCAAAAAAATCTGAGAATCAACTCTGAAAAAAGAATCAGTTTATGCTTTCAGAACTTGAAAAGCTTCAATATCTAGACTAAGTGTATGAGTTTGACTTAATTAAAAACCACTTTCAAAGTGAATTTTGAAAACATATACCAACACAAATAAATTCTCAAAACGCCTAGGCTGACCCTTGAGCATCGATTTAAGAAGACCTAAGGTGAAAAGATCTCGCTTAGCCACAATCACCCACGAAGTCAGAATTATACTTTGCTAGTTTTAGTAAAACTAGCTGGCATGCTCATGCATAAAACGAAGTAGGTTGAGAAGTTTGTTTCAAGCCTCTACATAGGCTTTAGAATAAAATTTTTACATCTACAATACCTTATTTGCATAGATTATCCAAATTGTGAGAAGCTCAGAAAGCATCGTTCCCAACAAACCCAAAAGTGCACCTGATGCACCAACTAAAATATTTGATTGAATGAAAAAACCTCTTTTAATACTTTCAAAATGTAGTTATTTATATGGTCTTTTCTTGTATGACCACTCATCCATCTCAACATCTTCATTTTTGTCATAGACATCTTTTGTATATGTTGATGATTAACTACACTCAGAACCATAAAACATGGCAGGTCTAATTGCTGCCCTATAATATTTACGTTTTAACTTTAATGATATCTTCTTATCACAAACAATACTTGATGCTCCTCTCCATTTTAACCAACCAATATTAATTCTATGTGTAACATCTCTATCAATTCTTCTATCACTCTGAAGAATTGAGAATATTTTATTTTGAAAGTGAGGTCAACAATATATAAAATATCACTTCCACAGTACAAGCACCAAACGAACAAACGCCACATCCACCACCAACTTATGAACCAGTTTAGTAATAACTTTCCAAATTTGTTTCTTGGAGAGTCCTACTTTCTCCTAATATCCATGATCCTAAAGTCTATGGAAGCAAACAACACTCTTCTGCTTATGGCAATCCAGGTACTATAATAAACAGAAAAGTCTCATTTTCATAGAAGCCATCATAGAAAATCTCCATTTTCTATAAACCTCATATTTGGCATTCAACCATCAAACAGAACAAATCACCCCAATCCCAGGAAAAGGAAAAAAAAAAAGTATTTTCCTAGTTGCGGCCCAAATAAACATAGAATTCCAATTATTGCATGAAAAAGACAAAGTCCTATAGGCACATGAAATAGAAATTCCACTCTAATAACTTTAATCAAGTTTCTTGCAACTCATTCAAAGTGAAGTTACATGCATGTGCGCACATATCACATACGTTGGAAACGCGAAAACCCTCTAAATAGAAGCAATAGAAATGAAAATGCTAACAACTCTACAGAATAATTAGATAATCTAACTGAGTGATGCGTAACAAATTTACTTCAAGGTTTTTGCACATTCACATGCAGGACTAAGTGCACAGGGACAAACGCAGAACCATTACTGAAGTCCACGTTACACTGCATTGCTGGTCACTATCTCCCCATGAAACAACAATGCCCAATTACAATGATGCATGAGAAGGATATGAAACATACCAAAACCAAATTCTTTCTCAAGACGAACTCCAATAAATAGAAGACTGAACATATTTGCTACCAAATGAAAAACTCCCCCATGTAACCAAATGCAAGTAATAAGATGCCATAGCTCGTGTCCTTGAACCACTTTATTGACCAGGAGCGCTCCCATTTTGTCCAGACTGCAAGAATAGAATGATGAATGTAGGTCTAGACACGCTAACATCTAGTTGGTGAATATCACTTTCTGCGTTCTGTTTCAAGCAGGCCTGAAGTATATGAGTGCCATTTACCCAAAAACCCAAAGAGAAAATAGTCAAATGTTTATATATTTAATAAAGAGGTGATCATGTTGCTCCTAGCTGACCAAGTGGCTGAGATGCTGGCATAATGCCAGATGACCCATGAAGGCAACCTGGATTACAAAGAAATGTAGGACAACCTTTTACTCTGTCATGTTTATTGCAGTCTAGTTCGATATGATGCATCAGCAAGCAACAAATGCAGATTAAGCCTAACATGTTGCTTAGTATTCTTAGCACTAGGACACTTGATTTTCATGAGAAGAAAATTTTTGATTAACTTCAAAGTAACATCTGAAGAATGAAATTATTCAGCAGCAGCAACCCTAAATTAAAAAAGTTCTTACAAACTTAACTAAAGAAGAGATCCGTGGTTTCCTGAAAATAAAAATATACCTACATGACCCTTATAAAGACCTGAGGACATGAGCCAACAATTGAGAGATTGAATACTTATGGACAACAAAGGGAACTTTTCTAAAAGTGAACCTAGACCTTTTCACTTCAGTGCACAGAAGATAAAATTGTTACATTGCTAATGTGACGTCAAACAGAACAAGAGAAAAGAAAACTGTTTCGCTTTATTTGTTCAGAAATTCATCTTTTGCATCAAATGGTCAGCAATTACGTAGTAAAATATGGATATAGTGAATAATGTATTTGCACGATGAACTTAGAAAGTTGTCAGATAACATTCTGAGTGTTGGACACAAGGTCAAATACTTGAACTTAAATATTCATTGCCAAAAATGTTCGCTGTTAAAAAATAATCTCTCCAGGCCATGTCCAAAGATGTCCAGCTAAATGTCATGGCGAGTTTGGACAACCAGCGATGTCGAACATGAAACATTTGGAGTGTAGGGATTGCATAATTTACTGGATAACAACATCGGGATATATTTAATCAGTAACGTACAGTTAGACTTCTATGGCTCACATTTTTCAGAAGTATTTACCCAGACAAACATGATATTCATCTTGAAATTGTTCCAAAAAGAAAAGTTAATGACATAACCATGTAGTACATGATTATTAGTATCTGAAGTTTCTAATTTTAGATGTAGTAACGTGAATTGTTTAGGAGATAAGATTTATTTGAAATATCTACAGGAAACAAATGATGCTTCTATTGCATGCACTCTTCAGAAGAAATTGGTAAAAAATCAATCCTTTATCCATCTTACAATTGATCCTAGAAAAACCAGATAATGTTTCCACATTCCTGTATTTTCTTTCGAGAAATGTAGTTTAAATCTTTCAGATGCAATTAAGAGAACCACATAGGGACATAGAGATCTCAGGGTCTATAACCAAACTGCAGTTATCTACAAAGACTGAAGCGACAGTAGAAATCTCAACACTATAATTTGCAAGACCTGAAATCACAACAACAACTAAACCTTTTTCCATACTAGATGGGTACCTTTTTCCATACTAGATGGGGTATGCTACATAGATTCTTTGTTTTCATAGAACCCTGCTACATGGATTCTTTCTTTCCATATGGATTCTTTCCTTTTATAGAACTCTATATGTGTTATGCTAGCAGTTAACTCAACAATACGTTAGATCATTCTTTATTGTTTCTTTTCAATACTTTTGTAGTCTCCCTCTTTCTCTTTTAACATTTTCATAATCTAGCTTTTCATACTTTCTCATTTGACCTTCTTTATAATATTTCTACATGTCCAAACCATCATAAACAATTTTCCACATGGAAAGAATTCTGAAAAGTTTTCATATCGGGTGGGACAATCGCTTTTGACCTTCTCTTTTCATAGCGGGTGGGACAATCGCTTCATGAGAAATTCTAAAAAATTATAAAGTTTTCAATTACATATAAAAAATTTCAAAAGAATTTAAATTTTTTGAAAGCCCGTCCCGCTTGAAACAAATTCTGCACACGCCACTTATCAGAAGACAGTATTTCAATAATTAAAACATGAAAAGAGTAGCTATATGATGATGAGCAAAGGGTAGGATTTCCACATCAACCATGGAACATACGTGTGACATCCACTAACTCTTGTTGGTTAATTATTCTTTGTTAGATATAATTGAATACTTAAGTTTAAATCTTGTTGTCAACAAAAAATATAAAATTTATAAAAAAATTAGAATATGGTTTTATAAAAGGTGAACCCAGAATCAAACCGGATGCTTCCTGGTTTCGGTTTCGCCTATTTTGGGTTCAGTTTCAGTTGGAAGTGAGAGGCCGGTTAGTTACTGGTCCAGTTACGTCCTCGGTGTGATCATAATTACTGTGCCATCACTGTACACCAAAAAGTATGGTGCATTCTTGGATAATTTGCTTCCTGCTATTCGGTGCACTGATAGCCCTCCATTCTTGGATATAAAGACGCAACACACACAGAGCCGCAGGATGTCTAATTGGTCCAGTAACAAGAAAGTTGTAGTGAGGACTTAATGATCTAGATGATGAACCCGTCTCCATCTTTCCTATTCAAGCATAAAACTCTGTATATGTTTGTGTGTGTCGCTGTGTGCTTATATAAATCATGCTGTCTGGTGTGACTTTGTGTCTACTTTGATTTGATGTAAACTTGGAATTGTAGTGTGATATGTTGGTCAGTAATGGATTTAGAAAATAGTGTTAGAGGGGCGAAGTATGTATTTCATGGTGTAGAGGGGTGAAGCATGTATTTTAATCATGTATTCAAGTTCAAAATGTTAAAATTTCAAAAGTAGCCTCTCTTTCCTCTCCCTCCTACGTAGATCCGTCGTTGATGTTGGTAGATAGATACTTGAT